>CM055113.1:26938994-27276591 GCA_029204225.1 Diphasiastrum complanatum | reverse complement strand
GGATCAAAAGCAATGGGGCTATGAATGAGTAAGTCCAACCCGTGGGGCCCTTACTCTTACCACATCAAATTATGTTTTATGGGGGTCCCTTTACAAGCAATTCGGGCATAATCTCAATCTCTTGGGGGGAATGAGTATGCAACAAAATTTTGAAATTAGTGAGAACATGTTGCCTAGAGAGGGGGGGGGGGGGGGGGGTGGGGGGTGGGGGGTTTACACCAAATGCACGCAAAGATCGAGATCAAGATGACATATGGTTCGTTTTCCTCCACTCGTGGATCATAGAAAGGGGAATTCACCCACATGTTACGTCATTCTAGGGTGAACGGGTTACATGTGAAAGTGCCCTTATCTTGTTATAACTTAAGCTTCTATGTTTTTTGTAGTTGTAGTTCTATTGCCAGAAATAAAAGATAACTATGCAAAGTTTGCCAAACGTGACGGAAAAGAAATTTCTTTGTTTATTCTTATAAGAGTATTGTCAAATTGATGACTAAGATGCTTTATGTTATCAAGGCCAATGCTCTCCAACAACACACACAAAGGGTTATAAACAATTAGTTGATTTCAAATTTAACTAAACAATCTCGAAGCTAGGTGGAAAACTGAGTCTTAAAATGAAGAGGACTAGTTTTTTGTTTTGAATTTGACAAAAACTAAAAGTTGGAGAAGAAAAACTTCGCCAACATGAGAAATTAGGACAACAGGTCATGTTGGGAAACAATCAGAGCGAGCAATTTGGGTTGTAAAAGACATAGCTCCTTATTGTGCCGTTTTATTCTTTAGATCTCACATGTATCGTGCCTGAGTTTGGCTTGCCAACCCAGGTTTGATTCTTTGTGATCCCACGAGTTGATAATACCAAAAAGTGTTTTGTTTTTTAGTGTTGGATGCATGTCATTACCAAGCTACTTTGGCTTTATAGGACCTGCCCATGGTTGGAAGAACTCAGAGACAATGCATCTGGTTTGGAACCTTATCCAAAGGTTGACATTAATGCATGTGGGAATGCATTTAACTATATAGATTCATGTAGTTTGTGTTTGTGTAGTGCATGTAAAAAGTTACATAGAATTATACTCAAGCAAGATTATAGCTTTGGAGGTTATTAAATTTTAGTGATGCTTTTGAGCTTGCTCATATTTTAATTCAATGAGGTTTTTCAACTTGCTCATAGTCACATATGGTAGGCCTTGTATTCCATCAAGAAAGGAGCTTTTAGCAATACTTTTATGAGTTGATTTTATGAACGTCAATTTTGTGCCTTTCTCTTTCTCTTTAATTATAGACAATGTACTATGTGACCTTGATTCTTTCTTTTTTTCTTGGCATGTCCTCATTTGTGGGGCAACTTGGAGTCAAACTCTTGACCTCAAGGAGATGAAAGGAAGTCCTTACCAACTCACCACTTTTATTCTTTTTATTCTCTTAAAAACCAACATGTAGCACATCATTACACAACTACATATTTTAAGTGCAAGTGTACAATGTTAGCAAGTACATCAAGTTCCAGGTGGGGTTTGAGCCTGCATTAGCATGGCATAAATTCTCCTCTTCCCCAGCTAGTCTAATTGTCCTTGCAAAGTCATCACTTATTGGAGGACAATTCATTATCTTCTTGCAAAGAAGTAAGTATACCATTCAAACATCAAGAAATGCATAAAGTTGATAGACAAAAAGAAAGCCAATAACAACATTGTACATAAATGTTCAAATAGCTCTAAAAAGTCAAAGGCACCAAAATTCTAATAATGCTAGACCATCTAAGCAATGCTAATGACTTCTGAGCCAACTATACCTTACCATGGCGATTGCCATTTCACTTATCCTTCTAAGTTCAAGCTAATACTTTTATACATCTAAATGTGGACATAAAAGAATTGCACTCTCTAAAACATTGAGTTTTTCAACATTTTCGTGGTGTGATGTATGATCCAACTAAAAAATTGGCTCTTTTTTTTTTTCTTTTCTCAAATATGTGCATCAACATGAGGACAAGATTCGAAATCTCTCAACCCATCAATGCATATGCGAAGCAACCAAAACCTTAGGAGTAAGATATTGAAACTTGAAGGGAAAAATAAACACAAATTCAAATCGAGATCTCTAGTCCATTAGTATTTTAAAATGCATACGTATAAAAAACATGTGAACCAATTTATTACACATGAAATAATTCTTTTCTATGTAGTTGAAATACTTAATTACATTGAAGCCAATGAGTTCGATCGAAATTTATGGAAATATGGTGATGAAAACCACAATAGACTATTGTAAAGAGAGATGATATGTTAAATTAGTTTGGGATGATACAAGTGTTGCTTCTAGACTTTGTGGAAAGTGTCTTGATGGAGTTTTGAATGGAAGAGATAGGAAGCAAAATACTAAGTATGAAGAATTTGATCTCATAATATAGAATTGGAGATCATACATAATGTCACGCCCATGACTGGTCTCGGGTAGCATGTCCACGCTAGGGACCGGTAGACCAACAACCCGTAAGTTAATTGTGACCATAAGGGAATTGGGGCCCTTATGTGTACATGGTCATAATTAATGGTTGTAGGCCTAAACAAATGTAAAGTCCAAATCCAAGGATCCTATTCTAAGCATGCCAATCACAAGCAACACAAGGGAATCGGATGGTAGACAAACCAACCCAACCAAACCTAGATCGAACGGATCTAGCCCCCAAGCTATGGATCAATCACAATCAAGGAATGAGGCATCATACTAGCAGCATACTGCTGTCGGTCATGCTATCAAGCATACACTAGTGAGAGCCCAACATGTATACTTATACCCTCCAAGGCCCATGCATCACTAGTAGTGCACTATGACACTTCACTGGACACCTCTGTAGCCTATCTGGGCCACGTCATCCAGTTCCCCAATGACTCACTGATAGACCATCGAAATCCACCATCAAGTGTTTAGGCCTACCAGCAATAATTATGACCATGTACACATAAGGGTCCCAATTCCCTTATAGTCACAATTAATGGTTGTAGGCCTAAATACTTGATGGTGGATTTGTATGGGTCTATCAGTGAGTCATTGGAGAACTGGATGACGTGGCCTAGATAGGCTGTAGAGGTGTCACAGTGCACTACTAGTGGTGCATGGGCCTTAGAGGGTATAAGTATACCTGTTGGGCTCTCACTAGTGTATGCTTGATAGCATGACCGGTAGCAGTATGCTGCTAATATGATGCCTCATTCCTTGACCATGATTGATCCATAGCTTAGGGGCTAGATCCGTTTGATCTAGGTTTGGTTGGGTTGGTTTGTCCACAATCCGATTGCCTTGTGTTGCTTGTGATTGGCATGCTTAGAATAGAATCCTTGGATTTGGACTTTACATTGGTGCCATGTCTAAAGTAAGGGCATTTTAGAGATTACAATCTTTATATATGTGTGAGTTGGAAAAGTCTGTAACTTTCTAGATGGAAAGGACTTTCAGAAACAACTCATGTGTCTTTTAAGAATTGTGATGCACTCTCATGATGTACTCTTATGATATGGTATGATCTCGGGAATCTGGAGAGTTGAGATTGGTGAATCATAACTCAGATTCTAGGATATACCTAATCCATAGGAGAGGATTGTGTTCATGGTAGATTACCCCGGATAAGTAAACAAGATAGTGAAATTTTGGTAATGACTGGCCAATAGGTCTCTTAACATTGAAATGAGCTTTCATCAAATATGAATTCTATTGGTCCCTTGCCAACTTCAGTACCTTGGGTGTTGGTCGATTATTAAATAAAATGTGAGCTTGTCAAGTTTCAAAAAAAGGTTGGCTTTGATGATGCAATGACACTTTAGAAAGTCCTATTCTCAGACATGATTTATTTTATATTACCATCTATTATATAGAACGTTGTGGATAATCAAAGAAAATTATAAAATACATGATAGTCATCTAAAAAATATCTTTCAAAGGTACATTAGAAGAACTTCCATGTTGTCAATGCAAATGTGATCCCCTTACCAACCAAGAGATTGGAGTCTCTCTTAGAAAAAGGCAGAATGACTGATATGAAAAATAACAAAAAAAAAAGGAGTATGAAAAGTTTTTGTTTTTGTCAAACCAAACTCAAAATAAAATAAACTCCAAGGATGTAAAAAATAGTGTTGAATATGTAGGTCTCAAATTCAAGAACACGACTCCTATCAAACAATGATGAAAAATCTCATAATGAGAATTTTGAAGAGAACAAAAACTCATCCAAGCCTAATTATAAATCCAAATCGTATGCTATCATTGCAAGAAGAAAGGACATATGATAAAGGACTGTAGAGAAATTGAACAACAAAAACCAAACTTAGACAAATGCTATTTTAGAAGAGAGAGCCTAAAAAAAATCAAAATGCATTCATGGTTAGAACTGAAGAGACTTCAGACTTAGGAGGATGGTATTTGGATTTATGTGTCACTCAACACATGACTTGCAATCGAGAATGGTTCGAATATTATTCTACTTCTAATACCAAAAGAGCCATATAGATGTGAAGGAACTATCAAGCTAAAATTTCTGAATCATTTTACAAGAATTAATTCAAATGTGCTCTATGTACCTAATCTGACTAAGAGTCTACTTTTTATTAGTCAAAATAGCTGATTTGGGTCATATATTCACTTTTGATAACAATCATTGCATTATTCTTAATGATTTAGATAAGATTCTTGCTATAGGTACATTTGAATCAAAGAAATATTCATGAGATGAAATCCAAAAAAATTGAAGATGTTTTAGATCATACTTTGTCAAAATCTTCTAGTGATTGTGAGAGGTACATTCTCAATAGCCTTTTGGCCTATTGGCACTCCAACTTCTAAAAGTGTTATTGATTTTGTGCATGTCGATTTTTTTGTAATGCAAACTCTTTCTGAAGCGGGAGCTAAGTATTTTCTTACATTCATAGATGCTTACTCTAGAAGGCTTGTTGTTATGCTCTTGAAACAAAAATCAGAAGCCTTTAGATGTTTTAGGCAATTTAAGGAATGCTCAAAAAATTAAGTCTCTAGAAGAATCAAAGATTTTAGGACCAATTCTGGTGGTGAGTTTATTTCTACAGAATTAAAGGATTATTTTTTGGAGGATAGCATTAAGCAAAAATGTACAATGACCCACTTTCCACAACAAAATAGTGTTGCAAAAAAAAGAACAAAACCCTTGTAGAGTGTGTATAATCATTGCTGGCTAGCTTATACAAGGTTGCCAAATTCCTTCTGAGATGAAGGAATATCTTTTGTAGCATACATCCAAAATATTTGAAAATGCTATGGCATGAATGCCCATTGCTTGAGCAAGGGCTTGGCGAGGATTAACCATTCAACCACTTTTCCAATGCTAGGCAAAGCCATGATGTCTGTTGAGGTTTGAACATTATGCAAGACTATGGATCGGAGTGAAACATAAGTATGAGACTCAATAGAAGACATGTTGGCAATAAGTAAGATAGGCAAAAAAGATGATCAGAAGGCTGAGGAACATATTAGAAGGTTGTTTACAAATTTTAGAAAAGTTTGGTTGCGAGAAGAATTTGCAAGAGCTTCGCTAGCACTGGTGAGAAATGAATTCAATTTTTTTTTATAGGCAATTAATCAAAAAAATAAAATTGCAAAATCAAAAAAGCCAAAAAGAGCAGATCTTTGATTAAGTTGGGGGATCAGCTTGCCAAAACTTGCATAATTGGCTGTTGTTCACAAGTGTATCAGATCTTTGTCCATCAAGGTGTTCCAGGACCACTGCTTCGTATGATAGAATTTCCTTAACCATGTATGGTCCTTCACCTATGAATTTTAATTTCTCTTTTATCAATTTTGTTTTATACATCAAGGCAAGATCCCCTTCTTTTAGATCCTTCTTATGTATTCGCCGATCATGCCATGCCTTGCAACGAGCTTTCTCCACTGCTAGTACATGTACTGCCATCAATCTGGTTTCACAAAGTTTGTGCAAAGCCTCATGACGGAGTTGTAAAGATTTGGCGTCATCCAACCATTCCGTAGCTGCCTTGCGTAAGGATGGAACTAGAAATTCAATCGGCAAAGCTGCATCTTGACCATAAACTAGTTGAAACGATGTTTGATTTGTACTAAATTTATGAGCTATTTTGAATGCCCATAATGTTGCATGTAGCTTATGTTCCCAATCAGAACGAATTGCCTCCACTGTTTTTATCATAATACTGCAAAGAATCTTATTGAAAGATTCTGCTTGTCCATTACCCCTAAGATATTATATGTGAGAGATTTCAACTAGTTTAGTCTAGTTTAGTCATATTTTGGTAAATTGTCAATAAGAGGCCAAAACTCATTTTAGACTTAGAGATAAACTTTTTGAAGTTATATTAGTTTAAAATACATTCAATAAACACTTTTTGAAAGTGTGGGAAAGTTGGTAGTCGAGTTTGAGAGAGATTCAAATTTGAACTTTGGGTACATTGAATCTAGACCCAAAATTAGTAGGGTTTACATTTTGGAGGGAAAGCCAAGCGGCCATATAGGGTTTGGAAACTCTATAAAAGGATGTAACTCGTGGAGAGACACATATTCTCTCTTCTCTCTCTCATTTCATCATTATACATGGTTCTCTTTGGGTTCTACTACTCATTGGTGCACTATCTTGGTGATATCGTGCAATCTTGTGTGTAGAATGCTCATATTTTGCTATTTTCGGTTCCACACGTGTGAAATACATTAGGGTACTGTAATTGTACGGACAAAAAATATATTTTATGTTCTGGTTCATGTTTGATCAGTATCTCTTAGAGTTTACATCTCATTTTGTATGTAGATGCTGATTTTTCTACATTGGCAGGATTGTTGGTTTGCTTCTTATTGTCACCAAAGATCAGGGACATGGATTGGATCTTGAATGATCTGAAATCCTTCACATGGTATTAGAGCTATTTTGTTTCAGGTTATTAAAGGATCAGCCATCTTTAGCAAGGATTTGGAGGAGTTACCAATGTTAGAGCATGCTAGATTGATTTCTATTCAAAAATCAGCATTTTTGCATGTGTAGAATTGATCTTTTGTAGGTCAAAACTCAATATAGGGTTATATACTTGATCAATTTCAATTTCACACTTGGATTACAGAATTTAAATGATTTTTGGTGCATTAGGAAGGTCTCATTGGAATCTACAAGAAGATATATCAAGTTTCTAGAAATTGCATGTAGAATTCGAGATATTCAATTTTAGGTGATTTTGTCAAACCCTAATGTTGATTGGATCTCTAGTTTGAGGTTACTGAACTTCATTTGAGTTTTTTTAATCTTAGGAAGTGGCAAGAATCATTAGATTGAGGATAGATCATAGGTTGATCAAGATTTCACTATTCTATGTGTTGATTTTCTAGTTAGAAGTGCTAGAAGAGATTTGAGAGGTTCCATATCTTTGTGATTTCTTCTTGAGTTCATTTGTTGACATTCAAGAGAGTGCTTTGTGCATTGGAACAGGTTGAAAGAAGAAGGTCAGGTCACTTCAACATGGCTACAAGTGGAGGCTTTATGTTGGAGAGCAATGATAGGCTTACCTCAATCAACTATTCTACTTGGAAGGTGAGGATGGAGTCCTTATTGGAGATGAATGAGTTGATGAAGATTGTTGTAGGTGTGGAGGAGAGACCCCAAGCACCTCAAGATCAAGTGAGGTATGACAAGAGAGCAAAGAAGGCTCTACACATGATTAAGATGAATGTTACCAATGAACTTCTCAAGGAAGTTGGTAAGTGCACATCATCTTTGGAGGCTTGGGAAGCTTTGAAGAAGCTTTATGAATCCAAGTCTACATCAAGAGTGCTTACTCTTAGGAGGAAAATCTTTCAGAGTTTGCAAAAGAAGGAAGAGAGTACTCATGCTTTTGTTTTGAGGGTTAAAACATTCAATGATGAGTTAGCATGTATTGATGAAAGCATTAAGGAGGTAGAACTTGTTCAAGTTATACTTAATGGCTTGTTGGATGATCATGCTAATCTTGTTCAAAGTTTTGCTATTCAAAAGACTTTGCCAAGTATTGTGGATTTGCAAGAAATCTTGGTGAATGAGGAGTATAGGTTTCAATCAAGAGGAGGTGGATCTACATCGACATCTCATTATGAAGAGGATGCTATGTTCATCAAACGCAAGTTCAAGGGCAAAGGCAAAGGCAAGTGGTCTAAAGGGCAAGATCAAGGTGAGACTTCTTCTTTTGGCAAAAAGAAAGATAATTCTAAGTTGAAATGCTTTTATTGTGGAATCAAAGGGCATTTTGCAAATGAATGTTTGAAGAAGCAAAGAGATGAAGGTAGCAAGCAAATCAACTTTACTACTAATGATGAGGATCTAGGTGGTGGTGATTCTCGTTTGATGTGTTTTTCAAGTCTAATATCAAGTGAATATGAAAAAGATTCATGGTGGATTGATAGTGGAGCTAGTTCACACATGACTAGTCACAAGGAGTTCTTTACTTCTTTGGTCACTTATGATGGAGCCAAGAAAGCAATTCACATGGCCAATGGTGGTGAGTGTGTGATTGAAGGTATTGGTTCAATTCCTATTTGTCTCTCTACTGATAGGAAAGCAAGACTTGATGGTGCTCTTTACATTTCTTCACTTTCAAAGAATTTGCTAAGTGTTGGTCAAATGATAGAGAAAGGATACATCGTAAAGTTTGGTGGTGATGCTTGTTTTATTACAAAGGAAGAAATCTTGGTTGCTAGGGGCAATAGACAAGGTAGACTTTTCAAGCTTGATGCTTTTGTTATGGCTAACAAAAAGGATGGAATGGAAAAGGAGATTGGTCTCAACTTTCCAAAGTTACCTTTTAGCATCAATAAGATTGGTGGATCTTATGCAAAGTCTAAAAAGCTTCCTTATGCTAGATCTAGGTCAAGATCTAATATGCTTCTTGGAGATGTTCATCTTTGTGCTAACTTGGCTAGTCTTGAGGATAATGATGGTGTTTCAATGGTTCTTGGAAAGTTCAAGCATGCAAAAGGTAAGGAAAGAGCTAACTTCATCAATGGAGGTAAAGGTTCTTCCTTGGAAAAGATTGTTGCTAATGATTTCTTTGATCATATGGAAAAAGATGTTGCTACGTGCATTCATGAAGGAGATGGTTCTTCTACATTCTTTTGTGATGAGTCCCAGAAAGTCATTTTTGCAGCAAGTGGAGTCACATGTCTTCATAAAGAGAGTAGATCAAATGGTTCTATCAAGAGACTTGGTGAGGGAGATAGTCACAAGTCAAGAAGAAGAGAAGTATGTGAAGAGTTCAAAGTAGGATGTACTTTGAATGATGTCATTGTGAATGATAGTGAGGAAGAATCATTATCATATGATTCATTACCTAAAACATTGAGTAAAAGTTTCTGTTTGAAAAAAGAGAGTACTTCAATCATCCTTATGTTGAAGATACTAATCATTTTTTTCATGGCTTCTAGTGTTTTTGAGGTTTCTACTTCTTATGATGCAATCTTATGAAGGAAAGAGCAATGGAAGATTGGTTCTTGGGAAGATCCAAGGCATGGATCTCACATATCTTCATCAACTCAAAGGATTCTATGATCATGAATTGATCACTCATGATCAAGATGGCAAAAGGTTGGTTGGAGAAGACTACACAGAGCAAATCGAGAGGCAATTTCTTCAAGGCAAGAGAGATCTCATTGGTGAGCTTATTGAGGTTTGTTATGGACTCAAGAAGGCTGGATTTATTAGGTTTGATACTCATATTCACCTACTCTACTTCATGTTGGATGGAAAGTTTGGAATCTATCTTTTGATTTATGATGGTGACATTGTTTTCACTAATCTTTGTGCAAATTCAAGATCAAGCATTGATGAGATCTTGTTGGATATAGATCATATGTTTGAGAGGGAGTATATCCAGAGGTTCAGGTCTAAAGATATTCATATCTTTGATATCTTTGATGATCAAGAGAAAGGTAAGCAAGTGGAAGCGACTCACTTTGCTTTACTCACATGTTTTGGAGATTCTTCTTGTGTAGATGATGATATGCAAGTAGATGGATGTCTTTCATGATTTTACAGCAAGTAATGGATCTAGAAAAAAAAGTTTGTTCAATGACTTTTATGGTCAAGAGGAATATCAAGAGGTTGGTCTCAAAGGGCTTTAACAACACAAAAGGAAAGGTGGCAATTTGGAGCTAGTCAAGAGCATCAAAGGAAGGTTATTTGGCAAAGATGTTTTGGATCTATTTTTGAAGCTTGTTGAAGACTCAAGTAATGTCAAAGGAGCAGCAAGGAAGTGTTGTTCAAGTTTACTTTACTTGTTCTATCTCATGGTTGAGCTATTTCATGTGGATGTGTGCAAATTGTCAAGATATAGACAAACTAGCTATATTGTCTTGCAATATCTTATTGTTGGAGTTGTACTAGCATTCTTGGCTGGTTTTGCTGATGGAAATGAAGCTATTTGAGGCTCATTATATCACTCATCCATGATCAAGCTCTCAAGCTTTGAGTCACTTGATGCCCATGTTTGGAGATTGTCATTTTTTGGTGAATTCATGGTCATTTTCTTATGTCAAGTAGATCTTGAAGATGGACTAGTGCAACCTACTTGGTTTATGGAGTCATGTGGTGCTGGATTTGCATCATTGATGTACTCACCTACTCATGGATTTCCAAGGTTTGATGGTTTCTGGTGGCAAGATGGAGATGGAGGCTCATTCATGGAGTTTTATGGTGGAGACATATCAAGAAAGGACAAAGTTGGAGGAGAAAAGCAAGAAAATGGTCATCACTCACATTTACTGTTTGGTTGCTGTAATTTTCCAGAGAGTTCAAAGTCTGAAACATGGAGGAATCATTTCATTCTATTTGGTTCTTCATGTTCTAGTTATATCTTGATGTGTAAAATTGGTGTAAGAAATAGTGAAGCATCCAATTTGGACACTATTCTCTATATCAATTATGAAAGATACTTTAGAACCTTAGAAAGGAGATCTATACTTAGGATGGAGATCATTCTAAAGTTGGATCAAAGTTCTATTGTGAAAACTATGCCAAAACTAGTTGAAGAGGGAGTGTGAGAGATTTCAACTAGTTTAGTCTAGTTTAGTCATATTTTGGCAAATTGTCAATAAGAGGCCAAAACTCATTTTAGACTTAGAGATAAACTTTTTGAAGTTATATTAGTTTAAAATACATTCAATAGACACTTTTTGAAAGTGTGGGAAAGTTGGTAGTCGAGTTTGAGAGAGATTCAAATTTGAACTTTGGGTACATTGAATGTAGACCCAAAAATAGTAGGGTTTACATTTTGGAGGGAAAGCCAAGTGGCCAAATAGGGTTTGGAAACTCTATAAAAGGATGTAACTCATGGAGAGACACATCTTCTCTCTTCTCTCTCTCATTTCATCATTATACATGGTTCTCTTTGGGTTCTACTAATTGGTGCACTATCTTGGTGATATCTTGCAATCTTGTGTGTAGAATGCTCATATTTTGCTATTTTCGGTTCCACACATGTGAAATACAGTAGGGTACTGTAATTGTATGGACAACAAACATATTTTATGTTTTAGTTCATGTTTGATCAGTATCTCTTAGAGTTTACATCTCATTTTGTATCTAGATGCTGATTTTTCTACATTGGCAAGATTGTTGGTTTGCTCCTTATTGTAACCAAAGATCAGGGACATGGATTGGATCTTGAATGATCTGAAATCCTTCACATTATAGAGTACTAAGCCGATGAATAACAAAAAATTCCTCCAATAGACACTTGATTGTTTCATTGACAAAATGTATTATGTGATCATTGACAATCTCAATAGGACAACCAAATCGAACAATAATGTTCTTATATAGAAACTTTGCGGTAGTCTTTGCATCAGCAACACGAATTGCACTTGGTTCAACCCATTTGGTCATATAATTTGTCTCCAATGATAATATATCTAGCTTGAGTACCTCATGCCGCATGATGAATAAGACCAACATAATAAAGTCCCCATTTTGCAAATGGTACTTGTGCTCAAACAGGCTCATAATTCTGTTTCATAGGACGACATGCACATTGACAAACATCACAAGACTGAATATATATTTTCAGTATCTTTATTGAAGTGTTGGACACAAACATCCTGATTGCAAAAAATTTTGAACAATGATATCAAATAAAAAATGTCCTCCCCCCATTCCATCATGTGAAAACATAGTTAGATTGGGTATTTCATGTGGTAAAACACATCTTCTAAGAATATCATTAGCTCCACGATGATACAATTGACTAGCAATCAACTGATAAGGTTGTGCTTTTGAAATCAATCACCTTTTTTGAACTTTGAACAAGGATTGTTTAGGTTGGCCCATCATCAAATATTGAACAATCTCTTCTGCCCACTCAGGTATTACATAAAATAATGCATCATCTGGTAGTTCAGCATCAACTTCAGCATTAATTGGCATTGTTTATATTCTAGAAACGTGATCGACAAGATAGTGTTGTTTGCCCTTAAAAACTACAACTCGAAAATCAAATTCAGATAGTAAAAGAAACCATCTTGAAATGCGTCCCATATTGTATGTCTTGTTTACCAATTAAAGCAAAGGTTGATGATCAATATAAAAAGCCAAATGTGTTGCTATCAAATAATGTCAACACTTTTTTACTAAAAAAACCATAGCTAACACTTCTTGTTCTATGGTAGAATATTTTACTTCAGCATCATTAAGTTGTCGGCTAGCAAATCAGGTCAGAAAGTCTTTGTTATATTCCCCCAATTGTGTCAACACAGATCCAATATCATGTTTTGAAGCGTCAATATGCACATGTAATTCAAATGTTCAATCAGGAGCTCGTAATATTGGTGTGGAAGCTAAGGCTTTCTTCAAATTTGCAAATGCTTCCAATGTCTCAACTATCCAAATTGGTATAAATAGTCAAATTGTATATAGGTCATGCTAGATTCGCAAAGAATAAGATAAATACTCGATAATAGTTTGTATGACCCATAAAAACGTAAACTCCACTTATTGTTCTTGGTGGAAGTAATTCCACAATAAGCTTGATTTTCGAGTAACCTGTAGCGATTTCATGCCTTGATATACATGTCCAAGAACAACCCCATGAGTAATTCAAAATTGGCATTGTTTTGGATTTAAGAAAATCTAGTACTTACGACATCGTTCAAGCATTGTTTCCAAATGTTCTAGATGGTCTGTTTCCAAACTATGGACTCCAAGATCTTCCAAATAGATTTCAACAAATTTTTATAAGTACTCTGTAAAAGAAAACTACATAAATCGTTGAAAAGTACTTGGTGCATTACAATGTCCAAATGGCATAGCTTTATAAGCATAAGTACTCCATTTTGTTGCAAAAGCCATTTTATGCTGATCAGTAGGTGCAATTTTGACTTGGTTGTACCCACTGAATCCATCCAAAAAACTATAAGCTTTCGCTCCAGCAAGGCGATCCAAAATGCTTTCCATGAAAGGTAATGGAAAATGATCCTTTCGCGTAACTTTGTTTAGGGCCTTTAGGCTCACACAATTTCGCATCTTGCCATTTTCTTTGGAACGATGATGATTGGTGAAACCCATTTTGGTATGCTCATAAATGAAATCAACTTCTAATAATTTCTGCGATTATTTTTTTTATAAGATTTATAACTTTCGGATTGCATCGATAAAACCTCATCACTTTTGGAACTGCGTCAGGTACCAATGGAATAGCCTTGCGTGACTACTGAAGTAGGAATCTCCTTTAGATCCTTGTAAGACCGATCAAAACAATCCTGATACGTGACCAACAACTTCCTCAGCGCATTGAATTGTTCTTTTGAAAGTCTTGCACTATTTTCTCAGGTTTCTGTGGTTCTGCTAAATTCATAGGTTGCATCCTAGCCGGTCCATCATAAACTTCTTGTGTTTTTGGCACTTGCTCCTCAGGTTCATGATGAGGCTTTGGTAGCATAATGACAACATCATCTAGAGTATATCTTTTGAAATGATTCGACATGTCATGCTGAACTTCATCTGCTTCTCTTGTTCAAAAGGAATTAACCTTTGTTGTTTGTTTAGATTTCTTGGCAGAAGTACTTCGACAAGGTGATGTCTTCCTAGAGATCTGACTTGATGAATAATCTTGAATCTTGTCTTTTCCTTTGTCCAATAAAGGTGGTACAACCCCATGATCGCTAACTTTTTAATCAGCCATAGAATCTGCCTCATTTGGTGGGTTTTTCCATTTCAGAATCATGTTATAATGTTGTTTAGCTTTTTTTTTCGTCATCAGTCCTGTAGACTTCTCTTCCTTCATGATAATTTCTTTTGGCGATTTCATTGGCGGATCATCATGAATATTTCGAACTCCAAACCTCGTAGGATCCTTATGGCTTAAAATTTTCTCATCAATAAGTTTTGCATTCTCATCATATGGAGTTCTTCTAATGATAGGACATTTGGATAACTAAATTTCAGGCTCAGAATCAGAATCTGCCATTTTTACAAATTACTTCAAAACAATAGAAAAATCGGTAAGGTGCAATGAGATTTGATCTACATATTACAATTAGATCCTATCTCCTGATTTGGAATAAATTGCTTGCTCACTTGATGATAATCAGATTCTTAATTTGAAAAAAAGATTTTGATCAGGTGATCGACACCTGAAAAATAAGAATTTCTCAAAATCGATATCAAATTATCACAAAATTTTTCACAAATTTGACAGTAGCTAGATTAGAACTCAAAAATGTACTAAAGAAGGTTCCCTAAGCAAAGGTAAACTCGACAAGGGTTCTTTCAATACTATTTTGAGTAAAAAACCACTTAATTGGTTGTTTCTAACAAATATGAAAAAACTAACATTTGCCTATTTGATGGTAGATAGATCTCACATAAATAAAACTGGGGTAGAACTGGCGAAGGTTCTTTTCGTGAACAATGAGATTTTTGCAGCTTGGCGAGGTTTAAAATGAACTTTTTGAACAATTTTGATGGAACTCACAAATGATGGATCACTAAATCTGGAAATCTCAGACAAGTTGGCAAAGGTTCAGGCGAAGGTTGAAGAGTGATACTGTTATTTTTTCAAAAAATGGTAGTAGCTCAGTATAGCAAACAATCTTGACTTAACGTTCTTCCCAAACTTACTAATTACCAAAAATAACAAGATGGACTGACTATGACTCTAGCAAAGGTTCAGACGAAGGTAATTCCTCTCAGAGAACTGATATCCTTGTAGTGAAACTTTCTACAAAAGGTTACCAACAACTAGTGGAACAGTCACTTTAGTCTTCTATTTTTAGAATTAACCTTCGCCGACTTAGCTATAACTAGATCTGAGTTAGATCTATATACAATAGACCAGACGAATGATGGTTGTCAGTATTCTTCTAATTTTAGGAGTTTTTTTTCACTTCTTTTGGCAATTTTTCTTCAATTTCTAGAAAATGGCTGGGACTTAACCTTCACGAATCAATTTGTAGCTTCAATGCATCAAGGCGGTCTTGCTCGCAAGTGGGTGAAGGTTGGTTGTAAAGGAGCATAAAGTTATCAATGTCTGATGAAGATTTTGCTCCTTTTGTAACCAAAGTTTTAAAAAACGAATGATTTTTTGTTTTGTTTTTGCGATTTTTTCAGATCCATTTGGATCTTAAGAATGGTGATCTGTCTGGCCTTCCTTGCTTAAAAATAAAAACAAATTTTAATCAAAAAATCCACAAAATCCAAGAAAAAATCTCCCCAAAACTAACCCTAAAATGCAATTTTAACACTAGTATACCAAGACAAGATGTACAAGCTAACATCATCCATGGATTAGAAACATGATGAAAATGAAAAATTGGCGTAGGGGCCTGGCAACGCGCCAAAATTATAGAGGGTATTTCCTATCCACCTTCAACCCTAGATCCAAGCACAATCAAGCATCAAAAGATGAAGTAGATCTTTCACTTGTCACGTAGAGATTCGTTCCCATAAGAGCGATAACATAGTTCAAATTCAAGCACATGCTTAAGATTCCACAAATATCACTATGATTAACACCACGATCCAATAACTCTAATCCATCCAAATATCAAGCTTACTTCTCTCTCTCTCTCTCTCTCTCTCTCTCTCTCTCTCTCTCTCTCTCTCTCTCTCTCTCTCTCTCTCTCTCTCTCTCTCTCTCTCTCTCTCTCTCTCTCTCTCTCTCTCTCTCTCTCATAAATAATATAATAAGAATCAATTCCACCAATTAGCAAATCCAGTAATACTAAAATCCAGAAAAAGCATGAGAGATGGAGCAAGAAAGAAGAGCAAGGACATCAGATTTCAATTCGATGGAGGTTCAACCTGCTTTATTGAAATGAACATGTAAAATGAATCACAAAGTACCACTATACATAGTGGATTTTAGGTTACTCACTAACTTGTCTATTAGGCCTTTAATTCCCGCAACAAGGCTAAAGTCCTTTTATTAACTTTTAACTAATCAAATAACTATGTGATCATCGGGTTGGACTTACACATGTAGGGTGCAAAATTCCTCTCACTTATTAACTTCTAATAAATGAATAATCTAATTAGGGTATCCTTGATCTCCGCAAATCCTCCAACAGTGGAAAGCAAGGTTGGTTGCAAAAGATTATTCTCAAATACCTTTTGTTGATCATAAAAAAATCTAGTCCTATTGTTAAACTTGCTTCTATTAGACTCTTGCTTTCTTATTCAACTATGGTAGATCTTGAAGTGCATCAGACGAATATATAAACTACTTTTCTTAAATTGCAGTATAGAGGAGAACATTTACATGGAACAGAAAATAAGTGGACATTGAGTCATTTACCCTTGCAATTGTCGGATATGGAGGTATCATGATTTGAGGTGTCAACAACAATAAATTGTGTCTAAGACTCCCAAACACATACATAGTTGCAAAAAATGGTTGATGTTTTTTTTGACATTGTACAAAAAGCTCTAAATGCAATTCCTTCAAACAGTTTATGCCTTTACCATCTTTCACTCTCAACAAATACCCCAAATTAGTAATGAAGATTGTAGTGTTGGCAAAAATAATTATGATTATCCATTCTAAGACACAATAATCAAAATCCAACATGTGTCCACTTATAACCTCAACTAGAGTGATAACATTTGTCACCGATCTTGATCCAATCATTTTTTTGGATTACATCTCTCTTGGTGGTTGGTTGAGTAGCTTTGTTTATCATATTCAATGCTCATGAGTAAGATATTGTGTCCGCCTTAATGATTTTTTCTTGAACTAATGTTTGGATGTCCATTTCTCCCAAGGTCATATTAGCTAGAAATTCATCACACCCATCTTGTAAAATCCAGAGGGGTTCAAGAACATAGTGAAGGCCTTCTGTCGGTAGTCTCCAATAGCTCTAATCTAAAAGTAGAAAGGTATCGTTGGTCTAATCTTCGAAGAAATTTGTGTTGCAGTAGACTAGTTGCCATCATTGAGAGAAAATATGCAGCGAAAATCAACAGATGCTAATAAAATCACTATTGTAATTCACAAGGAAAGTGCTACGCATGAGGGGAGAGGTGATCTCTCTCTCCTCTGACTAATTCATGGTCATATTCAGGAAAGAACATGGTTGCCATTAGCCTAGAATAAGTTGACATGTGATACAACATCCTTGGGGGTGGTCGTCTGAATTGGCAAACCCACAAGAGCTACTTGCTTCATATTAAGTGATGTCATAAGCAATGGTGAAGATTCTTTCAAAGACGAGGTGTCTTTTTAAGGTGAAAAGTGCACTTTCTTCAAATCCTTCTAGATTCCAAACTTTTTGTTGTTTTTCATTTCCAACGTATGCAGCAAGGCTCCTCGGAATCTTTCGGATAACCCTGGATAAAAGTTATTACTGAATTAGGTGATACATGTATACCTAGTATGAGGTGTGCAATGTAAATATAGTGTAACTTAATAAAAAATCAAAAGATGAGCCAGGAAAGTGTAGTATTTCCTGCCTAAACCTAGAGAACAAAACTATATATGATGATAGTGTGGCTGTCTCAATAGTTTGATCATGATTATACTAGTGCAAACGCGTCTATCACGTCACTCCAACGTCGAGCTCACTCAACGCACCATCGTCAAACCTCAATGTGCTCACGTCTGTTCTCACCTCACCACATCTTTCTGCACTCGAGCAGCAGTTTTCTCTTAGAAGAAGCACATAACATCTGGATTCTGCATCAAACCCATCTTACAACAGCCATATATAACCGTCCTAGCCCACCTAATTCGCAAGTCAATTCTTTGCCATACACACGCGCGCACAAACACACACACACAAAAGCATCGTCAGCTATGTAGATAGATCAACGCAGAACACCTGGAGGACTTTTGGAGTTCAAACGTGAGGATTCAGGAGTCCACAGCTAAAGAGCAACAGTTGAATCTGCTGCTCACGGAGGTTGATGAGGCAGGTAAAGTGAGTGGCAACTGGTAGCTACTGCAGCCGGACGTCCAGTACCAACCCACTTACCTACCAACTGCCACACAGGCATGCAGGTGGCCCAACGCCACCCTCCAACTTCCAAGCACTGCTGGTCGCCTACCTTATCTTGTGCTCAATCGGTTGATTCCTTCCATTTTGTCTTCGGCAAGACGTGAGCCAGCGCGGACATGCTTCCTAATTTTCCTCTCCTTGCCTTTTTTCACTATGAGAGGACTTAGCTGAAGTTGCAAGGAAGCTTACTGAAAAGCATCAGCACTGATTGAGAATTTCTCTGGCTCTCCCTAGTTATCTACAGATACATGTTGTTGTTGGACCAGTATTTGTTCTTATTATCTTTTCTAACTACGGATGGAGCTTATTTCTTAAACAACTCTTGACAATTAAATAACTAAAGTATAGATATGCATGCCGTTGTACCAAAATTTTGTTTTATAATCTTCCTAATTGGCTATGGAGGAGCTTGTTTCTCAAACCTTTCCTGAATATAAAATAGCTACATTTCTGAAAAGTCTACAACAGCTTTTCTTTGAAAAAACAAATCTACTTTAAATATGGAGATTATAAAAGTGTCATAAAAGGTCATGACATGAACTTTTACGCATAGATGTATAAGATAATATATTTGCTGATCAGATAGAGCTTCCCACACAATGATGAAGGAAGGGAATGCTTGTGGGCTACAAGATGTATGGAAAGAATGTGCAAGCTGTTTGGTTGGGAAAAGGGAACAGCTAATGTACATTTAAAAACAAATAATCAACATTCTCCAAGCTTTAAGAGCTAGAAAATAAAGGAGGTGCAAAACAACTGCCAATTTCCGCAAAACTTATAAAGTTTGCAAGATTTCGTTGGCAACCACAAACTTTCTTTTCAACAGTATATTAAATGCTTCATAAATTAATATATAAGTGAAGTTCATGCATGCATGTCTAATGATGAGCAATCATGTTTGCTACACAATAACATAGTTTAAGCCTTGTGCAAAGTAGTGGCCCTAGTGGAAAGCCTTAGCATTGCCTCTTTACTCATTTTATTGAATAAACGGGGTTGGCTCAGTTGGTTGGCTTGGCATCCAAAGTTTCTTTGGTCCCAGGTTCGAGCCTCCCCTTGGAAACCAAGAAGCATTTTATTGAATGATAAAAAGCATTTTATTGAATGATAAAAAGCATTTTATTGAATGGATTGCTTTGCTTCGTTGCTTAAAGAAATGTGCATATGTGTCCATTGAAGTATTAGGTGAATAAGTTTTGCTCATGTAGACAAGGACAAGCTTATTGTGCTAACAACACACTTGATTATTTGGGAAGTGTCAATTTTAAGTTTCTTCCATCATAAAATATATGCCCTTAAAAAAAACGCTTGCTTTTCAATTTGCAGCTTTAATTTTACACTCACAAGCTATAAAAATATGCTACCCTCTAGTCTATACCTACAAGTTTTGAACAAACTTATCTTTTGTGCCAATAATTGGTGATCCGCATGACTTGTCTCTCAACAAAACATCCATAGTAGTTAGTGACTATGGACAAGTGTAAAACTCACAAGCTATAAAAAATATGCTACCCTCTAGTCTCTATACCTACAAGTTTTGAACAAACTCATCTTTTGTGCCAATGATTGGTGATCTGCATGAATTGTCTCTCAACAGAACATCCATAGTAGTTAGTGACTATGGACAAGTGTAAAACTTCTAGATATTTGCATTGGTTATCAACAAGATTTTAAATCTCTACATAACACAAGAGGGAAGCCATTTTACAATATGACATTTGGTCAGATTTGGAGTGAGATCTCAACAACATTTTCAACAAGAAGACCCCATTACTATTGCCCATATCACCCCTAGTTATATAACTAAAGCCAAATATGTCCTCACATGATGCGCGAATAACAAGTCCACAAGCCAATATTTTTTTCATTGTGCTCCAAATCTTTAGAAGCAAGCAGTAAGCTTGAATGTGGAAGTCATGCGAGTATTGCCTTTTATATTGAACCCAAGAAGCTCACCTTTGCTAATCAAAAATTCAATTGGGCTTTTAAAATTCATGTTTATTCACATGTCTTTTTTTTTATGAGAACCATTACACACACACACACACACACACACACACAGACGAGTTTCATAGAGCGTGCTCCATTAAAGAGTTCTACCTTATCTAAAGAGTTCAAATAAAAATTACAAAATATCTAGAAAACTTACCTTTTCGTTCTTTTGATAATACGCTTAAATGATGCTCCAGTTTCTTGGTTTAGCTGCAAAGTATTAAGCGCATCCATCCCTCTTGTTCCATCCTTTGAGCAATCCATCCTCACACCCACTTCTACCATCGCCACTCCTCTCACACCACCCGCACAGGCTGCCGAGGGCGATAAACCGCTGCCAGATGAGGCATTTGTTCAAACAACATATACCAGATCTCCTTTGATCCTACACAGCCGGAGGATATGGTCGAGCCTGAGAAGCTCGTCGAAGTTGACTCTATTGTAGATGTGCAGATTATTCCACCACCACAGCAGCCAGCGCATGCACCAACGGACACACCGATGTTCCTAACAGATATATCTTCAGCATACCAAATTTTGGACAATTTTGTCCAGGAGGCGGTGGCAACCAAGGCAATTATATGGATGTCCGGATAGTCAAACTGGCAACAAACAATACAACGTTGTGAGCAGAACTAACCAAAAAAGACCTACAGTTGGCCAGTCAACATGAGTAGACACAAAAGGACGAGGTCCTTAAGTTGAAGAAGTAGAGGATAGCCTTCAGCATTACATCACGGGCCTCTAAAAAGTAGCCACGGACACTTCAGCTAAAGTCTTGAAGCTCCAGCAAGAAGCTGCGAAAAGGCTAGGCCCCCTTCAAGCACAATTCCGGATTTATGAAACGGAAAACACATGCCTGGGAGTGGAGGTGCAAGCGCTCCGCTAGATGTAGAGGTCGCAGGACCTTCGTATGAACAAGAATTCTCAGGTGCGTCGTTTGAGTCGCACTTGAGGCATATGAACGATCACATCATCTAAGGCATAGTCACAAAAGTATGTTGGCACAATGTGCAATAACACAGTCATCGATTCTGAATCCCGTCTCGGTTCCTGCTTTTGGGATGGAGAAGTGGATGTTGTCGAGATTCTTTTTGAAATCTTAGATGCAACATCTATCGGTTGAATTTTGGTATTCATGAGTTGTGGATAATCACAACCCATCTTAGCTTTTCCTTTTAGATTAGCAGGTATTTTGGAAGTTGGTTTCTTTGCTATCGCCATATTGACAGAGCACGAGTAGATAGGAGGATTTGTGAGTGGAATTGTCTTCTCAAGGGGATCCAACAACATGGTGTCCACACTAGTTATGGCTTCATCTACTTGATTTTCCCATTGGCTTATCTTGATCCAATATTGATACAAACTTGTGGGGCGAGGCTCTTTAGAGACCTTAGCCATGGATGGGATCTCAGGTACATCTTCTGGTAATTGTCTCTCTCCATATTGTGGATCGAAGTAAGATCATGCTTGTCCATTAGAATATCTCGCATCATCTTTCAAGGTGATTATTGAGCACCAAGGAGAAGTTCTTCTTCACAGGGTTCTAGGGGTGATCCTAACAGGAGCCATGATAGTTCACCCCGATTTCGATTTCGTCATCAAGGGTGATAGGCTTTGGGTTTGTCGGTTTCGACTCTCGATTGGCTTCTCGGAGTAGGGAGATGCATCCTTTTATGGAGCTCATACAATCGACTCTAGCTAGGTCATCAATCCAATTGATGATATTGGTATCAGAATTTTGATGGATTCCCAATGGCTTGTAGTGCTTTTTAGATTTCGATCGATCGTGTGATCAATGATGGGTTAAGTCATTACTACTAGCATGCTTAATGGTCCAGGTATTTGGATCAATTCTCAAGTCTCGATCCCGATTCTCCAATGTGATATGATCTGTACCCTAGTCATGGGGGTTGCCGTGTGATTTGATTCAAGGAGGAATCTGTTATATCGATGATGGGCCTATTTTATGAATAAAAAATGATAGGATATTTAGATATTACAGAAATCCTTTATGGATTATAGTAGATATCTGGTTTGAAGATTTAAAAGGGGGGAAATTTAGAAAGTACTCTTGCGGTAGAAAAGTGGCTGATAACAAGTCCGATTGATTTGTGTCAGAACTTGGAATTCTATTGCAAGATGGGAGTTTTTTGAAAATTGTTCCTTGCTGGAAGCAATCAACTTGATCTTAGCATAGACTGAGATGCAAAGATGGAAGTTCATGCTAACAATATATTCTTTTGCGTGAATCTTCGGTTGAGATTTTGGATGTGAAATAGCACTCTTTGAGAAATATTCTCTCTTAGATGATATATAGGATTCTCAGTTATGAAAGTGTTGTATACAGATCAGGAGTTATCTGTAGAGATATGCTATGCAATGAATCTTTGTGGGATCATTAAAACCTTTTGTACAAACTTCTAATCTTGTGGATCTACAAAGTATTCCGTGAACTAAGTTTATTTGCATGCATAAACTAGTTGTCAATACATAGGCATATTGATGAGAATTAAGTCTGAGACAATTTCTCGCTGGGTTATAGTAATTTCTCATTGAGAATTGATTATTGACCTAGGATTGATTTAGAATCAGAGTAAATGTGGTGTTTTGGTACCACACCTAGACATTTAAATATATTCTAAATCTGATACAACTAACCGAGTCAGAAGAGTTACTTCTGAGTTTGTTGTGAAAAATCAACAATATAATCTTACTTATGGATATTGTTGTTGAGAGGTATTGCTTATAAGTCACATCATTTATGAGTCATTTTGGATTTAGATATTGATGGGTGTGTATAGAATACACGAGAACTTTTGGGACTTATCTTTTCCCGTTTGAAAAAGATGGAATGCTATCCCGGAAGACTCAAGAGAGTTGGATAGTTGTGGGTTGCCAAAAGTTAGAGCTTCATGTACTGAAGTTCTTGTGAATCTTAAGTTATTCTAGATTTGAACTTAAGAGAAAAATCTAGACTATTCTAGATTGGGACCCTAACTTTGGAATGACAATTTGTGACATATCTAAAGTGAGCGTATTCTTGTGATTACAATCCTTTTATTGACACCGAGTGTGAGTTGGAAAAGTCTGGAACTTTTTAGCTGGAATGGACTTTCAAGAACAACTCATGTGTCTTTTAAGAATTGTAATACACTCTTATGATATGGTATGGTCTTGGGAATCTGGAGAGCTGGGATTGGTGAATCATAACTCAGATTCTAGGGAATAACTAATTCATAGGAGAGGATTGTGCTCATGGTAGACTACCCCGGATGAATAAACAAGATAGTGGAATTTTGGTAATGACTGGCCATCTTACCAAATCGACTATGTTTATTTGGATAAAGACCAAGTAATTAGAGTCTCTGGTTAGGCTTTACGGATTACCAAAGTGACATTATGAACATTCGCGATTCGAAGTTCATTGGTTGCTTTTGGTGGCCGTATTTGCTAAATTAGAGCTGACTCTAAACTTAAAGTTCTTCTAATCATTGGTAGTTGTCTCCTTTTATTGAGTATAGGACAAGAATCGGATGAATTATGATTGACGAATCATAGTTCAGATTCTAGTTATACTTGATCGTTTAAAAGAAGGATTACTCGCGTGATCAGAAGATTAGTTAAGTTATAGTTTTATATTTTAGCAATCTCCTCTGAGGATGTTATCCTTGATGGAGATTGAGTTATAGTAAGCATTTGGCTACTGGTTATAGCCCGTGCGTGCTTACGTATAAACCTACATCACCCATTGCGGTTGAGACTCGGTCGATCAAGTTTCAGAAAGTAGCGGATTGCCTACATGATATGTAGGAAATGCTACGAATTGCACGTGAGAATGTCTAGTGTACCCATGATGGGGACCGACATTATGCAAGTCTGAAAAGATCACCGAGAGACTTCCAAGTGGGGGATTTTTAAGAGTCCTAAGGGATTCTAGTGTAATGTGTACCAACTAACATTACAAATTGTCCCCTAGATATAAAGGACCTTGTTAGATCTTAAAAAGGTCAATTCCTTAGCTTACCAATTGGAAGTCCCGGAAGGATCTCAAGTGCATCCCATATTTCATGTAAGTCATCTCAAGAAGAGTCCACGTGAAGAAGAACATCTTGGATCTGGAGACCGATTGGACTTGTTGGATGAATCATCGGGTGTGTCTTGACTTGAACCCAAAAAGATCTTGCAAGAACTAAACGATTATGAAATTGTATAGTTACCGAGAATTTGGTTCATTGGGAGGGATGTATAGACGATGATGAAACCTAGTAACAAAAAGGAAGCTCAAGGAGGAACTTCCCCAGTTTTAAGTTCCGAGGACAAAACTTGAATAAGGGGGGAAGAATGTCATGCCCATGACTGGTCTCGGGTAGCGTGTCCACGGTAGGGACCGCTAGACCAACAACCCGTAAGTTAATTGTGACTATAAGGGAATTGGGGCCCTTATAAGTACATGGTCATAATTAATGGTTGTAATCCTAAAACACTCGATGGTGGATTTGTATGGGTCTATCAGTGAGTCATTGGGAAACTGGATGACGTGGCCCAGTCTGCAGAGGTGTCCAGTGAGGTGTCACAGTGCACTACTAGTGGTGCATGGGCCTTGGAGGGTATAAGTATACCTATTGGGCTCTCACTAGTGTATGCTTGATAGCATAACCGGTGGCAGGATGCTGCTGGCGTGATGCCATACTCCTCTTTGTGATTGATCCATAGCTTGGGGGCTAGATCCGTACGATCTAGGTTTGGTTGGGTTGCTTTGTTAACCATCAGATTCCCTTGTGTTGCTTGTGTTTGGCATGCTTAGAATAGGATCCTTGGATTGAGGACTTTATAGTCATACTAAAGAGTCGGAGTTTTTCTTTTGGAGTTGTCTCAAAATAGACTTCACTTGCTTCCTCATAAATCTAAAGATAGTGTGCTGGGTCGGTAGTCCCAACGTATCGTGGCAGATCTAGTCTAGGAGCTCGTCGATTATGTGGAATGGCTCCCAGTAATGGTACAACATAAGCTAACGAGTTGGGGATCCTTTCGACTCCTGGTGCCTCAGGTGGTACTGGATTCTCTAGAGGTTGGTTTGGATTATTGGTAGCCATGTTGAACTGCTCTTGGAGATTCTAGGATTGGGGATGGCTAGTTGATGGTTCTTGATCTCCAAGTGAACTTTCTTCCTCTCCGCCCAAAAGATTTTATCTAAGTCCGTAGCTTTGGGAACATATCCTGTTTGGGGATGCAATAAGGCTTCTTCAATTTGGGGATCCAATATTTAAGCTCTGGGATTGGAAGTGTGAGATCTGGGAACGTGAATTTGGGATTCAACTGGGGACTCACAAGATGGGGATTGGGAATTATAAATGGAGAATGTGGGAATATGTCTTAGATCTGGGAATCAGACTTTGGGACTATGATGGTAGGATATGGGAATGTAGGTGATTGGGAACTAATAAGTTGAAAAATGAACGAACTCGAAAACAAGGGATGCGTTGCTGAGTGCTAGAGGGTTGGGGAATGTGGATCTAGACAAAATATGGGGAGGTGGGATTGGGGATTTTAGGATTTTGGGGATCTTGGGTTTTGGGATTTTGGGAATGTAAATCATGGAAGAGGGATGGGAGACACATGGTGGGAAAACAAAATGGAATTAGAACAATGGTATAGGTGGGGATTGTAAATCGGGGATTGGGGATGGAGATTTGATGAATTTTTTTGGGGATTTTCAAATTTGGAATCCCAAAATGTGAAGGCAAATCTAGGAATGTAGTTGGGTGAAACAAAAAGTGTGACAGTGGGAGATGGGTTGAGATTTTTGGATCCCCTCTTTGGCCAGAGATAAAGGGTGTATGGATATAGCTTATAACCAAGGGGGGAGTCTAAATATCAAATTTTGGAGTCTTAGGGTGATTTTGGGATTGTATGAAGATGGGAGTGAAAAAAGTTTAAATCTATGGATCCTTTGAGAGAAATGGCTCACCCTCCTAAGGATGTCAAGATTTGTATTAGATCTCTCATATCTGAAAGTGGCAATCCAAGATGTTAAAATTTGAAACCTGTGGATCAAAAATAGTAATTCTGGTGTTTTTCAACTTTTTGGTTGTTCATGTGGGTGTCCTGGATCTCTTGACTCAATCTAGCTTCTAGGGAATGCCACTTGCAAACCAACGAACCAAGATCATGGGAGAGCATTGAGATATGACACTTTGGAATTTGTACAGTCCTCGATCCCAATTGGCAAGCTGTTTGGAATCCCAGAAAGTGCAAAAATCAGGATTTTCACGCTTTCCAATGTAGAATGACGAGTACTTGGGCTCTTGGCTCGTTCTTTGGGTAGTGTACTAGTCTCAATGAGATCTATCAATGCTGAAGGAGGCGAGCCAAGATGGATTTTTACTGAGGCTGTAGAGACAAGTTTCTCAAAAACTTAGAGGTTAGATATCTCAAAAATAGTGCAAGCTCTTGGCTTTCCCTTTTGATACAGTCTTTATCAAGTAATTGTCTCACTAATTTAAGCTAGGCAAGCCAAGCTGAGCATATTTGGAGCTCTGGGGATCCAAAACAAGTCCAGGGAATTTTTTCTTAGTAAAATCTTCAAATTTTACTGATTTGGCTCGCCCCTCTAATAGATGCTAGTTCAAGGTCTATATTATCTTCAGTTAAGGGGGCGAGTCAACATGATTATTTTTAGGCCTCCAAACACCACTTGGG
The DNA here is from genome assembly GCA_029204225.1 of Diphasiastrum complanatum. NCBI lineage: Eukaryota > Viridiplantae > Streptophyta > Lycopodiopsida > Lycopodiales > Lycopodiaceae > Diphasiastrum > Diphasiastrum complanatum. Next base: position 27,249,399 of record CM055113.1, on the reverse strand, counting down.
GATTCAAGACCCTGTTTGGCAATTTTGTGACAAGTTGCCACAGTCAGATTTGGCATTACAGGAGTTCTCAAACTTAGAAGGGCCGTTTGTTACGAGTTTTTTTTTTTTCCCTCTCTGTTTATGTCCATGTGGCCCAATCGGTTCTTGACATAGTGGCTTCTATGTAACATAACTCGGCTGACCCGAAAAACACAGTTCATATTTGGGCAAATTTGAATTTTCGGTCCGGTAGATTGGAAGCATACTATTGGCTGGCGTGCGCGACGACTGGTTGACTAAACTACTTGGGTTAACCTCAAGTTAAAATTATCTTGGGACTCACAAATAGGTTTGGCGCCTATTATACTCTGGACTCTCATATTGACGAGTTCAAATGTGAACTCTTCAAGCTATGGCGATGAGAAGGAGACCGAGATCCTTGATACGCTCTGCAATTTTTTATAATGAGAGGGAAGACGATGGCACATGGATTGCTCATGAATATCATAAGGCTTCTTGGGTATTGATGCATCCATCGGCGAGAGGGGCTTTTAGCCAAAAGAAAAAGGCCAAGTATACATATAGATCTTATTAGAAAGGGCAGATTATTGATTTCAAAGTTTCTCCAAGAGGACAAACCATTTCAGAGGTGCTTATTCAACATGTTTATATGCATTCAGAACTTAATGTGGAGGCTGTAAATCCACATGATTTTCGAAAGTGTAATTGTAAGTATCTTAATTTTTTGGATTGCTTGTCATTTTTAAAACGTAATCGTGTTTATGAATTGGAGCTTATTATGATTTTGTATTGCAGATCTATATCCTTCAAATATACATGAATGGGAACCTGTGGCGTCTCTTTCTGGTATTATAGATGTCATCCATTCAGAAATTGGCAAATTGCAATACAGAGGATGAACGGGAGAAGAACTTGCAGATTCTGGAATATTTTTTATGATGCTATGTATATTCCAGACACAAATGGAGGAATGGAAAAACTAGAGTATATACCTCTACCTAATTTTCAAGATAACGTGTGGTGGATTGCAGTCAATGACAATATAATAAAATGCTTTCGTTGCAAGCTATATAATGATGTAAAAAGTCACTCAAAACTAGTACAGGATCAAGAAATGTGCACTTAAGCTGATTTGTTCCAATGTCATTGTTTGTCAACTCTTTTTCAAACACGGAAGTGCATCGAACTCCCACATTGTTTGTTTGCAAAAATCTTTCAGATGATTTTTTATTCAAATTCATGGACAAAGGTTGGGATATAAGATCCACTGCAGATATTTCTTGTAGTATCAAACATTCATCCATATCATTTAGATACAGTATAGAAAAGCAAATGCTTAGTATGGTGTTTCATTATTAGAGATGGAAAGAACACAATGGTACTTGGGACCCATTAGATCAAGATCTAGACAGCATTGGACACACTGATCGTATAGGCATTGATATCATGGCAAATGGGGATCTACTTACTACTATTGAGGTTGAGCAAGACTGGACCTTATTCTACATTAGAACGGAACTGACACTTTTACAGCAAGATATCCCCAAATATTTCAACTTTATATTGGATGGAAAATTGATATGTGAAATCCATGAATTTGTATATCAATTTATATTCATTATCCTTTTTGTCAATATTCGGATCACTAACTGTGATTTGATTAATGTATGTTTGTGCAGATACATAAAAGACATGAAGAGAAAATCAAATGCAAAGATTTGGGCAGAATTGTTCAGATAATAGAGCAATCATGATACAATATTTGTAAAAGCTCTCATAAATATCAATATATTTCTCATTTTATGAGAATGTACATGTGTGTCCTGTATTAACAATGGATGTTTTTTTCTCATTGTCTCTATCTTTCTATATGCCCATAATTATTCACAGGGCATTACATAAAAAATGTATATCTCTATTTAATCTATTATTTACAGCTCAAAGTAGTATGGATTATCTCCACCCTGCACTAGTGTCAGTTGTGGACTTGATTGGCCTCCCATTTCCGCAGCTAGACTGGGTGTTGCATGAGATAATAAGTTCACCAACATCTATTGACAAAACTCATATATCTCATTCATTGAAAATGCTCGACATTTATACTGCAAATCCAAAAGAATTGGGTCAATTGACTTATCAAAAACCAAATCGAAAATAACTTAGTTAGGCCATTCACTAGTCTATTTACCTTTCGTATATCTGGAGCCCCGGATTGCATGATGTACCACTCTAAAAAAAACCTGTACATTGCGGATGGAGAACCATCCACAACTATGTCCATCCTCTTGCTGAGTTGACTTCAATCACAAAACATATAATAGGTTAGTTGTGCACTCTGAAAAAAACAGATCATATTACCTATCAAATACTTGATGAGAAATACTTACTTCTGCATCAACAATCTCCAGGTGGCTATTTACAGTGGCCCCATCCGGCCTTGGCAAAAATGGCAACATTCTGTTGTACATCACATCCATTTCGGCATGGGTAGACTTTAAGGAGTTCATCTTTAAACAGATGGGATTAATGATCCCATCTGAATCTTCCTTAAGGGAGATTATATGCATACTCCAATGCTTACTGCAAACAAGAGATAATTAGTTAAACTAAAGGAATCACAATACCTATTAATTACTAGAATATATCCTATGTAATCACTTACTTTTGGCAGTATGGAATAATAAAGACTTTGGTCTCCGAGGTTGTATGGAGAAGATACTTCGTTGCCTTAGTTGGACTATGAAGGTTGTGTGTTGTGCACATATAATGCCATTCAGGAAACTAAAAATCAATTGATGAACAATATTATTATGGCATGCTCAAGGAATATCAAAATATATTTCCTATCTTTTTGTCATAAGTTGGTTCTTGTATATTGATGTGTTTGCTATAAATTAAAAAGTCCTAAAACTACACTTAATGGTTCATAAAGGCATCAAAGTAATAGTCCTTATTTAGCTTGGCCTCCTCCATTCATGGTAATAGGCTCCAATATTATGTGAAGTTGGATTTTCACTCATTATTTGTTTCTTGAACTAGCTTCATCTAGGTTTACCATGCTAGACTGCCCTACTTATCATTTCATAAATCTCGATTCTTTACAATGTTTCCATACTATACAAGGCTTGAAATGTGCTTGGATTTATGATAGGAATACGCACATAAGGTTTTAATGTATAAGGCATCTCAAGGCTTAAAAGATTAAACACTAAGAAAAAATGACTGGTGTGGCAATGTTATTGCCAAACTTAATGCCTATAGATGTGAGAACCCATGTTGCTCAATCAAAGACAAGGAAAAGAAGACTAAAAGGGTGCTCAATTCGAAGATGAAAAAACTACAAGTTGAGGAGATGCGAGTTGAGATTTTTTGTAAAATTTGACATATAAACTTTTTCACACAAACATTTACAAAAAAAATAGAGTCAAGTTGATGACAACTCAAGATGAAGGAATGGATACAAGGTCAAATATCAATAATGTTGAGACTTAATATAGTTAGGGAGCAAGTTCAAGCTTGTTGATTAGAGCCATAGAAAGTAAAGGGAGAAGAAAATATTTGACTCCATTTCCCAATGGATAAGACATTGGTATTAGTATAGGACATGAATGACTTTAAAAAGATAAGTGAGTTTTTCAAAGCAAATACATAGGATGTTCTTTCATACGGTTGTTTAATTATTATCAAAAGTCAAAAGCAAAAAGGAAGGCCATGGACACACTCAAGCCCAAGGAGGCTTGTAAACTCTATATTTTTAGTATCAATTGTAAGCCTTTCTCATCTTATCTCCCATCATTTGAAGAAGTCTCCATGGCACAATGACGTGTTGAGATAGAGTGAGTAAGTGAGTGAGCTCATGTGTCCACTTGAGCATGCATGCAAGTGCATGTGCATGTGTGTGTGATGTACATGCTCGCACATTCAAGAGAGACATCCATCCTACATGGGAGTATGAGCAAAATGAAGGAGAAGCATGACATGGGAGTATGAGCAAAATGAAGGAGAAGCATGTTTCGTACCTTGACAAGGGAGTGAAGTTTGAACTTTTCATATGTTTAAAGCCTTCAAACTTTGATGAAACAATATGTACTTGTGAAAGCACAGTGTGTTTGATGAAATGAACCTGCTTGTAAGTTTGCACAGTCAAGATTCCAAGATCATTATCTAAATCAACCTTGGCTTGGGTCAAAGGGTTGAATCGAGTCGAAGACTCAAAAAAACATAGAACAGCTTGCACTGTGAGATGAATTGTGCTCAATGAGAGAGAGAGAGAGAGAGAGAGAGAGAGAGAGAGAGAGGGAGAGAGAGTATAGCTTTCATAAAACAAGGTCATAAGTGTCCGCCTTTAAGTAGTGGGCAAGTTGGGACTTTCTTTGATCTTCTTAAGGTCATAAGTTATCACAAAATGAGGACATAGAAGAGAAAACAAAACAAAGCCATAGTTGATTGAAAACTAGCTCAATACCTCCATAAACAGGTTGAGCTTGATAAAGGGCTTGCATGATTAGGCAGAATATCAAATTAGCATAAATGGGGATCAAAGATTATAAATGCATCTCTCATAGAAATGGACCAAGCTGTGTAGAAAGAGTCCACTATCAGTTGTACCTCTGATAAGGATATGTAAATAAGGCTGCCACCAGCAGAAGGAACTTGCCTTGCTGATGATATATATGGCTAGTACCTGCAAAGTCAAGCCACGAGCCACAAAAAGGATGGGCGTTGTGGAACGTGAAGTCCCCACATCAAGCCACAAGCTGAAAACATAAAATTTAGACTTCTGGCATTGGTCAAATGTTTGACCTGTCAAACTAGCTTTGTGGCCAAAAGTGAGTTTTGCTACTTCTAATAAGTATTGCGTGTGAAGTCCAGGTGCTAGGAAAGTAAGTCTAAAATCTGAGAAACCGTGCAAACAGTAAAAGAGTGTTGAATTCTCTAAATCCAACCACACCCCAACAAGAACTTTCTTACAAACTACATATGAATGTGGGCCACAGAGGGCTCTAGCCTTTTAGTGATAAGAACTTGTTTTGAATGCACAACTGAAGTGCTGGTATTGCCTGCCACATACTACCATGTGAAAGTTTTCTGCTAATGTTATGAGACAACCATCAGTGGTAAGAGCTGCTTGTTGGGATGTCATTGGATTATCAAATCTTTTTGAGCATGGCTTTTTTGTGAGATGTGTAAAAATAGGTGCCTGTGTAATAAGTAGGTGCCCTGAAAACCTTGTAATAATCCATCATCAGAATGATGTTTTACTTCACATAAGTGAATAGTGTTTTGTGCTAGTTTTGTAAGAGTGTTATAATGATTATATGTACTGATAGCCAGTGCAAGTAGATTGACGTGCATGTGGATAATGGACCAAAAGACCAACTTATAAGACATGTTTCGGTTCTATGAGAGACTATTTTGCCTGAAATCCTTGCTTCATGAATATGGAAGGTATAAGCTTTTGACAAGTTAGACTGATGATTTTGGAAGTTTGCTATTTCATGGGAAATGTTTTCACATGCCTAAAAGCGAATGATGATATATGAGTATTTTGCATGCATTAGAGTGAGAGGTTGATGCATAGTAGGCCATAAATAGGAAAGAACTAAGCATAGTAAGCTTTTGTTGGGAAGCATGAAGTAATGATGAGCCACACAAGAACACCCTAAGTTAATTATAGATTGAAAGAACGGTGGCTAAACTATCCACATTACGTAATCTCGTATTCTTTATTCTTAAAGAAGTGGCAGAGAACTCCTTACCCATGCTCTACTTTGATTGCAACTCTGTGAAATGAAGTTCTCAATCTCTTTGCCCATGGTAAAAGTGCATAAATGGAATATTGTTCACTGAATGAGATGATATGCATCATGCTGCTCAACATCTTATATGTTTTCTATCGAAAAATAACATCCTGAATTTTGTTCGTTAATGCACAATGATTCAAGCAAGTCTAATTTACTAATACATATACAAGCATCAAAATCAGTCAACAATGACTGGCATTTGGACCATAGTTGCAGCGCGATTCAGAATCGCGATTCCGATTCGCGATTCGGGATTTTCCCAAAATCGTGTAGAATCGATTTTTTTTTTTTTTAAATTTTTTTTTAGGCAATATGGGTATCAGATGAAAGCTCTGATCGAGGGGATTATGATTGTGTAGTTTGCCGACTGTTTCGGGTGCGAAACACCAAAAAGTGTGTTTTTACTCGGGGAAGTGAAAGGCCAAATCATGAAGAGGCCTTACCGCTGCAAACGCCCCACCGGCGGGCTACCGCCCCCCGAACCCCCCATTTCCCGAGGGACTACTGCCCCCCGAACCCCCTAGAGCTTCCTGCTGTATAGACACTGTAGATAGAAATGCCACCACCCCCCTGTAAATAAAAATGGGGTCCAAATGTGCGCCGAGAAGGGCCCAATATTTATGCCCCCAATTGTACGTACATTGCACTCACATCTCCAGTGAACCAATTGCAAAAGTGATCATCATCCATACAGTTGATAGTCCAAACTGTAGCATTAACATTTACTGAAAACCAGAGCAAATGACAACCAGATAGCTACTGAAAATAAGATCTGTTTGTGCCTCATCTACTGCACTTCTGAAAGGCAAAACGCTGGTTTGACCATTGATCCCCTAAAAAAATTTCAGCAATAAGCTATTTTTTTTTTTTTTGCGATTCTGGGTCGCGAATCGCGATTCGCGATTCGCAACCCGCGCATCGCAGACCCAGCGAATCGCGATTCGCTGCAACTATGGACAGGCATTCGAATCCAGAACTGGCAACATTGAAACAATAATCAATTGCAAATGTGGTGTTCAAATCTTGCTAGGCATGCCGTAACGGCTGAAACTGACGCCGTAGGAATCACCGTGGGCATGAAGAAAGGTGGTCTAGAGCCAAACTACGCTCGATTTGGTTGCTACAGCTGAATGTCAACACTTGCAAAAAATCAACCCTACACTTACCAAATATCGAAAATTGATCGTTTCGCTCTCCACAAAGCTCAGACCCCCCTGGCACCGTGCACACCACCTCCGTATCGCTGAGTAGATGCCTGCCGACTATCCACATGCGAAGATCGGAAGCCTATAGCTCACAAAAAAAAAAATTTGCCTCCTCTAGTAGCGCGATTCTGGCCGCAAGGAGGCGGCCCAAAAATCAGTATATTCTGGTTTTTTTTTTACAACAATTCTGACAGCGAATCACGATTCGCTGCAATTATGGAATGGAGGTCTGCAACTCACCTAGCGGACCATAAGATGAGACACTAGATTGTAAAAAAAGAGCATAAGATCGGGAAAAAAAAAATCAATCCTTTAATGCCGATGAGTAGACTAATCATTTCATGCACCGACAATCGAAGAGGTGAACTTAACGATCAGGTGTAGAAGAGGCAGACGAGATTGGTAGGAAACTCAACGACTAAAGGAAGATGCTTCTAGCTTCTAGCAAATAATTGTTTGCCTGTTGGATTCATACCTTCATGTTTCCAACGCATATGTATTTCATCTGTGAGGAGAAATAATCCATACAGTATTTTCACCAGTCATTTAGATTAAAGCTTGCTTTATTCGATGCAACAGAAACATGCCTCCAAAATTAAATAGTTGCCCATTCCATATGGAATCGCTACCTGAGCTAGAATCGCAATGATTTAAGTACGGAATTGCTATCTGAGCTAGAATCGCTATCTGAACTAGAATCGCTATCTAAGCCACGTTATATATCTGAGCTACTAATAGTTGCAAGTGGCACTATAATACCTGCTTTTCTAATTTAAAAAAAAAACGTCCTGACCCAGTACATTCCGGAATGTACTGTACGGAACGAGCAGTACGTTCCGGCCCAAAAGGGTCGGAACGGGTTTCTAAGAAGCAACAAAGCTTATTGTCCTATCTCATTGTACTGATACTCACTAGTCACAACTTTTCAAAAACAAAATCTTAGAAACTCCACAGTTGGGCCTCTTGCAGGTATCACTTAATGTTCATGATCAACCTACATGTTATAGTTATAACTCGACACAGCATTATTGACACACTACTATTATAACTTTCGGGTTAAAAATACAATTTGCAACATACTTGCTATGGGTTATTTAAATGGTTTGTTCCTATCTTTTCTGTACATTCTGAGCATTGCAAGCCAAAATTTCTTTCTCACTGATTTTAACTGTACATTGTATTCATAAGGTCTTACATAATGCAGGTTATTGTCACTTCCCAGACTCTTATGATGAAAGTCAACCTAGAAAGTATAAAATTAGAGAAAATGGTCAATGGCATAGAAGATTGACCACAAAAAATTTGCTACTAGAAACTTTCCCGACCAAGAGCAACTGATGTTAGTGAAATAAATCCCACCATTCAGAAGAGTGCAAATATTTCAATGGCAAGTTTTAGTAAGCAACTAGATAACACTTTGTCAGAAATCCAACTAAACACTCATGCATCCCCATACTCAGTCAATGTTTGTCTGGACAGTCCTGACAGCAAGCCTAATTCCCTATTGCTCCAGCACTGCTTTGAAGTTGTGATATCATTAAGAATTTCCACAAAGTTCATCATCCTGAACCAATTGCTGCAAGTCATAGCACCTGAATATGACATCTGCAACCAACACAACAGGATAAGCAAATTATCTCAAATGACGCTCAACACGAGAAATCTAAGAGAGCAAAACTATTGAAACTAGTGTTAGCTCTGCTAAGTTTTTTATTCTTGTATGTCCATGTGTGCCTAGAACTTCAGACCTAATTGGTGACCATTAACCAGCATGTAATATTTCGTAAAACAGCTCTGGCGCACACCTTACATATGAGAAATGGTATTCATGAAATTTTCATGTCACCTAGTAGATGTGAAAAAAGTATTCTTCAACTAAAAGAGAACTACCTAAGACTCAATTCAGATGCAGATATGTGAGACTTAGGAATATCATGTATATGCAAGGTGTGCACATTCAAAACACCCAGTTCCACTTACATAATTATAACGAACTCATGTCCTTGTCAATTAGACAGACTGCACCACAAAGACAAAGTCTAGAGGCCTTGGAAGATCATTATCTTGCTGCTGAAGTGAAAACTTTTCTACAAGAGAGAATGTAGAGGAGTTTGAAGTTTACTTTGCCCTTGGCACATAGCATGATGTAAAAGATAACTATTGCAGCTCCACCACTTCCATGAGTTAAAACAAACAAGACTGACTGTCAGCAGGCCAGTCTTCAACCGAGATGATCCACACGAGCAATTTGAAGGATCATCAGAGTGCCTTAAATAATCATCACTATGCTATACTGCAGACAGACTTTGTTCTCAGACTCAAACCTACGACTAGCAAAACCTACTAAACTTCAACACAGCAGTAACTAGATGAGCCTACTGAAACCATTTCGGTCTTCCAGGTTGATTTTGGTGAAAACTCCACTAAATGATGTACATTAAAAGATGTGCTTCCTCAAAAGTGATGTTCAGCAGTGACGCTAGGAAATGAACTATTCAATACCAGAACATAGGAGAGAAGTTTCAAACGTTGGAGAATCAATTGAGCTTGAGTGAGACAATGGAATCTTCAATCACAGTTGAAAAAGAGTTCAGAGTGCAGACATACCCAAGAAGGCCACGCCCAGACCACTGCCGTGGAGTAACAGACAACTCAATTTGTGAACCGCGTCTCAAAACTACTACGGATATGGTACGGCCTTCATTCATTTGACCCTCCCTGGCAAGTCTGCGCAACAGATCCTCACCTCCCTCAATGCTACCAAACTTGATCAGCTGGTCTCCCAATACAATCCCATCCAATGCTGCAGGTGACCCTTCGGTAACCTCATCAAAAGTGGCAAAAGGTCTGATGGATCGATCTTCCTCCATAGGAGTAGTTTCAGTCCTTCCAGTCGCATGAGCTGGTGCCTCTTGAGCTACTGTCCTTGTTGCAGATGGAACCCTCTGAGGCCTTACTTCCTCACCATCAGCTTAGTCCAATGAAGTGTGCAAGGAAACCCATGAATATCATATAATGGCTTATAACTAGCAAAAGTTCCATTTAACTGCCAACACTAATATGTCTTCCAGAGACTCATAAGATGCCTGATAGATGTATCTCTAAGGTTGAATGAATTTCGGATTACGAGTACAACAAAGTTTGATGATTAATGATGACCTGGTAGTATACCTGTTCTTTTCTGTGGAAGAGTTCCATCTCTTGTGAAGCCTCCTGAATGCAAAACATAAATCTTTTCTTCTATTTGGGCTGTGATATCCTTGTGATCATTACGAAGTACTGCAATCAAGTAGCCAACATTAACAGCCGTTAAAAGGTTCTGGAAGAAATTGTGCCAACTATCAACATGTTCAAAATTCAAATATAGGTTAGAAGCTAATTTGACAAAAAGTTAAATTACAACCAGATTGTCTAATATAAAAGTTACAACAGATTCTGCAACTCAGTGCTGCCTAGTATTCCAAATTGACTCTGAAATGTACAAAGGGTCAACTTAGGGCTCAATGATTCATGATCATCCTCAAAAACATGTGTACATCTCTCAAAAAGTAGCAGATTTCCAATCAAGAACAAAAGTTATACTCCCCAAGCTATTCCTCCAAAATATTGTCTGCTAGCTTATTGAGATTTTAAACTGTATCCATTTGAACTTTTGTCCAAAGCAGACATGAGGGTCCCGGCCGGACGCAGGCTTTTCGCGTCTGCGTCCGACGCCCGGACCCGGACGCGTCCGACCCTAGACGTGGGGTCAGACGCGTCCCAAAAGAAAATTTAAAATTTTTTTCTGGACGCGTCCGGGCCCCGGACGAGTTTTTTTTTAGAAAAAAAAAAAGGGCGCGCGGGTAGATATCAGACATGGGAGGCATGGGGGCAGTGGTTAGGTTTGTTGCAAATTTTTTTGGGTACCGTTTTCCTATTTTTTAACAGGAGGGGACAGGTGGGTGCCAGACACCCTCTGATAATTAATTCCGGGGGGGGGGGGGGCAAAGTTAATAATTTGTTTTTATTTCGCTTTGGGGATGTGGGACAGCAAGGGCAAGTGCCATTTTTTTTTTTCCTTTGAAAAAAAAACAATTTTGAAATGGGGGACGCATCTGGACGTGGATGCACCCCTGAGACGTCCGCGTCCGGACGCGGACGCGGACGCAGACGCGCGTCCGGACATGCGTCTGCGTCCAGCCCCCGCTTCCTTAGGTCCAAAGATATTCAAGAAACTTTCGTGAAGATTTGCGCCTTCATGCTCACTTGCTTATATCACTAAGGTCAGTTTGTCTTCTGATCCACACATCTCTGTTGCTCCTTGAATTTACATTTTATGCTATCAAATGCGCCATAACAGTCTTATCACGTCATCAATATATCTCTTATCAGCCCTTAATGTGCGGACACTGGTCATCAATGACAATTCAGAGAAGTAGCAATGTGAACTTGAGACATTATGAACCTTACAAATTTGATTAAACTTATCATAAAAATGTGTAAAACGCCTCATTGGCACTCAGAAGTGCTTCAAAGCAGAACCGAATCAAACAGACTTAGCAACATGTCACCAGACAAGGATGCAATGGTTGGCAAGCGAACTAGGCCATGTTAACCGCCCATCCATCCTTAAATTAGTTATATCTCATCCTTCTAGCTCATGTAAAACAGACAGTTGAGTGAAGCTCTCTCTCTCTCTCTCTCTCTCTCTCTCTCTCTCTCTCTCTCTCTCTCTCTCAAAGTAAAGTGATTGATCCACCAGAATTACACATTGACGATGAATAATAATAATAAAACAGATATTCTACTACTAAAGAGCGGGTTATGTCATTAAAAACACTTTGAACATGAAGGCTAGGTTAGAGGTAATCTCTACGTTATGTAATATGTTAAAAGCTCCAAGTCTATAAGTTTGGATGTTCCTTATTGGGTCAGGAACTGACCCAGATTACAAGTCAGTTATATATTATAAGCCAATGCCTAGTTCATAAGTCAGTGCCTGACATGTTTAAGCTGTGACTCGCAGTAGCTACGTGCAACCAAAAAACTCAAAGTATTTATATCAAAACAATAATATAAAATTCAATAAACAAAGACTCTTAGCCAAATAGCATTCCTTATGTCTCTTCAGTACCCAAACCATAGTGTCCCCCCTGGTACCGCTGTTATGGTACCGCCGGTACGGTACCGCCCTGGGATCCGCGGTACCATAATATTAAAAAAAAAAAAATTCCCGTGTTATTTTCGCAAAATTTTTTTTTTTTTTTTTTTGGTACCGCCGACCGATATGGTACCGCGGTACCATATATGGTCCCGTGTTACCGGGGTCCGCGGGACCTATGACCCAAACATAAGATGCTAACTGTTTGAAAAAAATTTAATTCTCTTGCGTAGACCCGTGATTGACATAAAAGCAAATGACAGTCAAGAAGAAATAAAATAATCATAACAATAACAATAATCCAAAATGAAATAAAATAAAAAACAAGGACCACAATTTGTAGACACAGTTGCTGAGACAAAAAATACAAAATACTAAAAGAAAAGCAGGCTCCTTAGCTCCCCACTTTTCCGAATTTTCTATTATTAAATACACCAAAAGCTGAAATACCAAAAATAAAACTAAAAGAGAGTCTAAAATAGTTCGAACCTAAGGAAGTGGGACCTTGACGCGAACGCGCGTCCGGACGCGGTCGCGTCCGGTTTTTTTTTTTTTTAAATTTTTTTTAAATAAGTAATTACGGCATAATTTAAAATTGGTTGTAACTCTGTTACACGCATAGTTGCCGTTCCAGAATCACTGTGGGAGGTCATGATGGCGAGACATTTGAATACCGACCAGCTGAAGATATTCCACCGTATCTGCTGAACCATTATATGCTGAAAGCTGGGTCGGAACGGACCCTTTGTAATATTTACGTTTTTTTAAATAAATAAAAAAATTTGCCTACAAAATTTTGGACAAGTACGACAAGAAACTTAGGTTCTTACCTCATGGCATGCTTCGAGCACTCTCCACAATAGACCTGTTCTTTCTCTCGGCTACTCCATTATGTTGTGGTGTATTAGTTGAAGCAAATTGTCTCTTGATTCCATGTTCTTTGCAGCATTCCTGGGACTCTGTAGATATGAACTCACCTCCCTTATCTGAATGTAGAATCTTGATTTGCTTTCTTGCTTGCTTCTCAACAAGTGATTTGAACTGAGTAAAGAACTTAAAAGCTTGACTCCTATACTTAGGCAGGTATATCCATACTTTCCTGGAAAAATCATCCACAAATACCATGAAGTAGGATGCTCCCCCTATCAGTCTGCATGGGACCACATAGGTCTATATGAACAAGCTCCAAGATCTCCTTGGCTCTATATGCTCCATCCTTAGGAAACTGCATACGATGATGCTTGCCCATAACACATCCTTCACATTAGGTAATCCTATGACCATATTATTGTCTTTTAGAACCTGTAAGCTTTTATAGTTCAGCAAACCTTTCATGCCACATCCTGCTCTCCATGCCATCAGAAGCTGCCTAAACCTGATGATCCGATGTAGACGCATCAAGTTTGTAAAGTCTTCCTTCCAAAGATCCTTTGACCACAACTTTGTAACCTTTGTTTTTGTCTTTGATAAGACACTTCTGATCATCAAACTCAACTTTCATATTTTGTTTAGCAATAGCAAAAACTGAAAGTAATTTCTTCTTTAGGCCTGGAACATAGAGAACATTCTTAATTTCTCCTATATTCCCTGAAGGTAAATGTACTCTCACTATACCTCTACCTTTGATGTCGTAAGAAGAATTGTCTCCAAGCTTGACATGTGAATTTACACCACTGTCATCAAACTGTGTGAACCACTCACGATGTGGTGTCATATGTTGTGTTGCTCCAAAATCAATATACCAACAGTTTTTTGAGTTTTCTGATGTTGAAGCTGAGAATAACTCATAGCATCCCACAACTTCACTTTTGCCTTCGTCTTCAATGAAGTTGCCCGACTACGATGAACTTCTCCAATCCTTTCTTCGGTAGATGCCAATCTTAATGAGATGGCTCTGATACCATGTTAGAATCTGAGTGATTCTAAAACTAGGAGTAGACTAATCTTATTGGTACTCAACAAAACACCAAACACAAGAGGAAGAAGATGAATCACAAGAGCAATGAACAGAACTGATCTGTATTGAATTAATAATGAAGGACAGCGCCCATCTACTCTTATAGAGACCGCCCATACTCAAAAGCAAGAGCTATCCTTCTACAATAGCAATTAGAATGCTAATTATGAAGTCTTAACAATAAAATTATGCTATCTTAGTTAAAATAGATTTCTATACTATTCTAGCAAAATTGGTACTAACTTAGGTACCTATACTAAAAATAGATAGTACCTATACTAGAAATAGAAGTAGGCCTTCTAGCACGTAGGCTGGCCTCTACAATTAATTAATTAACCATTAATTCCTAACATTTTAGTCCAAATACTTTCCAAGGTGACTTGGGGTATTGGGAAGAGATCTGAAGAGCTAAAAAATGCAAAAGTGCACATAGTAGTTACTTCAGTAGTGATCAACCTTCATGCATAAAATAACCTAAGCTCAATTGGTGACAACTTTCAAGCTAACACATAATTTTTATCACTTAGTATGCTCATAAAATCTAAGATACCTGCTAAGCGATGTCGGTCTGTGAGAACGGCATGAACGTCTATATCTGCCCTTGGAAATCCCTGTGAAAAAAATCCATTCAATATCTCTTTAGATGTCAACTTATTGCTTGTTGTACTTACACATCAATCAATACAAAAAAATAATGAACTGATCATTCAAATAGTTTCCAAAATTGAAAAAAAAGTTGTAATGAGGAAGACAAATTTATGTTTAGTCTACATGGTTGCAGCAAATCGTAATCTGCTGCAACCACGTTCTGGCGATCCGGACAACGGATCGCTGTCCAATAGAAGTAGGTGGCCAAATGGGTAGTGTGAGCACTTAATGCAAAGGCTTTGATGATTGCCAGGTGAATGTAGCACTCAAAAGTGGGCAACAATGATTAGGTAGGGATTTGCAAGCAAAGCAACTTCTTGGAGCTTTTTTTCACCCTTTTTTTCCTTGCTTTGTTTGAAGGTTATATTGCATCATTTTGAGTGATTCCTGTTGCTAAGATTGGCCATACAATTGCTACGGAGAGAGTGATTGCATGTTCCCAAGCTTCTTTATGCATAGGTGGTCACTATGAGCATTCATGTGGTTGGTGTGCATGTGGGCATTTTGCATTGCCTTTTTTCCTAGGGGGATTAGGGCTTAGGGATTTAGGGTAGGTCTTATCTCTTGGAGGAGGATACTGTGATTTTTACAGGTTCAGGTGCACGCAGATGGCGTTGCTTGTTTTGTGGTGCCACCTTTTGCAACACGACAATGAGGATCAGAGCACACTTGCTTGGTTTGACCAGGCCAGATGGACGGACCATGGGCATTGCCCCATGCATGGCAGTTTCTGCAAGCAGCAACAACGACTAGGCCCAGGGTACAGATTGGTGGGCAGTTGGGTTCTATTGGCACAGCATCAGGCTTACACACCAATGTCTTTATAGTGGCTACCTTGCATTTTCTTTCGCTGACACCACTATCTTCCGTGACATGATGAGGGAGGCTCTTCGTACTCGCCATTTGAGAGAGGAGCATGCATGCATCACGAGAGAGCTCAGCCCCATACGACATGCCGCTGGTCACAGTATTTCTCAAGGGTGTGGATGCCTCTCGAGACGGCGCTGTTGAGTCTGGAGAGTTCATCTATGAGCATATACGTGCAACAATCATTGAGGTGGGGGCTGATCATGTGGTGCAGGTGGTCACCGACAATGCCAGCAATTGTTTTGGGATATCTACAGGTAATGTTGGCCAAAAGAATGGTGATACGTTTACTGATTCCAAAAAGAACCTATATTTTGCAAAACATAGGTGTTGGTCCTAACTCCCAATTCTTACCGGTAGGAGAAGCATAATGCCTCAAATAATCCTCTAGGAAAGGTTAAGTATCTCTAACAAATGATACATGTTAGAGTCCAGTTACGACTCTATCATGACCTCGGCACGGCCGGTCACTAGAGGGCCTGAGGCCAAGTATTGGCAAGGGCCAGTGACTGAGGAGGACATCTGTCCCAAGTTGGGACCGGTGCGTCACGAGCAGTGACCCGGTGTGGCCGCCTGACAAGCTGTCAGAGATGCGGTGTGTCTTGACCGTCCCTAGCCGTCAGTGACAGGACCCTAGCCGTCAGTGACGAGAGGCTAGCCGACAAGTAGTCGGGGTGACCAAGAGTGTCACAGGTCTTTGTCAAACACGGGGGTGGTACCCTATGAGTCACTCAGTATTCATAGGTCACAGGGGCCAGGCATGCCAAGTGCACTGATCATCCACAGGTGGATCCCATGTGCCAGTTGACGGGAATAGCAAGTAGAAGGGCTCAAGGAGGGGGTGGCTATGGTTGGGAGGTTCATTTCACACATCGGCTTCTAGGATTCACGAGCTTGGAGAGACTGGCTTGTGACAATTAGTATCAGAGCCTCGTTCTAGAGAGAGAAACGTCTGTTCTAGAGAGAGAAAGTGAGAAAACTCATATTTGAGGGAGATCTGTCTCAGATCACTTCCAGTGGGCAGTCGTTGTAGATCAGCAAGGATTCACGCTGCAAATTCTGAGATTTCAGAAAATTTCAAAGTTTTGGAGGGCCAGCGCATTTTTCCTGAAGGTTTTCCGCTCATAACTCTCCGGAACCTTCTCAGATCCTGATCAGATTTTGGGAGCATGTTCCTAGCATCCATAGCGATCCTATAGAGCCATCATACGTCGATTTTGGAGCAAATTTGCCTCTATTTCACCAAAAAGTCGCTTTTCAAGCAAAACATAGGTCAGATTTTTGGATTGGGCGTAACTTCTCCGATTTTTCTCCGGTTTCTGCAATTAAGGGTGCAGATTGGGCCTACCAATTGACGGTTCGTGAAAAGCTTTTTCCGTTTGGAAGAAATTCGACGTCAAACAGCCCGCTTTTTTCCTGTTTTTTTCGACTTGCATGTCCACGCTAGGGACCGGTAGACCAATAACCCGTAAGTTAATTGTGACTATAAGGGAATTGGGGCCCTTATGTGTACATGGTCATAATTTAATGGTTGTAGGCCTAAAACACTTGATGGTGGATTTGTATGGGTCTATCAATGAGTCATTGAAGAACTGGATGACGTGGCCCAGATAGGCTGCAGAGGTGTCCAGTAGTGAGGTGTCACGATGCACAACTAGTGGTGCATGGGCCTTGGAACAGTTACCGGAAATGAAACAAATTTTAATGATGTCTTTGCGTTGTTGCTAAAGCGAGCCAAAAATATATCTGAGCAACATAACAGAATCTAACATAGGAATGGCTGGTAAAATGTTACATTCGATATTATTGAACTAGGTGCAGAAAATTCATCGTAATGCAGATCAATTACGTGAAAAACAACCGCCAATCCAAATTTTTTGATGAGTGGGCATAGGTAATCTCATAAAACCGTGCATGGATAGAGTCCTTTCCGGGATTGAAAAGAACAAAGTAAAATACAGCATGAAAATGGCATAGAAAATTACACCAAAGTTACAATCAGTATAAAACTATATTGACGGTCAACTAAAATTCACTGAATTTCAGAGGACAATGGAAAATCTCAACCATCAATTCTCTGGGCTAATATCCAAAATGCCAGGAAAGAATATACTACCTGTAACGACTAAGGCATAACTTCTTCTACCAAATCTAGGGTACTCCACATTACATTAATCTGAAGTTTTTATATGCCGTTTTGACAATCTAATGGAGATGGCATGCCTTATCAGCCGGACGATTGACCTAAATTATATCATTTGTGTGGAGTTAAAAATTCACAGGTCACTAAAATACTAAGTAGCCAAACATCCCAGGCGTTGAGATCACAGCAAAGCCAGGGGCGTCCGGGAGGTCCAGGATCACGAAGATATACGATTTCAAACCTCTATTTCTCCATGAGTAGTGATTAAATTTCTGTTCAGTTGAAAGCTGATACGGAAAAGTTAGTGATCGAGATTGTGTTACCTCTTTATCGACAAGACTAGAGGTGAGACCAGGACCACCAGGCGCGCAAAGGCGCGCGATAATGGCATTCATTTCTTCCTCTATGCTACTCCTGCTATCCATCAAGGACAGCGTCTCCGCTTTCACGTTGGCACCCACCATCGCGCGTCTCTCTCTCTCTCTCTCTCTCTCTCTCTCTCTCTCTCTCGTGTGATAGAAGTATCTATGGTTTGTCTTCGCAACTATGTATACACGGTAGCACGAAACCTCTTTCGGGTTTCCCTGCAATATCCTTTTTTTTTAATTTATCGGTTTTTAAAATGTTTTTGCATTCATCTCATATTTTTTTGTCGATAGAATAATGCATATTTACATCATAGAACCTACGGTTCCCAAAACCGTGGGTCCTGGAAACCTTGGGGTGAACCGTACCAAGATTCATGAACAGTGGTACGGTTGTACGGTTCCTACGATTATTTAATTAGTTAAATTTTTTTTTGCCTATTTCTCCCAAAACAATTTTTTGGCTTGAATGGTTAAATTTGAAATTGGTTGAATAATTGATGTCTCTTGTATTACCTCAACTTTTATGAAGATGGGCAATCTATCTAATTTCTGGGTTTGTGCAAAAATTATGCAACTTTTCAATTCTATGGATCCAAGAGATGCAGCAGGCTTTTCAATTATGCAACTTTCTTTAGGTTTTTTTTTTGGCTTTTTTTGGCATTTTTTGGGGGGGTGGAAACTTTAAAAATAAATAGATAATTAATTAATTATTACACGGTTCGCCTCTAAAATTTTTGAGAACCATACAGTGCATTGTACGGTTCTAAGAACTGTGGCGAACTGTCCACGGTTCTCAGATTTTATGATTTACATTCATAAATTATTTTATTAACTCAATAAACCTGTGTAATCCAAGTTTGTAAGGATTTCGTTACTTCACTATACACAAATTTCCTTCATATAAAAATAACAAACATAAAATTTCCTGCATATAAAAGAAGTTATCGATTTTTTGAAAGTCAACTTCTTGTAAGTTTTTCGTGAAATCAGTTTTTGACGAAAGATGTTGATTCCATTCTCAAGAGATGTCGGCTTTCCCGAACACTGGGTTGCACCATTTGTGTGTAAGACCAGGCTCTCTTCCAAAACTAGCCAAGTTGCCATTTTTGTCAAAGCCTAGGGAGGCCATTCAAGTTTCTCCTTTTGTACACCCTAGAATCCCAAAATGTCAATGGCTAGTGGGTGTACCTCCGAATTTTTTTAGCCTCCAAGGTGTTTTGGAATTTATTATCCAAATTTTGGGTGAGGCCCTTTTTCAACCCCTATTTTTAGTAGGTGGCCTTCATTATTCTTTGGGTACCTTTGTTTTTGGCCTTGCTTCGATTTTTCAAGGGTCGTGCGCCTACTTCTCATTTGTCCGAGTTTTTGGTCTTGTTGGGTAGCAACTTGCCCCGCACATTTCGTTGATTGCCCGTACATTGTCCAAACTTTGCCATTAGGGTTTCTGTGATTCCTTGACACTGAATCCATATTGCCCAGTCCTAATTTAGCCTTTCTTTCTCAGTTTTTTCTTCTGTGGTTGACTTTTTCGGCATTTATGACTAGGGCTCCCACGACACCACAATTTCCCTGAAAAATACACTGAGTGATCATATATTAGTAAAAAATGGACTTAGAACATGGTGAGATTTTAGCACGATCATATTGACTATTTTTTTTACAACTGGCCATTTTTTTGAAAAGCCGTAAAATATTTACTGGCCAATTCTAAGGCTGCAAAACTTGCTCTAGCCTCATTTAGGACGGACTGGGACAGAATTCTAGGGTGGACCGGCACTTTTGGCTTGGTCTTACAAAACTTGACCAAAAAATATTTTTAATAGTTTTTTTGAAAAGTCAATTTCTTACTTTTAAAATGTGTCTAGCGACTTTAGGGGCGGGCTGGATTCTAAGACAAATTTGTGTCACTTTTTCTTTAATAATCGGATTTTACATGCCGATTTTTTAGTTATTGCGAGCTTAAACGTCAATATTAGTCCGGTTTTCTGTGCAAAAATATCGGCTAACATTGGCGACTACCACTGGGAAGTATGGTCCCCATACGACGGCGGACTCGGAGTCTTTGGTTTCACATCAGCTCCTGGTGGTGAATCAAGTCTAGTGGGCTCAGCACCCTTGCTAGGTGATGCTAACCACAATGAGTTGGTGGGATGGCTTCAACAGTTTCCTACCCAAAGGCCATCGATTGAGCCCTTAGGATCCATCTGCAACCGGATTGGTCAACAATATCGTGTCCTCATACCTGCGAAAACCCACCTGTGACCTAAATGACAAATGCTCCCAATCCCATCAGACGTAAGGCAATGTCCACTTTCAGACCCATGCATGGAGGGATATGCAAATGCAAATCTTAGGATTAGAGATGGGATGATATGGATGCAAGTTATCAGTATTGTGTCTAACACCATGTCATTGATGTGTGTGTGAATGCATATGCAATGAGGCTTTGGTGTCCCAACTCTGAAACTGGTCCAAACTAGTGATTATCAACTCTTTTTTTTGTTTAGACATTCAACTTATATTCTTTAAGAATCGATTCGATGGGGAATAATCATTTCTCCTCTCTGTATTGACTCTTCTCTCAAGCTCTATATTCTGACAGTAGTCCATGTAGGACAACTTATTGTCCTAAGATTTAATACACAAGATGGTAGGAAGTACTGGTTTTCCGCTAGTCTATGGAATCAATCAGAAAAATCGTCCTTACCTCTTATGGATGTGCGAGGCGTCAATCATCCTCACAAATTGGTTCGAGATCTGATAGAGACGGTTGAAGTCATTTTTTTCTTTTTCGTTTTTTCTTTTACTTTTCTCTCTGTCTTTTTTTCTCTCTCTTTTCCTGTTTTTTTTTTTTCTTTTCCTTTTTATGTTTTTGCTTTATCCATTGGGTGATGGAGTCACTCCCCACCCCACTATACTATTTTTGTTTCCAACTTTTTCCACTCTTACCCTCCCCTCAACTATGTGTCTATACAGTCATTTATGCCCATAGGAGAAAATATGTAATGCCCTATGCAGCTCAGAGTTTATGCAGAATGCAGGGGTATGGATGCATGAGACGGTCTTGCAATCAAATGTCCAAACACACTGTGCCTACATGATGCGAGTGCAGCGTGTGTGATTGGAGTAGACTCATCAGAGATATTTGTATATCACAGTCTACAGTGTCTGTGAATCTCACATGTAGTAACAACGAATCCCATACTAAAACAATTTTGTTTTTTTTTCTAGTGATATTTTAAAACAAGATAGAATGTTGACCCACAAATAAAGAAAATATAATAAAACCAAAGCAGCAAAGTAAAGTCAAACTTACCACCCCTCGACTCCCCCATGTGAAATCAGAAATAAGGGTGTATTGTTGTCACCTTACCACATCTATCCAACATCCACCTTGTTGTCTGGGTATTCATCATGTGCTTTAACCTTAACTTGCACTTCAGTGCTTCTTGTCCTATTTCTCTTTGGCATATTCGGCTGTTCATGTATATGATAGGTGGCCAAAAGATCTAGGTCATCATTTGGTTCAAGGAAATATCCTAGCACCACGTTTATTTCATGCTCAGAATCTTCATTACTGATGTAGTTGGGTAGCTCTCTATCCCAAAGAAACGGGTCATATGGTGTTCCAGTACTATCCTGGATAAAATTATCAAAGTTTACCACCATGTAGTCATCTATTGTTGTTTCTTGATATTCGAATAAGTGTTGGATATTAAATGATTCCTGATCAAATGCATCAAGTGGGAGTTCATGATTCTTATCGTTTTCTTGCTTCGTTACACAGCAATCTATGGATCTAGTTTTAGGGAAGTAATCTACAAGGGGTATTCATACTATCTCCTGTACTTCTGCATAGTCTAAGTTGCCTTTACTGTCCTTGTCAGAAGGTATAGTTTGGTCATGTGGGTTAACAACAGATGCAAACGATATCAACTTCTCAGACTTAGTGGACTTTCCAAGACTCACATGCTGATCACACCCTTCCATCCACTCTTTCCTAGGTGGGTCTGTTCTTAACTCGCTATGGGTTATCGTCAGTACTCTCGCTCTAGTCCCCTCGAGAATGAGTGTTCCTATTGAGTGTTGCAGGGATCTTTTGTCATTAGTCTTGTCTCGTCTATCCTGAGGAATTGCATTAAACTCGTTAGTCTGTAGGTTTGTATGATTGGCTAGCCCTTAACCTTGTAGATCTAATCCAACCCCTTGTATCTGATGTCCATGGCTTTGTATGCTTGTAGATTTGGACTTGTCACCCAAAGCTACTTTCTTTGCATGATTGCATTCCCAAAACCTAGTCTGTATAATCTTAAGGAATAATCGGGTCTTGACAGGTTTCCTTCGAAGTATAATCCCTCTGGTTTGTCTCGATTCCAAGGGAAATGGCCTCATACTAACTTCTAAGGAGGTTGTTTCTTCATCTATACGGCTTCCAATCAAGGGTATATGTTCTTCTATTCCAACAGCTGCTATTGAGGATGATCCGTCCCTAGGTTCAGTGTTTCTGGAGTGAAGAAACAAAATGTTTATGATTACAAAGCCTTGCTAGATTTTAGCCCTTCGCCTGACGAAGATGTTCGTGAACTCAAACATCTGGAGACACGAAACACAAAGAGTTTCGCGAACACGAAAGTCAACGGAGACGAAGATGAACGATTCGCGAACACGAAAGATCCACGAACGGGATTCCTTCACGGCCCAGTACGGAAGAAGGTAGACGAGGTAAACGAAACCTGTTTAGCGCTCACATCCCAAGGAGTACCACCAAGATCACGCAAGTACCCAAAAGTACAGTAATTTGATCTGATGGCATGACGTCATCAGATACTCCCTAGGTCGTGGCTAATCTGTCACTCTTATAATTCTCTAGTTAGTTGTATATGCTTAATCACTCTAATCTGATTTACACAGAGAGACCGTACTTACTGGATCATACTTGACATATAAATCAAAACAGAATACAAAGAGTGTAACAGAGTGAAGAAGTCTGATGCTAGTAAGCAATCAAGACGATATACAGAATACATGTCTACCTGCGCGCGAAGACAATTCTGTCTAGAATCAGAAGATCCAACTGTCCGCTAGTGAAGCGAGACTACTACTCTGAGAGAACCGTGTTTCTTTTATGCCAATGCACTACGTGGATTCGCATGCAGTGCTTGAAGAAATTCAGAGAAAATTAATATAGATTATTTTCTTGTTGTGTTTGATCTTGAATGTTGAATGCTTATGTTGATATTTCATATGTCTGAGTTTTCTTGTTCACTTGAATTCCGCAATTTGGTTGAAATTAAGTCGAATGCTGTATTAAATTTATCAACAATGACTGACTACACTCTAGAAGATTGTAGGAGTGACTCAACTGGCAGTGTCCAACGGCCGCATCTGAACTCTATTTGAGCTAAAGAGAGTCATGATTGATTCGCCTTCGCAAAAGTTTCGTGAATCCGACGAATTTCTCATCAGTCAATCACTTTTATTTTTCTCATCAGTGGTATCAGAGCGAGTCACGCTTCGATTCTCAACATGGAGTCTATCAGCCGCTTACTTGCTCCCTCACACTCTTCATTAGAGATGTCTGTCCATACCCTATCTTGGGTTACCCTCAACAGTTTCTTCTCTATGAGTGTTTCTGCCAAGTTTATCGAAGACTTCTCTCTTTCTGTTCTAGTCACGTCACCCTTAGAGATCACTCTACAATCTATCTGTGGTTGACTCCAAGTTTGGTAGGTTCTAAGTAGTTCGTCATCCATGACACCATGGCCTATCTGTTCTTGCCTTTGATTTCTAGTATTCAAACCATGAGTCTTGTGATGAACATCCATCCTCTGAATGGCCACACTCCCTACAATATCTGCAAAAGGTCTTGGGATGTGCAAGTGCAGCACCTCCTACAAAAGGAACTATTAAGTGGTGATTTACCACGTTGTATTGGCTTGGTGTCCCCTTTCAATGGTACTGTATGATTTACAGTTTTCATCATGGCTAAGATGGTTTGGCATTCATTCATAGCAATAAAGGCCTCTTCTGTGGTTTTGGCTCTAGACACTGCTTCTTCGAATGATGTAACCCCAGATTGGCATACTTCTAGCTAGATAGCTGGTTATAGGCCTCTCAAGAAAAAGGTGAGTACTAATTGAGATGATACCTCAATTGCTAGCCCTGTGTTCAATTGGCGAACGAGCTCCTTGAGTCATTTAACATATAGGCGTACTGATTCTCTTGGTTCTTGTTGTATCATGGTCAAAGTGAACATCAAGCTATCAACATTTTATTTGAGTCCAAACTCTGCTATAAATAGTTGTAACAGTTTCTCCAAGGTGATAATGGAAGCTTTGGGTAATTTATAGTACCATCGTCTAGCTTCCTGTACTAGAGTTGTGAAAAACAACATCGTTCTATGCGTTGGATTTATGACAGTGTTGGTGAACATCAGCATGTCAAATTCCTGGATATGTCTATGGGCATCTTCATCAGTGCTTCCATGAAACTGAGGTAGGGAGCCTACTATTCTTGGTGCCCTTCTGATATCATCAGGAATAAGTATTGGCTGAGTGACTCTTTGTGTCAATGGTGCGATAGATAGAGGGCTAGGTGTTTGCACAGCCGGTTGAGCTTGAGATTGATGGTCATTTTTAGCTAAAAAATTTTCTTCCGTGTTCTATTAAGTATGATCCTTGAGGCCCATGTTTGGCTCAACTTTACTTTCTACCATTGGTCCCTGTTTTGATAGTATGTCATTATCCATCATGTCTTCGTCACTTTTTGCTTCATCACCCGCCACCTCATTGGGCTCTGGTTCAATTCCATCTTCAGATACGGTCTCCCACTCATATTCATCACTATAACTCTCAACTGGATTAGATATCTCACCTTCATTGTCATATCGAGTTGAGCACTCTCCTAATTCTATTTCTAATTGGATGTCATCTATGTGGATATTTGAAGGTGTTTCCCACTCTTGCAGTGAGAGTGCTATTGCTATTTGTAGATCGACAGTACTATCTTCTTGATCCTCAAGAAGATTTGACATTGTGCGTTCTTGTGGTGACTGCTCTTGGGTTTCAATGACTTTTGGGAGCAGGGGAGGTAGATCTCCTGCTATCTGTGGCTAGACTTGGTTCTCTAGGCAATAGGCTGGCCTCTTGCATCGAAATTTGTAAAGCCAAGTCTAGTTCGACGAATGAGAATCCATCTAGATCTAGTTGTGGTTCTTCAACTAGATGTGGCTCTAGCTGAGGTTCGATCAAAAGGTCCTCTAATATGACATGTTTTTCTTCGATGGCATCTAGTTTTGATGGTGTATGGTCTTTCCTTTCACCCTAATCTTGTTCAAGAGACTCTAAGAATGCATCTATGGCACTGGCAAGTCCTTTTTCAGTCATTACTTCAGGTGTCTCTATCGAACTATCGTGATCATAGAGAATTTTCTGCTCCTCTAATTTTAGAGGAGGCATCTCAATATCGTGCATAAGATCTGTAAGATACAAGCTGGTAGTTTCATGGGACTCTTCCTGTGGGTACTCATATTGTCTAAAGATTCTAAGCTCTCATCATTGCTGATGGGTTGATATGGGCTTGTGCCTCCATCATTCATGGACATTCGGTCAACATCAAGTGATGTACTTAGTTGGTCAAAAGACAGTTCACTCCACCCATTTGTCGATGGCTCACTAGTCAAACTAGTGGATTGGTCTATCCCATCAAGGAGTGGATTAGATATGTTATGGCTCAAGGGGGTAGTCAATATCTTTCTCTTCCAACATAATCTGGCGTTCTAGATTCATGGCCCACGAGTGCCAGATTTCCATCACTATTCTCTCCATTGCAGTTATTTCTACATGCAGGGGTTGGCATATGTGGCCTTTTGATTATTGCCCTATCCTCTACAATGCCGAACAAGATGTCTTGTTTCTAGTCATATCCTATTTTAAGCTCTAGCAAACCAATTTGTGTAGGTATCGCTTCGGAACTCTTTGGACTAGTTTCCCCCTATGCTTCTCATCTTTCTTCTGAATTCGACAAGTTCTTTTTAGATGGCCTACCCTATTGCAGTATCCACATATTGTATTCCAACAATCATTAGTGGCATGATCTTCTTGGCAATACCGACACAATGGTATGGACTGATGGGCATAGTGTTGATTGATCAACTCTTGTTGATTCCAAAGTCGTCTCACATATAGAGTCAAAGCTAACAATGTTGGATGCATATCTCCCAAATGTTATTTGACCATCTCCACTAATTCACGACGCTCAATCTTAACCTTTTCACCAGGGTTCATTGAATAGCCTTGCCTAGATAGGTACCCACGTAAGGGTACCCCTAGCCAGGTGAAGAAGTCGATTGATCGAAGGCATAGGGTCTTCATCTGGTTAGGAGCTATTGCCTATAAATTTGTTGGGCCCGTAGGATGCCAACCATAATCATTCTAAATCAATACCACATCTATTATCCTCGCTATCAATTTCTCATAGTAATGGCTCATCTAACACAGGTGCTATTCAGTCATAAACTCAAAGAATGCCCCTGACAATTCATTTGTGGGATCAGCACACATCATTGTGTGATGTGAACAATTATCAATGTAGGAGTCTTGGACTACCATAAAGAGAAATTGCGAAAACAATTAGGTGTCTGTGAAAGCCATGCAATTCTCTGATATTGATATTCTGATACAAAGAAATGTAAGTACAATTAGGCGTCAAAGACAGCCATACATTTCTCTGTTATGATATTATTTCAAGGAAAGAGTGATACTTTATAAACATTCAACAAGAATGCAAAGAGATGGAACAATAGCGATTATGTATATTAAAGTTGTAGTAACAACGAGCAGATCACAAGTTTTTGAGCGGAGCCTTGGTTCAAGCTGCTATCAAAGCCTACAATGGCACTGTCTTGAATTGGACAGAATGGACCCTCGAATGGATTAAGCGTGATATCAGCCGTTTTGTGGCTGGGAAGAGCAAGCAATTGGAGTTTGTCTTTCCTATCAATAAGATGATAGTAGTTTGGTTGAATCAAACGCGTTCCACGTCATTGGCTCTGATTCCATCATCATTGTTGATTATGAATTTCGTCAGGACACAATATTGTTCAATTGCAAGATGATAGTTTGTCACGGAAGTCCCGTATGAAGACAATTCCAAAAAAGGGTTGTTAGCATAGCCAAGAACAAGAGCTAAGCGAAAGATCACTTAGTTGGAAGCTGTGGTTGAAGATGACCCTGAGAGGTACTCAGATGTGAGCACTCCTGTTCATGACGTCAATATGGTTGGAGGCCTATCTGACGAGGAAGTCCTTGCGCATATCTTTGGTAATGTGGTAAATGTGGAGGATGATGTGGCTGATAATGACTCCGTGATGCTAGCCCTGATGAGGCTGTGAGCCTTGGACTAGAGAACATCTCTACAGATTTGACTAAGGAGGTGTCCGAGACTCCAGAATGCCTTTTACTCCAAGGACTGCTGAGCCTGAATAGACTAATGTTGGAACTGGAAGCCTTGGACCACCTGGGTTTGTGAAGACACTTGTTAGTATCTATGGTGGGCTACATATCCTAGCAAAAGAGGCGTTACATCCAACTAAAGACGTCACGCTGGTGAAACCAAGGAGTTCACTCACTGACACTGACAAAGGTGCTTTTGCTAAGGAGCGACCAACTCCTAGTACCCCTGTCGATGCACAATGGGTATGGTATTGGTGAAACTATGTCATAGGACATCCGATTAAAGACGCCGGTTATGATATCATCTGTTGATGCTGAGCAGTGGCTTGCTGCTAAATGTGTCGACATTGAATGGGTTAATGCATGGATTGAGAGAATCCCATTACTGAAGGCACAATTGATGAAGACTCTTACTGGTAAAATCACAGAGATTGCTGAAAAAGAGATTAGAAAGGAAAACCTGGCTGCTAGTGAGACGAGGCTGACATTGTTGAAGGTTGATAACATTCGACTGCGCGAGAGGCTGTTAGGAGTTGAGGGCCACCTAGCGGCCGCTAAGACTGAATCTTACCAGTTGGAGAGCGAAGTCCCATACTATCAGGCCGCGTATACTTCGGTTGCTACCCAGGCTAACAAAAGTAATCAACCAGCAGACAACCTCAATAGAGGAACTTACCAAACGCTTGGATGATGAGAGGTTGAGATGCCGCCATGGCTCCTATGAGCTTTCGAAGCTGACTAACAAAAATGCCCATTCGAGTTAAAAACCCTAAGGACCACTCCTGATAACGAGTGACTGGGTAGGGCCACATTGCTAGTGAGAGTCATTTCCTTAAGCTATAAGTCTTTTGGTATCTCCTTTCCCTCCTACGTGAGGGATGTTGATATGAGCGTGCGAGCCTCTTTTTACATATCTAGTATCAGTGAGAGAGAGCGAGTGTGTAGATTTGCCATGTTATGTATCTTCACGCTCTGTTGGTAATACAAAAAGGAAGTCCAGCTTTTGCTTTGTCTGTGCAAGTGCCTTTGGTGCCATTTTGCTGCTTTCTGTTGTGTTAATCAACAGCTCTAATAGTCGATCATCAGGTATGGATTGCTTCCTGGTAGCCACAGCCGCTTTCGGGGCTCTAGTCATCACCAAGCAAGTTGGATCTACTTCCGAATCAGCAAGGTTGATTAAGGTCACAGGACTATCTTCAGAAGAGTCGCCATGCTTTAGGATTCTAACCGGCTCTGCCGCGTCTTTAGAAGTGCCAGCGATTCTAGATTTTCAGGTCCAAGCTAGTTAGCTGCTTCCTTATCGGCTTTCAACTTCATCCAACTGGTACCTACCACCATCCCACCACGCGGTTTTGTGTGGTGGTATGGTGGTAGGTACCAGTTGGATGAAGTTGAAAGCCGATAAGGAAGCAACTAACCAGCCTGGACCTGAAAATCTAGAATTGCTGGCACTTCTAAGGACACGGCAGAGCCGGTTAGAATCCTAAAGCATGGCGACTCTTCTAAAGATAGTCCTGTGACCTTAATCAACCTTGCTGATTCGGAAGTAGATCCAACTTGCTTGGTGATGACTAGAGCCCAGAAAGCGGCTGTGGCTACCAGGAAGCAATCCATACGTGATGATCGACTACCTGTTGTCTAGGAAGAGCTAGAACCAGAGCATGTACCTATACGGGTAGAAGACCCACAACCTAGCAACTTGAAGTAAATGGCTAAAGTGGTGGATCCTTCACCTGGTAGGCAGACTTGTAATGTCTAGTTTGAAGATACAACTTGCATATAGTTTGTAGACATAGAATTGGCAAATTCATGCTTGTAGAAACTCGTGGCAATTCGCATGCATTGATTGTAAGTGATCCATAGTGACACGCAAGGCATGCACAAAGTATAATGGACACATGCATGATGATTTGTACTTTGTTAGTTAGAACTAGTACACTTGTAAAAAGTTGGTAGAATTTCATGCATGGCAAGTAACAAATGTCACATGGACTCTAGATGTCACTTTAGTTGTCATCTTGGAATGGATAGATGTGGTTCTACCTCAAGCTACCTCAAACTCCATAAATATGTGTAGCTCTCCTCACAATCAATGATGAAGAACCAAAGTTTTGTAGCTACCTCATGCCATTTTGGATCTAAACTATTTTGCTTGTTATCTCTCTAGCTTTCTCTCTCTAACTCGTGTTGAAGCTAATGCTAATTCACTAAAATCTTGTACTTTTGTTCATTCTTTGATTCATTGCTATCATAATTTGATGCTTAGCATGCTAGATTGTGGTTAAGCCATTTCTCCTGAACTAGATATTGCTAAACAATCTAGAATCAGGTTACTGTGCTAATCACAAAGCTTAATCAAGATCAATCATACTTGTGGACATTCCTCACACGTGTGAATTCTGAAAATTTTATCATGGTATCAGAGCCAAATTAAGCTTTACATGCTATTGTACAAGAAACTGAGAGCTAAATCAAGCAAAAAAATAGTTTTGCACTTTTTCTCACTTTTCGTTGAAGTTTATTTGGACCAAATAGGATTGGAACTAAATTTTCAGACCTGAAAAGTGGTAGTAAGGAATTTTGGAATTCCGCACGCGTGAAAATCAAAGACTTTTCAGTCCTTTTGTTCTCCTTGCTTATAGATCCAAAGATAGCAGTGTTATAGCTTAATGGAAAGCTTATGATTTGTACTTTCCATAGAATTCAAAACGAAATCAATCTGATGTATCTAGCAAGAGTTATAAGCTCTTAAAGAGAATAGGGATAGGTCCAAAATCCGAGTGACAACATTTTGATTTGATTCAATCTTGCTTTATTCTGAATCCATTGTTTTGAACATCCTATACAAGAAACTGAAGATCAAGACTAAGTTTGAAGTAATGAACACCTTTTGAGCCTTCTGAGAGTCAATTGTGTTTTCTTTTGAAGCATTTCACACGTTCCAAAAGTAGGATTCAAACTAGCCAAAGTGTCTCAATCCACTTTGTGTGTTTGATCTAGATAACTTGTTTTGTGGAATATTTGAGAGTCATCTCATATACAGTTGCAAGTGTTTCACATAGGAAGGTAGTACATCCTTGAATACCTATAGTGAAAGAGAGCAGCAAATTTAAGTCTAATTGGAACAAGCTCAAACATATCTCAGTCCAATAACTAAGAAGTCTTCATTAAAATGGCATCTCAGGGAGGATATCTTCTAGAAGCCAGTGAAAGACTAAATACTTCTAATTACTCAGTTTGGAAGTTCAGAATGGAGTCTATCTTGATACTCTAGGATGTTATGGATATTGTGCTTGGTGTTGAGGAGGAGCCTCAAGCACAGGCTGAGCTAGAATGGCTCTACATTTCATTAAGATGAATGTATCTAATGAAATTTTGAGAGAGATAGGATCTTGCACTACAACCAAAGAAGCTTGGGATGCACTAAAGACTATCTATGAAGCAAAAAATACTTCTAGAATACTCACTCTTAGGAATCAGATTTTCCAAAGTTTCCAAAGAAGTGAAGAGAGTGCATCCAACTATGTTCTAAGAGTTAAAGATTTACATAGAGAGCTTTCCTGTGTTGGTGTTACCATTAACCAAGATGAGCTAGTTCAAGTCATACTGAATGGCTTGAGAGATGATTATGATAATCTTGTTCAGTCTTTTGCTATTAAAGAGGAATTGCCTAATCTAGAAACTCTCCAAGGAATTCTTATTTCTGAAGAAGCTAGACAAAGCTATAAACTCTCCAAGATGAACAAACTCAAGCATGGTGGAAGTGACAAAGCCCTCTTTGTCAAAGGCAAGCAGAAAGGAAGGAGTAAGAATCAGTTCACTCAAGCATCCAACAAAGACAAAGCCAAATATTGAGACAAAGATGGTGAAGAGGATGATACATCTCATCCTTCTAACTCAAAGACCAAGAAGAAGAAAGTGAAGTGTTTCTTCTGTGGCAAGAAGGGGCACTATGCCTCTAATTGCTTCAAGAAGAAAAACCAACTCAAGCAAGCTAATCTCTCCAAAGAGATTGAAGAAGATTCTGTTGCAAGTGATGGAGAAGGATCACTTATGGTGTCCAGTTTTTCTTCATCACCTTTCAAGAAAGATGGAGCTTCGTATATAGACAGTGGAGCCTCTTCACATATGTGCTATTCAAAGGAGTCGTTTGACTCAATCTTACCTTTCAAAGTACTCAAGAGATCTATCTACACAACTAATGATCATGAGTGCCCAATTGAAGGAATTGGCAACATTCCATTGAAACTTGCTTCTTCAAAAGTTCTTGCACTTTCTATTGTTCTTTTCATTCCAAAACTTACAAAGAACTTAATTAGTGTGGGAAAGTTGTCTGATAATGGTTGTGATGTAAAGTTCAACTCCAATACTTGTTTTATCAAGAGAAAAGATGAGATCCTTGCTGATGGAACTAGATGTGGTGGAATTTTTAAGTTGAATTCTTATGAGAATGCAAACCTTTGTGAAGTTGCTTTGTTATCTAAGGAGGAGCTGTGACATAGAAGGTTGGGTCATCTTAACTTTAAATCTATGTCATCTATGGTTAAGAAGATGAAGGCTATTGGTCTTCCAAAATCTCTTTCTAAAGATTTCAAGCCTTGTGCCATTGCAAAGTCACACAAAAAGCCATATTAGAAGTCTTTTATAAAGACTACTCATCCTTTGGAGCTTATACACTCAGACGTACATTTTTCCTCTTCTAAAAGTATTGGTGGTGCAACATATTTTGTCACCTTAATTGATGACTTTACTAGATATACCTGGTTGTATCTACTTTCTTCAAAGACAATGGTTTTTGATCACTTCCTAATCTTCAAAGCTTATGTTGAGAAACAGTTTTCTATTAGGAGTGTTAAAATTGGAAAAATAAATCATATTGATTTCTAGGCTTGCTACTAATGTTGTACCTTGCAAGTATGTAGCAAAATGCCAAGTTTGGCCTACATAGAACTCGAGCTACATGGTTATGTAATGTCTAGTTTGAAGAATACAACTTGCATATAGTTTGTAGACATAGAATTAACAAATTCATGCTTGTAGAAACTCGTGGCAATTCACATGCATTAACTGTAAGTGATCCATAGTGACATGCAAGGCATGCACAAAGTATAATGGACACATGCATGATGATTTGTACTTTGTTAGTTAGAACTAGTACACTTGTAAAAAGTTGGTAGAATTTCATGCATGGCAAGTGACAAATGTCACATAGACTCTAGATGTCACTTAAGTTGTCATCTTGGAATGGATAGATGTGGTTCTACCTCGAGCTACCTCAAACTCCATAAATATGTGTAGCTCTCCTCACAATCAATGATGAAGAACCAAAGTTTTGTAGCTACCTCATGCCATTTTGGATCTAAACTATTTTGCTTGTTATCTCTCTAGCTTTCTCTCTCTAACTCATGTTGAAGCTAATGCTAATACACTAAAATCTTGTACTTTTGTTCATTCTTTGATTCATTGCTATCATAATCTGATGCTTAGCATGCTAGATTGTGGTTAAGCCATTTCTTCTGAACTAGATATTGCTAAACAATCTAGAATCAGGTTACTGTGCTAATCACAAAGCTTAATCAAGATCAATCATACTCGTGGACATTCCCCACACGTGTGAATTCTGAAAATTTTATCAAACTAATCATGGCAGCTAGATGGTAGTTGGGCTTTTTTAGATAGCTCCCCCCCCCCAAAAAAAAAGAACTTGCGTGTGGCCAGTATAGAGTCAACAACAAGCTGGGGGGGGGGGGGGGGGGGGGGGGGGGGGGCAATAATGTGTTGCACCCCTCCCGGTGGTCGCTGGCCACCACCGGGGTGGTGGTTGGCCACATGATGTGGCATCCTATATTCACATCCAAATGTAGGCCAGTGACCACGTGCAACATCATGGATTCGTTGCTTCCTAGACCCACCCACAAGGGGGCAACAAAAAAAGACTACAAAAGAAAAGAGAGCAAAATAGAAAGAGACTAAAAACTAAAATAAGCCAAGCTATTAGCACACTCATTCACTCAAGTGTGGTTAGCACACCCACCCTTTCACTCAAGTACTTGTGGTTACCCATTCACTCAACTGAACGCTAGTTCCAACAAGATGTGGTTAGCACCAGTGTTGGGCGGGTATATAGGTGTCCGGCTGATATCAACAATGGTATCATAGACTCATACCCGCGCGGTATATGATTTTGTGATATTATGGTCGATATCGACGTGGGTTGGTTTTAGCTAGTCAATGCACATATCAATACCCGGATTAGGGGTAAAAAATTCAAATTTAACATGGTATCCATATAGTATCCATTTTTAGTTAGTTTCCAAAATTTACATATGTGATAAATATCATTCATGGTGTCCCAAAGACATTGGTGAGCACCAACAAAGTATTGGCCTTTAAAATCATATGCATATTACATTTAAAAAGGTAATGTTTTTCATTAAATGCATACTACCCTTTATAAAATGGCAAATTCTAGAAAAAATTTATATACTCAAACCCAGGTTTATACTCGGCTGGTATCACCCCTACAAGACCCAGGTTGGTTGATACCAACCACCAATTTACAAAACATGTTGATATTAATACCTGACCGGTATCAAATTTTTTTAAATAGTATAATACCAAGACAACACTGATATTAAAAATATCAATACCAGCACTCATTAGCACTCAAGAGTTTAGCACACTTATTCACTCAAGATGTGGTTAGCAAAGCAACCCTTTCATGACTAAGTTTAGCGTTTAGGGTTTAGGGTGATTAGTAGGGTTTTAGGGTTTAGGGTGGTTCAATGGTTGTAGGTTAGTTCCCACAAGATGTGTGACACTTATAAATCATATATTCTCCCACATCCAAAAACATCTCCACTAATGTCACCAATAATACTTAATAATAAATAGTTCAGTCTCTCTCTCTCAATCCAATCAAGTCAAATCTCTCTCTCTCTATATCTCTCCCTCTCTCTCTCTCTCTCTCTCTCTCTCTCTCTCTCTCTCTCTCTCTCTCTATAGTTCAGTCTCTCATCTCAATCAAGTCAAATATCTCTCTCTCTCTCTCTCGTTGCTCCTGCTGTGCTGTGCTGGCTGCGTGAGTGCTCATCAGCATCATTATATAATACGCCTTCTATGTGTCAATCCGTCTGTCTGTCTGTTTGTCTCGACGAGGCACCTTATCTCTTTCTCGCCGTGATCTATCAATCTCTGTCGCTTCCCTATCCTTTCTTCTTGCCTTTCCCTTTCTGGCCTTGTTGCCAAATTGACTGTTGCAGCAATTAATGAGAGACAGGATTCGCAATTGTGGTTGCAACTCATCCTGCATGGCGCATTATCTCCCATCCCCACTACACCCTCCACTGTCCACCACCGCCCTCTTTGCACTTGCCATCATTCCACCAACTGCCCACTCCCTCCAGCTCCTCGCAAGTCCTCCTCACCAGCCCTTTCACTTTTCTGATCATCAACAGCATCTGCAGCAGCAGCAGCAACAACAACCACAACGACGATCAATGATGAAACAATGTGATGTGCTGCTGTGGGAGCTGGAACGTTTCCCAGGATGAGGCTCGAGCTGCACTGCATCACTTCTTTGCAATAGTTGCGGAGCATAGATGAGCAAGCAATGGAAAAAGATAGCCATCGACTTGGTGGAGTCTGTCACGGCGGCACCTGAAGCTATGGCTGCTAGCAATACGGAGCCTACCTCTAGGTACCCATATCGTATCTTGCCTATTTAAGTTCTAAGGCTTTGTTTCCATGAGAAGTAGCGTTTCTTTACAGAGCTTCCGTGGGTTCATTCGTTGAATTCTTCACGGCATGTACTTGTTTAATTTTGATTTTCAGTGCAGACAGACATTATTCTCCTGCTTTAGCTAAAGTAGCGCGCTATGCCTTAGCATAGGGCATTCATGCCTATTATGAGTCTGTCAAACAGCAGCATAGCGCTCACTGCTTGTAAAGCATAGATGACTTCTAAAATTTACCGCTCCTGGTTTCAGGCATCTAAAACTCACCAAAAGGGACAACTAGATCAGTAATAGTAAGCTCAAAAGTTCATTTCGCTGTGTTGCGAATAGTGGATGAGAAATCTTGTTAGAAGTTCTCACTTCCCAGGCCTCAAAGCGTCACATTATTACAGCTTGGACCACGGCATCTTGGCAACAAATTTGTGCTGTGCTGCAAGCTCTCTTCAAGACACTGAAAAAAGTTGCTTCCTTGTCAAGATTGTTCTGGGGGAACACTTGCAAGATATGTCTCAGAGCTTTGATCGCAGCTCGAAGGTTCGGAGAGGAGGGCTTAAAAGGAAAGAAAGGAACCTGAATCACGTTGACGAGGGTGAATCTGATATTGCATTTCTGCCCACGCTAAAGAAGGAGAGATGCCAATGTGAATGGCTATTCCTTGAAGTACCTAATACTACACAAGCAAAAATTCAAGGAGATCACATTTTTGAAGAACAAATAAAGTCTTCGGAGAGACGTCGGCAAGCAGAGAAAGACGCGAATGTGGGGCTTGGGTGCAGTAGTAATGAGCAAAATTTGACCCGAAGATCCATACGCTCCTGCATGCAGACCTGTATGGAAGAGATTAGCACATACAGAGAACACATTATGGCATGGATGAGGAAGGAAATGCATAACTTCGTATACGGGGAAAGCCCCGCCTCAGGGAGTCCGCTCTACCGCGCAGAACGGGCAGGTGTAAGCACTAGAGGTCATGAAAATCCTGCTGAGAGTTTGAATATTGAAGCTAGAATGAGAGGAAATAATCGATTTGCTGAGCAAGACAGTGAGTGCAAATGCATCAATCCTGAAAGGCAGAATTATAGTGGTAAGCCTGAAAGTGTGAGCAGTGCTGGAGATGAAATTCATGATATAGGAGTCCTATTTAGAGGACAAGATAGTGAATCCCGAATTTTGGGCCTCAATTTTGGAGTTCAGAATGAGGTGCATGGAGGTTTGAAGCTGGGAGTGCAATCTACAGGTCAAATAGAAGGGATGCAAAAGTTGGAACGTAGACATCCTGCTTATGAGTTGGGAGACCCAGATTGTTCTAGTGGGGTTCTGGGATTTGGGTTGACAGGACAAGCTGATGGATGTGGAGTGAACCTTGCTGACTGTGATAGGAGTGATTTTCAAGGCGCCTGCTCCTTCACTACGGACATATCAAATTCTGCAAATAATCTTGACTTGGGGAGGTCATCTGGATTATCTTATTGTCAAACCAATTTAGCCCAGGGCGCTGGGCTGCAGGGACCTCCTTGCAGCATGCACCATCCTTCGACACTGGGTATGATGTGCAGCGTGATGCACAATTCGGTTGGGGGGGGCACTCGTGCATCCAACCGTGGACTATTAAACTACAGCTCTGAAGTAACGAACAAAACCAGCAATGGTGGACATATAGGGATGCATTCAAGCTATGAGCGCAACCTGGAGATTCTAAACTCCTCAATTATCAATAGTTCAAATAGAGGTGTGGGGATGCAGTTTCCCTTGGATTTGCACACACCAGATACTTCTGGTGGAATGCAGGCCTTTATTGGCTTACCAAGTCCAGCAGGAGTGCAAGCTCCAGTGGGCACACAAGATTTTCTGAATTTAAGCATGGCCGAATATACTAGGAGAGCAGGTATAAGTAATCAACTGCTCTGCCCTGAATATTTTGAAAGCACATCCCATGAAAAATTTGTTACTGGTCATGACATACTTGGTTCTGTTTTTGCTTCAAGAAGAGTCAATACATTCATTTAAGTCTTTAGTTCCTCAATTAGAGTTCACGTTACATCAGAGCTAAAATTCCTGGAAGCACGAAGTTACTACTTGACTTGGAAGTAATGTATTTGATGGCATACATACGGTTGCAGTATCATCTTTTAATAGTAATCCTTCAAAATGTTTTGCCTTCGAAGTTATGAATAAGATGGCATGCATATGGTTGTGATATTAGTACATCATAATTTCAGTCTCTTTTCTTTCTTATTGTCAACTTTTGCAGACAGTGTCTGTTAGAAACAGCAAGAATGTGAGATGCAGCTCCTGCTAGCAAAATATGGAACTCCCAATAGAAGTTCACAAACACCCAAAAATCTCCCAATAGATGTTCACAAACCCCCAAAAATCAATGAAGCTATTTGGCTGTCTTAAGGAGCTCCCAAGATTTGGAAACGGTTTTTGCTCTCACACTTCTAAAAAATGTCATCCAGAGTCGACAGATTTCTAAGCCACGTGATGAGATTACACTTAAGTCATGAACTAATTTTGATGGCATTCGGTGTTAAAAGTTGATGCTAATACATCACTCAGGCGTGCAGGCAAAAGAGTACCAAGAAAGTGACACATATTAAAAGAGAGATCTCTTACAGAGCTATCCAAGAAAGCAAACTATCTTACTACAGCTACAGAAAAGCAGGAATGCTATGCCAAGTGACTAGAGACAGCAAGCAGTTGACATGATGCCTCTGGTGTTATCTGACCCTGCACAGAGTTGTCAGCCTAAGAACTTATTCTTAACAAACCTTAATGCTCAGGTCATCAGTTACTTGAGTCTAGACTCAAGTGGAGCATTGATTCAATGCTTCACCCCGATCTCATTCCCATTACCTCTAGAAAATATTCATACTTTTATCCAGTGATTGGACTTGTCAGAACTATTATGTCCTCTGTTGGACATCTCACCCATAAATTACTTATAATTTTTAAACAATTCAAGCTCTGTAGCTGCTGATTTAATAACTAAATCGTAGATTAGTCTGACTAGGATAAATACTTGTAAAGGAAGTGGCAATATATCGACTCTTCTGAGTTACTAGATGGATCACTTGTGCCAGCTCCTTACATGTTGCTATTTTTGTATTGCAATTCTTGGTAAGTATGTGTGTATGATTTTCTATAGACTATTAGGAAACAAGTGTATTTCTGAGTTACTAGATGGATCACTTGTGCGAGCTCCTTACATGTTGCTATATTTGTATTGCAATTCTTGGTAAGTATGTGTGTATGATTTTCTATAGACTATTAGGAAACAAGTGTATTTCTGCAAAATGCGCGACTGTACAAGTATTTACATACAACAAATGAATGGATCTAGATTAGTAATGAGATAGGGGATGGAGAGGATAGAAATTCAACATCTTGTAGAACATAGTACTAACTCTTGAATTCAGACTAAAGTATTCTAACTAAAATTGAAACTATAGGATCATATTTTGAAATTGATTCTAATTTAAACTTAGAAACGTTCTAATAGACAATTGTTGAGGATGGTTGATCTAGCTAGACTTCTCATTGGAAAACTAGCATTCAATTCCAATTATACACCACATTAAAATAGTGAACTTGTTTGTAATCTGAAACTCTAATGGGCCTTGATTCTTTACAGGTAAACAATAAATAGGAGTGCCAAATACACTTTTCTTCTCTCTTTGATATTTTGACTATGATTAGATTGAAGATAAAGTTCTAAGTCATTTTGAAATTATAAAGAATTCTTGTCATTAAAACACGAATTGTTATTATTGGATACACTACTGCATTGTTTTGGTGATGCATGTGGTTGCACATGCTTCCACAACAAATAGAGGGGGCGCAACATTTGTTGCACTTCCCCGTGTGGTGGATGGGTACTCTTTGAATTTGCAAAAAACCTATGGCCATCATTCTAGCTTTCCATTTGAAA
The DNA here is from genome assembly GCA_029204225.1 of Diphasiastrum complanatum. NCBI lineage: Eukaryota > Viridiplantae > Streptophyta > Lycopodiopsida > Lycopodiales > Lycopodiaceae > Diphasiastrum > Diphasiastrum complanatum. The sequence goes on along the minus strand of CM055113.1, from coordinate 27,210,148 downwards.
TAGTTCCATCAAAATGGAATTTTTTTTCTTGAAAATCCATCTATTGTCATTGATTCTTTTACCTTCAGAAGGTTAGTAATAGTCCAAGTGTAAGAGTCACCTCCTCAAGATCCCACTTACAAGACAAATCAATAGAGAACATACTGCTGGAGAAACCTCCCAACCAAGTAGAAGCAACCAATCAATCTCTAGTAGCTTCACCCCCAAGCCAAGGAATATGAAGCATGAGAGTAGAGAGAGATCCTGGCAATGAATCAATCAAATGATGGTGTAGTAGGGCGAGTTTGGCCTCCTTATATAAGGCTTAGAACCACCTGTGCATATAGTAGCGCACGGTTGACTCCATAGATATATTCTTGTCGTCAGCCTGGTTCTTATTACCAAATTCTTGTTCGGATTCGTCAAATTTGTCACTTGAATCATCATGAGACTCTTTAGAGTTCGTGTCTACAACTTTATTTCTTTATCCAAAACATCCGCTTCAACGTTGCAGGCATCGAAGAATTCTTCTTTGTCAGTATCCTCATAGCATTCAAAATATTTCTAGATTTATAACCAATTTCTCTGAACTGGTTCAGAAATGCATCTTTCAGTAGTAACCAAGTTCCTACACGGTCTGGTTCGACTTGACTGTACCTATGCGTGCCTGCTTTCTCAACAACCCAGGAAAGATTCGCAGTTTGTTTACGTCAGTTCCTCTCGTTATTTGCATTAGCAATTGACTCAAATTGCGAGACATAGCTATCTGCATCATCTGAAGTAGTCCCTTTAAAATAATCATACTTAATTTTTGAAATAGAAGTGAAACGTGCAGCAGGACCCTCCATACTGAAGCTAATTAGGAGTTCAAGTAACTGGGCAGTGATCTCGTCGAGATTTCTTCGACTCGCACTCTCACTCTGTCTTCGTAGAAATTCCTCTCTAAGCTTACGATATCGTTGTAATCGGGATTCTCTATCTGACATACACTAGGAATGGAGATGGAATTGTCAGTTTTCTTATAACTTTCCTAAGCTATCCCCGGCAACGGCGCCAAAAATTGGTATATTTCGTACTATACCAACAAGGTTCATATAGATTTTGTAGTAAATAATGTCGAACCCTCAGAGGATAGTGTTTGAAAGTTATGTATTTGGTACAATTATGATTTATTTCAAGTGAAGTGATTCGACAGTTATTCTGGTTGTCAACAAACATTAGAAAATAGCCAGTATTACTTGTGTTGGGGGTGTGTAGTGTTAATAATTCCAGAACAACAATCTTGCCTCTATCAAATCGAATGAAATACATTCTACAAGTGAGATGTTATCAGAGTAGTACAATAGTACTACCTCCGGCTGATTAAGGTGTCAACAAAGAGTCGAGAAATGTTTGATGTATTTGTGTTTGTGCAAACAATTAGTTAATTGTATTTGCAAACTGTTCATTTCTAGACAAAAGTCTTCAACAACTTAAGTCCAAGGTTATGGTTAAAGAGCACAAAGAGTTTTAGAGTACGTTAGAAACTTATCTTAGTTACAAGCAAGAACACAGATCAAAGACTCAATTTCTCAGATAGAGACTGACATCTCAGATGTATACATATAGTTCTATCAATGATTGTGCTAGACTATACCAAATATAGACTTTATTCGAGTGCCGAAAAGAAAGTGTTCGCGACAGACGAATAAGAGGATTTTAAGACAGTTTCTTAGAGCATATTTACGGACATACATCAAACGACTATAAAGCGCTAGAGAGTCTGTCTGACCAGAGAGTAATTCATGTAATGCTGTAGAGATTGCTAGTAGACTCATGATCACTCACACTCAATAGTGTGGAGAACAGAGATAAGAGAGAACAATCCTCAACAATCTATTCACTTCTTCAACATCTCACAAATACATAAACTCTTCCTTTCTCGATGATCGAGACTAAAGCGTGTGATCAATATATGTTCTACGGAGCGAACAAACACACCTCTAAAACTACAGGTGCGTCGCTCTCGTGAAAAGGTCTAGTTAACAATTAGGTTGAATGTATGTTCAATTATACCATAAGAAGTATATTTAACTAAGAGTTGAAATTACTCTAGTTTAATATGTTGATTCATATTTAGTCGTTTCGCGTAGATGACCTAGTAAAGGCTTAACCAAGGCAACGTTTCTCTTTTAGAGGTCTCGCGCTTAAATACAAGGCAAGTCTTTAGGAGATATATTCTCGAAAATGACTTAGGCCTCTTCATGATTTATATTTATCCAGCTCATATCTTCATTTTTGAGTATATCGTGCCATATTTAGGTTGATATTCAATATTTAACAATTTCGTGGCATCACAGATTGTGCAAAAAAGTATTGTGAAAGTTTTAAAAAGTTCTGAAGTTTTTGAAAAATTTTAGCATAATTTCTCCAGCAGAAATCTCAAATGAACTCATGGGAGGAATAGATGAGGCCTATATATAGACTTTTTTTGACAGGAAATCGCAAATTTACCCAATAATCGTCGTCAGTGCCCACACTTTCTCAGTGAGGTCCGTGAATTCTGAGACAGAGGTCTGATGGTCCTGAGAGTTATTTTTGTGTAAAAATGGGTTGAATTATCTGATAGTACAAAAATGAAAGTGATCAGAATTCGTGAATGTGACAGAGAAATCATGCTTCACGTTTTGAGGCTTAACGAATTAGCCGCGAATTCTGTCAATGAGGATTTGAAGAGAAATAATTGTTTTTTTCTATTTTTGGAGTGTCTGACTCTGGACTAGAATTCTCAAAGGTGATAGATGAATCATACTCAGTGAAATTGGTCTAGGCGAATTCTGTCTGGTATTATTTTTTATCAAAAATTCAGAAAAAGAATGAAATTGGGGGTTGCTATAAAGTCCTAAACCAAGGATCCAATTCTATGCATGCCAATACAAGCAACCACAAAGGCTACTGATGGTTCTGACCCAACCAATCCTAGATCGAACGGATCTAGCCCCCAAGCTATGGATCCATCTCAAAGACGAATGAGACATCACACCAAGAACATACGGCTACTAGTCTCATAATCAAGGATGCACTAGTGAGAGCCCAATAGGTATACTTATACCCTCCAAGGCCCATACACCACTAGTAGTGCATTGTGACACCTCACTGGACACCTCTACAGCCGATCTGGGCCACGTCATCTGGTTCTTCAATGACTCACTGATAGATCCATACACATCCATCATCATGAGTTTAGGCCTACAACCATTAATTATGACCTTATACACATAAGGGCCCCAATTCCCTTATAGTCACAATGAACTTTCGAGTTGTTGGTCTACTGATCCCTAGTGTGGACACGCTGCTTGAGACTAGTCGTGGGCATGACATTTGCATAGAAAAAGATTGCGTGAATTACTAACTTGATGATATCTTGATTGTCTGAACAAAGAAACATACCAAAATTTGCAAAATGACAAGCATCCAATAAGCAAAAAGTAACAATAGAAAAACAATAAATAGGAAATTAAACAAGTTAGTACATATCAAGATAAAAATAGGGTTTGTAATATTTTCTAAGTCTACCTCCATTAACCACAATGTCTAAAGGTTCGTCTTGTAAGGTTTGGAGTTGTACATATCTAGAGACAAATATCTTTTGAATTACATATGGCCCTTGTCCCGGAAAATTCAATTCACCCTTATGTGCGTTGGCTTGGTATAGGAGAACCTTATCTCCGATCTGGAACTCCTTGAGTTTCAATGATCGATCATGCCTTGTCTTTTGTCGACATTTGTGGACTTGTTGAGTATGGATGTTGTATCACAAAGTTCTTCTAGATGGAAGAATCTATTAGCTAGAAGCTGTTGATTATCTAGCTCCAGATTATATGCTACTCGTAGGGACGGAATATGGAATTCAACAAGCATGACTGCTTCCTAGCCATATGCAAACTAGAAAGGAGTTAAACCTGTAGCCCTCTTCAGGGTAGTACGATATGCCCATAGAGCGGCATGGAGTTTTAATTCCCAATCGGTGCGGCTAGACTCGACGATCTTGGTTAGAACACCACACAAGATTTTGTTGGTGGATTTTGCCTGGCCATTGCATCGTGGATAATACAGGGAACTTTTGTGATGGACAACAAGAAATTTTGAAAGTAGATTGGCTATGACAGAATTAAGAAAATGTGTACCCCTATCGCTTATAAGCTCTAAAGGACATCCAAAATGAACAATAACCTGTTCATAGAGAAATCTTGCAATAGAATGAGCATCAACATTGCGAATGGCTCTAGCTTCAGTCCATTTAGTACAATAATCTGTAGCCACGACAATATATATGGCTTGAGCGTGCCTAGCAGCAAAACTAATAGGACCAACATAATCAATTTCCCATTTTCGGAAGGCTTGATCAGTAGTGACAAGGTGTAAAGGCATAAAGTTGAATTTTTGGGGGCGTTTAGTTTAAATTTGGCACATGACATTCTTGGTATGAGAGCCTAAGATCCAATAAAAAACATGTCATTTCAACATGATTCTCATTTCATTTGAAGAGTTTCTTGTTCTTTTGTTTTTTTTTTTTGCTAATTTCTAACTTTTAAATTTTCAGGTCTGCTCAGACCAATTTTTAGCATACAATTTTGTCTCTAATTTCTAATTTGATTTCATAGACTTCTACAGCTTGCTTAAGCTTTCATTTGTACCAATGTTTAAGCAATTTGGGTACGAGATGCAAAAGTTATTGCAATTTTTCCAAACTCTATCAAAATAGGTGTTTACAATTTGGCTTTCAATTTTTTTAAAATTTTCAGGTTTGATTTGAGATTTTAATTCTAGTTTCTTTACACAGGATTTTAAATCATTGTTTTAGCTTTAACCTTATCCATATGGCAAGTCATTTGAATTTGTACTCAAAAAGTTATGACAAATCTTGATTTCTAGCTCTCTAGTTTTACTAATTTTCTTCCTTCAAAAATTTCAAACCTGTTTTGTTGTAAATTTGGCCTATTGAATCACCATCAATCATTGATATGTTTCTATAGGCCAATAGAGTCTATTTTTAGCTTTCTTAAAAATTTTAGTTTTTGTGATTTGGATCAATATTGAGAGAGTTACGAACAAATTAGTGAAGTAGGGTCAGCTTTGCTAGAATTCTGGAAATTTCTTTTGTTTTTTTCAAGTGAGAGAAGAGCACTACAATTTTTCAATTTTGAAGTTTTGTTTCTTTGTTAATTTTTTTCAGCCTTTCATTTTAAAGTTTCGCCAATTTTCACCTTAAAAAAGAAATTGCCCTAACTCTACATTCGCCATTTAGGGTAAACAAAAAATAAGTGCAAAAAAAGAGAGAAATACGATGTACAAATTTTCTAAACCTAATTTTTAACCTTATTAAAAAAGAATCCTAAACCTAAGCCCTTGCCCCCTCTCTTTTCCTCTCTCTCTCTCTGCCCCCTTGTCACGGCCATACCCCCTCCTTATCTCACCCCTCCCTCAGCTACCCTAACCTTTCTCTATCCCTCACCTCCAGCCAAGCATGTCGTGCCCAACTGCTAGCCCAGGGCCTCTCTCCCTCTTGCTCACTTGGAAATATTTATGCAATGTGTCGTCACTTGAATCTACTCTCATGTGGTCATCCATTGGGTTTCCTTGTCCCTCAAACAAGCCTTGGATATCAAATGACTCCTGATCAACTACATCAAGTATACGACTTTTCTCATCTTCTTGATTCGTTACATACAAGCCTCTGGATCTAGATTTAGGGGGGTAATTAGTAGGAGCTAATTACCCTCTACTATTTCATGTACTCCTCCATAGTTTGAGTCACTTGCATTGTCCTCATTAAGAGGTCCAATTTGGTCATGTGGATTAACAACAGATGCAAACGATGTCAGCTCCTCAGACTTAGTGGAATTTTCAAGACTCACCTGGCAATCACACCCTTCCATCCACTCCTATACTCTCGCCCTAGTCCCCTCGGGGATGAGTGTTTTTATTGAGTGTTGTGGGGGTCTTTTGTCATTGGTCTTGTCTCGTCTATCTTGAGGGGTCGCTTTAAGCCTATTAGTCTGTAAGTTTGTATGATTGACTAGCCCATAACGATGTAGATCTAATCCAACCCCTTATAATGACATATATGGGTGATTTTCTACTTGAAGTCAATGAGAGGCTTACAACCACAAACTATGCCATATGAAATGTGAGAATGGAGTCACTTTTAGTGATCCATGATCTCTATGGCATTGTCCAAGAAGAGGAGGATGAACCTCTTGGTGGGCAAGAGCAAGTAAGATATAAAAAGGCTAGATTGGCCTTACATTGTATTAAGATGAATGTGAGCAATGACCTCTTTAAGATGAATGTGAGCAATGATTCACTTCCTTCCTCTTTAAGATGAATGTGAGCAATGAATCATTTCACGGGGGTGGTGAGGGTGCCACTTCCTTCCACTTTTGCGCTCGCGTGACTGCTAGCACTGGGGCATGAAGGTGTTGTTTTCCTGGTGGCATCCTTTATGGAACTGTTGTAGTGTGTACTGAGATTAAATTCAAAGGTGCACTCGTTCTAGGTCTTAATGGACAATTCTTGTAGCAGTGTTCGTATCCGCATTCTCTATAGACGGATGTGTATTGTTCCTTGTAAGGACATTCTACAATTCGATGGCCTTCGCCGCATCCATAGCAATCGTAATTTCTACCACCTTGACGTTGAGGCTGAGCCGCATAGGTCGCATAATATTTGTTAATGGCTGGATCTACAAATATCTCATCCGACCCGTACCACTGTTGCTGCTCAAGTTGAAGTGATGTTGGTATTTCATGTTCTGCACTGCTAAATTTACATGATCCACTTGGTTGTTAGCTGGCCCTGGTGGTGCAGGTAAGGCCATGCGCTGTTGATTGTTTGGCGTGCCATACCTCGGTGCCGCATTTGGTGCCCCTTGATGATAAGGATAAGAGGTCTAATAGGGATTTCTCTTCTATTGTATGATCCGAGGGTTAAATGAGCAAAATGTCATCTTGTGTGATGATGTGTTGCACAGATGACAAAATCTGTGTCAATCTGAGATTTTGTTATAATACTGGACACTCATTGGCTATATGGTTCTGAGTGCAAACTGTGTTAGAAATCAATGATAAACTTCATTGTTACTGTTTACGAGGTACATTAATGTTGACAGTTGTGACCAGTTGTCATTAGCCATAGGCTAGTCTATTAGTCTACTCGTAGGTTTTCTCTCTCTATCAGGGGTTCAGGGTTTATTTGTACATTTTACATTCTGTATGTGTTAGTGTGATAGAGTGACAGTGCGTGTTCTTCTTCCGCCTTCTTGTGGTGATTGCTTATGGTGAATGCTTGATGTTGCATATCTAATTCTTGACATGGTATCAGAGCAGCAATAGTCTTTGGTGTATTTTGCAGGTTTGGAGCTCAGAATCATCAGTGGAGAACAAAGACACAGTCCCGGAGGCATCAGAAAGGCCAGGGCAGCATCAAACAGATTGAAAATCTATTGAGTTGGGAGATTCTTACATTATTCCTAGTTGTTGTAGAAAGTGCTACTTGTGTGAGAGGTTTGCCAAGAAATCTCTCATTTGTCTGTTTGGAGTACCACAAATCACACTAGACAGTGTGTAGTACTATCATTCAGAGTTAGGAAGCTTCATACTTTTCACAATACTGATCTCTGTCTTTTGAACGATCACACATTTCGAAATCTTTGCAAAGTGGAGGCGGCGTAGCCGCTGTGCCGAAGTGGAGAATCTAGAATATTTCCTCTGAAAGTTCTTGTATTCTTTCTACTTTTTATCTTGTCTATACCAATATCGGATCGATGTGCCAGAGGTAAGGAAAAACAATAGCAGTCGTACATTCGCGCATCATACTGATATCACATATTAGTACCAATATTGGAGTGACGTGCCATAGGTCAAAAAAATCCAGAGCAGTCATCCATCCGCGCGTCATATCGATATCGCATATCTATACCAATATCGGATCCACGCCTAAAGAGAATCTCGAGCAGCCGTGCACCCAAGCGTCGTACCGATATTAGGTGTCCAACCAAAAATTTACAGTTCTGTGGTGTGATAAATTTTGTGAACCAGACTCATCTATCTAGTAATGGCAACTCTAAGCGAGGGTGTCCTTAATGAGTCAAGCAAATTGGAAGATGTCGGCAACTATGCAGTTTGGAAATTCAAACTGAAGAACATTTTGATGGAAAAGGCGCTGTGGGAGATCGTGACAGGTGAAGAGACAAGGCCAGTGATTGAAGAAGATCAGCAGACATTTGATAGGAGAAGACAGAAAGCCCAGAATGTCATCAACTTATTAGTTAGAGATATAATTATTCCCTATATTTCAGATTCAGAAGGACCAAAAGAAGTGTGGAATACATTGAAGGCATTGTTTGAAACGACAAATACATCTCGAATACTATGTTTGAAGATGAAGTTGCATACATTGCGGATAAAAGATGGTGCAACTATTGCCGATCACATACTGAAGATCAAAGAGATCTGTGACCAATTAGCAGCAGTTGGAGAGCGAGTACAAGATCGTGAGATCGTGCAATTGACATTGAATAGTCTGAGTGAGTCACATCAGATGTTTGTGACGAGTATAGCCACAAGAGAAAATCTTCCAACCTATTATGGACTAGGTGGATTGCTTTTGCAAGAAGAGCAACGTCAAGAGAACTTGAATCATCATAATAGGAGCTATGATCAAGTTCTTGCAGTTAGAGGATGAGGTGGAAGATTTGGCCATGGAAGGTATCAATCGAGAGGAGGAAACTCAAGCCGGGGATCATTTCAACAATTTCATGAGCAAGTCAATGATAGTCCGAATTGAGGCAATTGGAATCAAGGCCGAGGTCAAGGACAGGACTATTCAAGACAAAATAAACTTGGAAACTATAGGTACTGCAACAAACCTGGCCACTGGGAGCGTGAATGCTTCAAGAAACAGAAGGAGATGGAACAAAGAAAAGACAAATGGCAAGCGGGAAATTATGCTGATCAACATCATTTTGATGACTATTATTATGAAGACAATTATACTGATCAACATCAATACGATGATGATCAAAATGAAGATGATACAGGTGAGAGTTCAAAATTGTTCATTACATCATTAATGACAAGTGATGAAGCCAAGGATACATGGTACATTGATAGTGGTGCATCCAAGCACATGACTTCAAGGAAAGAGTGGTTTTCAGAACTCAAGGAAACTAACAATGGTGATGAAGTTGGACAAGCTGATGGCAAATTGCTATCTGTTAAAGGAGTTGGAGTGGTACCAGTGAAGTTAGCCAGCGAGAAGATAAAGTAGATAAGAAATGTGCAATATGTACCTGGCTTAGCTAGCAATCTACAATCTGTTGGGACGATGGCTGATCAACAACTCAATGTTGAGTTTGACAGTGACAAATGTCTTGTCAAAGACATCAAGAATCACTACAAAGTGATTGCTACAGGAGCTAGAGTCAATGAGAATTGACTCTACAAATTGAATGCGAGATCTTTTACTCAAGCTATGGTAAGCACTGTTGATAGTCGAAGTGATCTTTGGCATCAAAGGTTTGGCCATATCAGTGCTCAAAGTTTGCAAATCTTTAAAAGAGGTAATCTAGTTGTTGGATTACCTGATATCTCTTTTGAAGGAAAAAATTGTGAGGGTTGCATTTTGGGAAAACAACATAGAGAAGATTTTCCAAAGATGGAGCAAGAAGAGCCAATGGCATTCTTGATCTTGTTCATAGTGATCCGTGTGGACCAATTCAAACTAGGTCCATTAGTGGTTGTTACTATTTCATTACATTCATTGATGACTATAGTAGACATATCTGGATTTATTTCGTAAAAATCTGATGCTTTTGCCAAGTTTAGAGAGTTCAAGTCTCTAGTTGAAAAACAAACAGGTTGCTATATTAAGACCCTCAGATCAGATGGTGGCGGTGAGTATTTTTCAACAGAGTTTATAAACTTTTGCAAGGATCATGAGATCAAGAGACAAACCACCACACCCTATTCACCACAACAAAACAGAGTTGCAGAACGGAAAAACAGATCCATTGTGGAGATGGCTAGAGCAATGCTTAAAAGCAAAGGTTTGCCAAACACTTTTGGGCAGAACCATGCAACACAGCTACTCATATCTTGAATCGGTGTCCTACGAAGTTCGTGGAGGGTAAGACACCTTACGAAGCTTTTACTGGAAAGAAACCTAATGTTTCTCATTTACGAGTACTTGGTTGTGACGCTTACGCTCATGTACCTGATGAAAAACGAAAGAAACTGGATGCAAAGCTGTTAAGTGTATTTTCTTTGGAGATGATGAAAGAGCCAAGGCATACAGGATGTATGACATAGATGCACAAAAGATCATGATTTCCAGATATGCTACTTTTGATGAGATGGGTCAAAATGACCAAATAAAATTGACAATTGATCCCTTTGATGATAAAGCTAAAGTGCAAGTGAAGGAAGAAGTTGGTGTTGATATGGAAGAGCCAATGGAAAAAGACAGGGTCAATAATGAGATTCCTAGGAGAGTGCCTAAGTGGTAGTTGTCAGTAACAAGTGATGCTAATAAGGGAGATACTCTTGAATCAAGTGAGCAGGGAGAGCTTAGAAGATCAAGTAGAAATCAAAAACCTCCTACAAGAATCTAGCCCTAATGGGTTCTATGCTCAAGGCTCAAGAACCAAAAACTTTTGATAAAGCAAATGAGCACAAGGAGTGGCGTGAAGCAATGGAAACAGAAATGGAAGCTATAACGAAAAATAGGACGTGGAACTTGGTTGAGCTACCTGATGGTAAGACGCCTATCGCTTGCAAATGGATATACAAGATCAAATATGGAGCTGATGGGCAACTCAACAAGTACAAAGCATGGTTGGTTGCGAGAGGATTTGAGCAGCAGGAAGGTATTTATTTTGAGGAAAACTTTGCACCCATAGCTAAGATGGTAACTATATGTTCTATCATTGCTATTTCTGTTAGGCTATGGTTGGAAGATCTAGCAAATGGACATAAAATTTGTTTTTTTTAATGGAGTGCTGGATGAAGAGGTGTACTTAGTACAACCTCAAGGATTTGTTGAGCCAGGGAGAGAGCATCTCGTTTGTAATCTCAACAAAGCCATTTATGGATTGAAGCAAACGGGCGTGGTATTCTTGCATTGATGAACACTTCAAGCAAAGGGGAATGGTAAAGAGTGATGCTGATCCTAATCTTTACATTCTAAGCCAAGACTCAGATATAGTGTTCATTGTGTTGTACGTGGATGATTTGATTACTACAGGAAGTAATGAGAGCTTAATTGATGAAATAAAATCAGATCTTTCCAATGTTTTTAACATGAGTGATCTAGAATTGATGCACTATTGTCTAGGCATTGAAGTATAGCAAAAGGAAGACACGGTCTTTCTTACACAAAGCAAATATGCACGAGATTTGCTTTATAAGTTCAATATGCAGGATTGTAAGCCTTTGAGTACACCTATGGATGTCAACATGAAGCTTACTACATATGATGAATCTGAGAAAGTGGATGCTTATTTGTATAGAAAATTGGTGGGTAGTTTGATTTATTTGACACAGACACGACCTGACATTTGTTATGTTGTTGGTGTTGTTAGTCAATTTATACAAGATCCTAGTCAAGAACACTGGACGTCTACTAAACGTATTCTCAGATACATTCGAGGGACATTGAATTTTGGTTTGAAGTATGATCAACCTGAAGCACCCATGTTGGTAAGTTATACAGATGCTGATTGGGCAGGTAATATTGATGACATAAGATCTACCAATGGTCATACATTCAGTTATGGTACAACTGCAATTTCATGGAGCAGCAGAAAACAATCTACAGTAGCCTTATCATCGACGGAAGCTAAATATCAAGCACTCAACAATGCTACACAAGAAGCGGTATGGTTATGAAGATTGCTTGTGGATTTAGGTCAACCATAGGTGGATGCGACTACTATATCTTGCGATAATCAAAGTTGCATTCACCTTGCCAAAAATCCAGTTCTACATGCTCGAACCAAGCATATCGAAATACACTACCATTTTGTTCGAGAGAAAATTCTTGATAGAGCCATTGATCTTGTTGTTTGTAAATCTAAAGATCAAATGGCAGATATTTTTACTAAGTCATTAAGGAATCGAAGAATGTAATTTTATCATTGAGGGAGAGCGTTAGAAATCAATGATAAACTTCATTGTTATTGTTTACGAGGTACATTAATGTTGGCAGTTGTGACCAGCTGTCATTAGCCGTAGGCTAGTTTATTAGTCTACTCGTAGGTTTTCTCTCTCTATCAGGGGTTCAGGGTCTATTTGTACATTTTACATTCTGTATGTGTTAGTGTGATAGAGTGACAGTGCGTGTTCTTCTTCCGCCTTCTTGTCGTGATTGCTTATGATGAATGCTTGATGTTGCATATCTAATTCTTGACAAACTGAGCACCATACATTTTCTTGATGAGGATACTACAGCTGGTTTTGTTTTGGTGGATTTGAAATTTGCGCTACAGCTCCCTACAAGGCTTTCAGTTTCTGATCAAACTGCACCGTCAGTTGGTCCATCTGCTGCTTGTGTAACTTTGTCATTTGCTCCATCAACAAATCTGTGGATATGTTGGATGTGTTGAATGATGATGCTACCAACGGAGTTGGAGTATGGGTGGTCAGGTAAGATTCATCGTCAAAATCCTCATCTTCCTCCTTGATGGAATCTTCCATTGCTTTCTACAATGTAGCGTACTGCTCTCGTCTTTTAAATTCTCTTCTGATACTACGTGGCAACCCTGTGAGGAACCACATAATAACCGCATGATCGGGAGTTAGGGCTGCGTTGCACTCAGATGTTAAATGTTTGACCCATTCTATATAGTCCTTGACCCTTTCTCTTTTTCCCATCTTCACTTTGCTCAACAGGAGAAACGGATTTTCTAGGAACTTTATGGGTTTAAAGTGCGTGATGAGTGCCACTTTAACCGCTTGCCATGTGGTTTTTTTTTTCTTCCGATAGATTGAAGAACCAATATTGTGCTACTGCTACCAGAGACATTGGGAACAACATCAACTTCTCTGCCGGTGTTCGCTTGCCGTAAATTTTGTATGCTTGCTCGTAGATATGGAGGAATTTGATGGGATCTGACGATCCATCATATTTAGGTATTTCCATAGGTGTTCTTTGGACTGCTTGCAATGGTGCGGCAGGTACAGGTTGACCCATTGGATCCATTGGTGTTGGTTCTGGTTGTATCTCAATTTGTGCAGCTGCTGCTCTAGGAAGGTTTGGTGCCCGATTCAATGTTCTTCTTGCGATTGATCGTCCGGGTCTCAAATTCATTCGGCGATAGAGTCCAGGGATGTTGGATCTTGCTGGTATAGTGGATTCAATTTGGATCTTAGGGGATCAGATTAATATGATTGGCCGATTGTGTGATTATAGGTCTCTTACGGTGGTTTTTCCTTGATAACTTGATCCTTGTTTTGATTGGCCTGAGATTTTTATAGTAGCTGGATCCAATGCAAATCTAACTATTGATCTGGTTTGCGAAGGTTACTCATGCAAGGGTTGGCTATGCAAAGGTTCTTTCACTGTTTTACAGTAAAAAAACTTGATTTTTCAAAACTTACTGGGAAGTAACTCTCTTAGGGTTCTCAAGAGCTATAACCAATTTGGATCTAGCTCTGGAAAAGTCTGTGAAGGTTAACTCTTGCAGAAAATAAAAATTTCACTGTCTGCGAGGGTTCAAGAACACCTTTTTGCTTTGATCTTCACCAATAATTTGTACTAACTTTTGCAGACTTCATCACTGATGTAAAATGACATTCTGAAGCGAATGGGATGGTCTGCGAAGGTTAGTTTTGGAAAGATTTTCTGGATCTTCTGATTTTGTTGATTTTTCAGCACTTAGATCCACTTTTTGGCTCATTGGAATCAAACTAACTTCTGTGTCCTTGTTTCACTGAGATGGAACTCCAGAATTATCTGCGAAGGTTACCTATCTAAAAAACTCCAAAATCTGATGTTTGCGAGGGTTCTCAGCTCATTTCCTGTCATTTTTTCCTTGGGAACCTTCGTAGGGGCACTTTATCTGGAAATGAACCTTCACAGCCTTCTCTGTGTCCTTGTCTTACTAAGATGAATCTTTAGAGGGCTCTACGAAGGTTGGTTCATTGTTTTGAATTTTTTTGATTTTTTACAAGGGGTTTTATTGAAAAAAATTGGTTTTTTCCTGATTTTTCAAGATCTATTTGGAACTAACTCTCGTAGGCTTCTATGCAGGTCTGGGACAGTTTCCTGGAGTTGTTGTCAGTCATGCAAAGGTTGGTTTCCACTAGTTTTGGAAAAAACAGAATTTGATGGGATTTTTGCCTCGTTTCCCTGCAAAATACAAATTTGAACATTTTTATGGGTTTTCCAAGGTTTTTGGCTGGATGTCAAGCCTTTTGGACCTCCTCTACCCTCTCACACCTCCTCCGCTAGCTGTGAATAGTCCAAGCACAAGAAAGTACAAAAAATGAGCTAACTCTACTCAAAACAAACCTATTCCCGGCAACGACGCCACTGTAAAATATAGTCGGTGAGTAGCCCTTCCGCCTGTCAAAGAGAGTTAGTTCACTGGATAGGTACCTAACTATGTCAAGATGCTACTTTTAGATGTTTCCTACTCTTTCCTCTAACGCTACCACCTTTTAACACTACCCCTTCCTACACTAACCACACACACATCAAGATTTAGCGTCATTCAAGGAGAGAGGTAGAAGAATAGATAGGAGAAGTAGAGCAAGAGAGGGAGAAAGAGGGTGGGAGGGGAAGTTAGCTCATTTGCTCATTTTGCTTACTAATGGAGAAACATTAACAATTCAAACCAAAAAGCATGTAAGCTAGAAAGCAAAAAAGCAAACACACACAAAATGACATTAACAAGTATGGAATAGCAAATGAGGATGCTTCTCTCCAAAATGGTAGAGTTTTCTCCTTTTCATTAAACATGGAAATATGATACAAATGGTGTCGTTTTATAGATGGGAAAGGCCCTTGCCCCTTTTTCTTATTGGCTATTCTAAGGAAGGTGGGATTGAAATCCACACCTTTCACCAAAAACACAAACTAATCAATAAACATGAAAAGATAAACTATCTACATAGTTTTGAATCCTCAATGACACGTGGGGGACAAAGTGATCCTAGACCTACTGCTCCCCACCAGCTGCCATCCTAACCACATACTTATGGTCACTTGGTGTGGTTGCCAACTGGAGCTTTTGCACCAACTTAGCATTAATAAAAGTATGCGTAGAACCATCATAAAAAAAAACACTCACGGGTGGCTATCTATGATCCATTGGGGTTGCTTGTGTGTTTTTCTATTATGCAAATACAACAACAAGTGCTCAAATTAGAATGATAGAAATGCTTTCATTCTTACATCCAATGCAAATAAAAAGCATTTACTTCTACTCATTCAATCTTATTGTTTATAAGCTCAGTCCAAGCTTACTATTTGTAAGCTCATCCAAGCTTAAGAGGAAAACAACAAGAAGCTACATTTGCCTTAATCAAAAGCAAAAATGAAAACCAAATCTTTATGTAAACTTTAATGAACTAATCCAAGCTAATGTTTACATAAAGTTTTCATTCCAAATCCAATTCCATTTGTCATTTCAAAAACAACCAAAGTTTTCACATTTCTCACTATTTTAGATCTCCAAATCCATGAAACTAGTGTCTAGAAATTGATAACTAATGAAGCTTTATGAAAACTTCAATTTTCAGATCTGATTTTCAAATTTACAGATCTGAAAATCAAAACTTCATAATGACAAAAAACAGAACTTCAAAACTTGTTTTATGCACAAAGTTACACTACCATTCCCTTCCTACATTGCCATTTTCATGAAATTAGGAAATAGAAAGGTGTAACTAATGAAGTTTGGATGAAAACTTCACTTTTCAGATTTACAGGTCTGAAAAACAGAACTTCAAAATGAAAATCAAAACTTCAAACGCTTCATTTATGCAAAAAAAACACTAGTTTTGATCAAAACACATAGCTAGAATCAATTTTTTTGCAAAACAAAGTTTGTGTATGTAGAGGAAGACTTCCTCTAACCATCCCACAAATATTTTTTCAGAACTTTAAAAAACCCAAAGCCCACTATAAAACTTCTCTAACATGATAATAAATCAGCCCCTAAACAATTCTATAAGCATCACTACTCTCTTCTAAAGAGAACTAGATTCATTGGGTATTTTAACTACAAGCTTCCTACAACTAGAAAAGCCAATAATCTTCCCCAAAAAAAATTTAGTAGGTGATCTTAATAGAACTTGAAGAAGGTTAGAAAGGTTACCATCCTTTGTCTAGCTCTGATACCACTTTTACAAGTAGAGGTGAGGAAGTCCTCCAAATCCAAGGTAGAGCCTCCAATGTCCTCCAAGCAATCTGCAAGCTCCAAGATGCTCTCCAACTCCAAGCTAGGATGCATCCCTGCAAGTAAGGATCTGCAAGCCTCCAAGGATCTCTCCTCCACCTGTGTCCCTACTCTTTAAACACAAAGATAGATAACAAGCTGGCCTCAAGTATTCACCACCCAACCATAGCTAGATCCAAGCTCCAAGCAAGACCTATCTAGCTCCCCCTTGCTAACCTTAAACAAATCACAAGCATACCACAACACTCCATAGCATAATCAAGATCCAAACCCTACTTATGTCCCATACCATAAGCAAGATCCAAATCTTAAACATTCTACCACAAGAAAGCACTCTACACACTAGTAGCAACACTAGAGCATAAGCAAAACAAACAAGAGAGATTTCCCCCTCCCAATGGGCGCCCTACTACCCTCATATAGATGGCCCATGGACCCCTCCAATGCACTATGGAGCTCTATGCTCATCCAATGAGAGAGAGAGAGAGAGAAGCCTAGGGGAGTTAAAGAATCTCCAAGAGCCTCCATAGGCTTATGGAATGTCAGGAGACTCCTTCCATAACCTATGACTCTTTGAATGTATTTCTTGTGGGAGTTGAGAACTGAATGGACTCTTTGGGAGGGCTCTCTCCTACTAGGTCCCAATGCCCAAGTTGTGCAAGTATACTTTGGTCCTAGACCAATGAAGTGATATGGTTCAAGGTTGAGACCCAAGGTTTAGAAAAATAGTCATCCAATGACTTTCTAACACCTCTCTAGATTCCATACTTCCATCCAAGGCATAGACACCTACCTGTCCTTAACCAAGGACACTAGTATCTTAATCTAAGGCACATACCCTTAATCCTAAGGGTACCCCTTAACCAAAGGTCACGTGACTCCATACCTCTGACCAAGGTATAGTCATTTGCCTGCCCTTATCCAAAGGCACATACCCTTAATCCTAAGGATAATCCTTATCCAAGGGTAACTTGCCATTTAGCCCCCAACACTAAATGGACTAATAGGAGTCTGAAGTACTGCTAGTTACATAAGTAATGATTGATTATGTTAAAAAGTTCGTAATGAAATGACTGCATGTCAATGTTTGCACGCCCAACATGCCAAAGTTAATCTCGATTTAGGATTGAATGGTGGTGAAACTTTTATTGCCTTTCAATTACTAACGGGAATCAGAATTTTGAGTTATGTGATTTATCAACTTGTTTGATTTTAATCTAGTTATTATTGATTGTTTTTTTTCTTCCAAAATCAATTAAAATAGTGAAATGTCCTTACTAGCTTTTTATTCTGTTTAATCCAAGGTCACAATTGATTTCTAGATGTATATGCCAATTGATTGAAGTAATTTCTTGTAACAAATAATCAATAGTGATGGACGGAATCACAAGTGCAAGTGGAGGGGCTGGTATGTATGCTTATATGTAGATTAAGTTCGTGACTGACCTATCTTGAAAACCATTACAAAAGTTAAATCTTTTCTAGGCTTCACAAGTTTTTTCCATAAGTTTATTAGAGACAACCGTCAAGGCAACCAGAAATCTAAGGGAGATGTAACAGGGCTTTTCACATTTGGCCAACAACAATATACCCTCAAAGGCATAATAGTACAGTTATTATCCCCAAGATGTGCAATGTCCATGGCCAAATCACCACTATCCATGGGTGAGGACTGTGTTTAGCACGATATACATTGACAATACTTGTAGCCTCAACATTGGTGCAACCTTCTAATATGCCTAGGAGTTTCACTACCAAATGAAGCATAGTCGATCTAAAGTCACATCCTACTCCTAACCCATTGATCTATGCTTGATTTTCCAATAAGCTGCTTCAGTAGAGTCAGTTTTCCATCCATGGTAATAGCTTGCCACACAGCTAGGATCTGCTGTCTCCAATGTACTCCCATCAGGACAGTGCTATGATACCAAAACCAATGCTCGGCATTTCAATGCCATCAACACAATCTTCATCAACATTCTACTACTGAAATCCTGTCATACCAACTATCTATTCACATTCTAATGCACACTACACAACCTTATTAACAAACTACTACTGAAAGTGTTACTGCATTCACACTTTACATAAGATGATCAATTCTTTGTGATGATGATGCTTCAACCAAAGAACTCTGCCAAACAAGCCAACATTTGAAGACGCTTCTTTATCAACGAACTGCTACTAGCATACTGCTGCGTCCACACACGTTGCATGCAATGATCCGTTTACTGTAATAATACACCATTTCAATTTAAAAAATGTCTAAAACCTCTATGAAACCCAAGATAATGACTAGCTTTGAGATTTGCTTGACCAAAACCGACATCATGCTGAAATAACTATTTGATTTATACTGATTCCACCAACACCTTTTGAATAAAAGCTGCAGCATCGACACATGCCACACAATACTGCATTTCTCTTAATGAGAATTCCTTAGCAAACCACTGAACACCAGGAACAATGACCAACATATTGAAGCTGTCTATGCATTCTTCACACACACTCAACATCTACACAACGACATCAATTCATCATCTCACAGTATGTTGCCAACACCTGCAATATCACAGCACAAAACATCAAACATCACCTTATCCCAGATTTCTCACCCTCAGGATATATCTCCTACATCCTCTTAATCCCCCACTACATCTTTCAATGACATCCTTATTGAGAGCACATATATATGGCTCCAACATTCAATATCACTCCACCAATCATTAAACCCAACTCAGCATACACATTGACAGAAGTTTGACCACCAGTCTGTAGTGGTAGAACCATTGTCTCAATTGCTCTTGCCTTGTGCCTTGTCGGCTTCCTACTTACTGGCAGTCCACGGCTGGCTGAATATGATGCATTCTGTCCTTGATGGGTTCTACACATTTACTGGCGCTGGCACTTTGATTGGCATTCAATGTGTCCGTGGGTACAATGTCGGTGACATGAGTACCTTTTCTGCAATCATTAGATAACTCCTCTGAACCACATTGGCTACATGAAATTCTGCTGCTAACTGTCCCTTTTTTACAGACATCCTTTTTTCTTCAGAAGTTTTGTACTGTCAGGCATCGCCAAAAATTTCACGAGGGAAGAATCACTTTGCAGAGACTGTCAGGACAAGATAAGAACATGTTCCCAGGTTCTACGTTACTTTTCTAGAATTTACTGTTGCTTTTCAAGCAAATCACGTCCCTGCAAACCTGAGGGTGTGAGCTGCAACAAATCTACTTGCTGATAGTATGGCCAATAATTTCAGAAGCCACTTCCATTTAAGCTTTCTCTACCACTAACAAGTATAACTAAGTTCTCTTGCCAAATCAATTAGAATCATAATCAATAAAAAAGCGATGGTAATGTCATGGCACTCCCTTGTGCTACCAAAGAAATTTAATGGGTTCCTGCCTCAGGATAAGTCAGGATAGAAGATTTAACGGCCTGGGCATTCTGATGATGTCCTGACATTCTAGCCTTCCTGTAAATCTAGAGATAACTTGAAGTTCCAGACCCAAAACTAGGGGGCTATACTTGCATAGCCTTCACCATTGCAACTAATTCTCTGACTTGGCTTCTCAGATGTTCAGGAGCACAGAAGAAGTTCACAAATACTTGTCTTTCTAGCCCTACTTCATGAGGATGATGTTTGATAATGTCAGTTTTTTCAGAGCGTTCATGAGTAACATTTGCTATAGCCACTGAAAGCTGTGAATTGGATTTCTCCATTTCTCCGAGCTCTTTCATAAGTGGCCATGGAGTTAAGATTGGTTGTGCTGTCGTTGATGAGGCAAAAAGTAGCTGTTGCATTCTTTGTATGATACTACAAAGTTCAGCAATACATTTTGTTTTATCTTGAACAAGTGATTTGTCCAGCTCAGTTTGCAAAGATTGCAGATCAGATTGCAAGTGGTTCAATTGCTGAATAAGACCTGGTGCCGAAACATAAATTGGCATTGTCCCTTGCTCATAGTTATAGATATTTAGCAAATCTCTCACACGATGCAGAAATACATCACGATCATCAATTGCTCCTTGTTCCCGAACTTCCGATTCAACTTGAGACAAAGCCAGGCATCGGTTGATTCTCTTCATTGCACCATTCAAAAAAACATCCAATTCAGCTTCTATGAGTCTAAGCAGTTCATATGATCCATTCATTGTTTTCCTTTCTAAATGGCAGGCAACTTGTAAGAAACGGTGCCTTGCTAGTTGATCCACCAAATGGCTTATGAACCTCTTCTGTTGTGAGATGTAATACTCTTGCCTCATAACTTTAAGATCATAGTCACCCTGCAAAACGTATGTGTCTTGAAGCTGAGCGAGTTCCCAGCAAAGGCTTGGTATGACCTCTGAAAGCATCTTTTCCTCTTTCAAAATAAGTGGGTCCAGCTCGGTTCCAATGTCGGCATGCCGCCGCCTAAGAGAATGAAGGTCACTGCGAACATGAGCTTGATCAGCACATACCTGTAACTTCGCAGTTGCAAGCACTGCCTGTTGCTTAGCATTCTCTACTTGTGCCTCCACCCATTGTCTTTCGCTTATTCCAAAGACTGAGCGAAGTCGTTGCAGCTCCATCAATCTATGGTGATGGCTCTGCTGAGGATCCCCTTCCGCAAGGCTATTAGGAGCATTGTCTGCACTAACCCATGAATACTTCGATTTTCCTTCTTCCACAACTAGTCGGGAAGGGCCTATATCGAACTGTTTAATATACCACTGATTTAGCTCTTTGGTGCATGCAAGGTCTTGTCTTGTGTATGGGCGTAAATCTGCAAAAGAAATGAAAATTCCCTCCACTTGCCTGGAATGGTAAGACGCCAATTCTTTCGCCAAGCAAGAAATTTTCTCAAGCACAGTGTTGACCTCTAGGTTTCTGTTAGCGAGTTTTTCTTCAGCAACCATTAGGTTTGTACTTGCCGTCGATGCGGCAGCTACTCTAGCCCTCCTTCCTTGTATTAAAGAGGAGCTGTGTCCTGCTAGTGAATCTACCTGGGATTGCAAAAGATGTAAGCGCTTTTGAAGAGCAGCCTCTTCTTCTCTGTAAGCAATTGTCGCCTCTTTAATCTCTTTCAGAGATTCCTCTGCCCCCAAGGCAGTTTCTTGATTCGATCTCTTGCTTGCAAAAGCTAAGATGCTTTCAAAAGCAAAATATAAATCCTCATCTTCCATAATTTTTCCTTCTGCAAGGAGCTCCTTATACTGCAGTAGCTCTGAGACAGATAGCACATTGGTGGCACGCAAATTGGTGCAGAGCCAGTCCAGAAGAGGCTGAGTGTCATCATACTGGAATGGCCACTCAAAGCTATCAGGATCCAGAAGCTGCCATCCTTCGTAGCCCAAATCCGCAAGCAAGCCACACAGCCTCGCTCCACTCATTGACTAATCACTTCTTCCTCAGAACCCTCAAATGCAAGATGTAAAAAACCTATGTATCAACTGCGAGCTTTGAAGCATCGCTACTACCAATCCCAAAGCATATCCTAAATGCAAAACCTACGCTCTTGAAATTCTACAGAGATGGAGTTAATTGATGCAAGGGACATGGATCGTGAGATGCGCTTAGCAAGAACCATGCATTGGATAAATCGAAAGCAACTCCTTGGATTGTAGATGCTGCAAAAAGCTTGATCTAGACCACCCTGTGTTCATCTCATAGGAAACCCTAAATTGGCAACACTAGGATCGGACACAATGTGGAAGGCTAGATCATGTATTTCTCTACTCAAAAGACAGCAACCATAAAAAAGAAACATTCTACAGGCTTACCAGCCAGGCGTAAATTGGATCATGAAAACTGATTCCGCATCAATTTCACCACTCACAACAGCAAATCTCAGCATAATACCCAAAGCTCCATTCTCCATTCTCATGAAATGGGGATACGAGATATTAGTCTGGTTAGCAATTCTTGCTCCCCAGGCCCCAAACATACTGTAGCTTCACCGATTCATCTCTGCTTTTCCCAATACCAAAACTTGCAGCTCTCCCCATTTGGGCGAGATCGATCGATACATCTCCCTCCCTCCCTCTCGTTGCCTCTCGTGCCTCCTTGTTACGACAATCTCTCTCTCTCTCTCTCTCTCTCTCTCTCTCTCTCTCTCTCTCATATTTGTATTATTGTGCCACCTATGAATGAATTTGAGGGCTTCGGGGACAACCGAACTACGCTCATGGGCATTGGGCATGTATCAAGGGTGCTTATACACTTTCGGATGCCCCAAGATTATCAGCTACATTAATGTTTGTTTTGTTTGGACATATTCGTACAGTCATATGGACATATGGCCGCATATGTGCGAACAATTTTTTTTTCACATTCTATTTTTTTTTCGCATTTCTAAAGCAATTTTTTTTACATTTTTGTCGTTTGGTGGAATGTGCATGTGGATAGCCAATGACATGATGCCACATAGGACATCCACATTTCACCATAATGTGCATGTGCTATGTGGTAACCTGTCATTGGATGTCCACATGCACATTCCACCAGAAAGTTGATGTGCTATGTCTCAACATTTGATTAGCTGATTATGAGAAGAATGATCACCTAAAATTTTGGTTGTAAAATCCACATGAACATTGTGTGAGTGGAGGTGCCCCCAAAATACAAAGGAAAATATGAGCACTTGGCATTATGGCAAATACTCTTGTCGAGTTGTGGTAGCTTGTGTTGTCATCTTGTGACTTGTGACTTGTGTTGTCATCTTGTGACTTGTGTTGTGGTAGCTTGTGTTGTCATCTTGTGACTTGTGACTTGTCGCTACCACAACTACTTGCCATTATATTTTTATTATGGGCCAACAAACACCCATTATCATACATGATGTGTCACAAAAATCTTAAAAACAATAATAGTAAATCATTTTTAGAGTATGTTAATGATTTCATCCATAAGGGCTTATATGTATTTTAAGCTTCCATCCATGAGACCTATGTATTTTCAAGATTTTATCCATGCAGGGTAGGTATTTCCAAGATTCAATCCATGAGAACTATTTTTAGGGCTGAACATTGTAACCAATAAAATTTATAGAAAATAATGAGATTGTATTATTATGCCCTAGGTAATGGTGGTCTCCAAACCAAATTTTTAGACACACATGAAGTCTTTACTCATTTCTCATTTCTCATTTCTCATTTCTCATTTGTGTTCTCATTTTAACAAGTGGATTTCCACTTGATCATTGAAACCCAACAACCCCCCTGTGGATCTTGAAAAATTCTTATTTTTAGATTTAAAGTATTATTGAATTTGGTATGGTAGTCTTTTGATAATGCTTTAGTGAAATAGTCTAATGCCATAAATTCTGTCTTGTCAGAAATAATTGAAAATTTCCTTGCTCAGCACTTTCTCCCTTACATAGTGGTATCTAATTTTGATATTCTTAGTTCAAGAATGAAATCTTGGATTCAGAGATAGTACAATTGTGATTTGATTGTCACAATAAAAAACAATAGGTTGTTGAGCAAGGTTGACATCTACAAGTAGATTTTTGAGCCAAATTGCCTCTTAGTAGCATTTGTGATGACAATGTATTCTGATTCTATCAATAATAATCTTATTGAGGTCTACTTTGGGGTGTTCTAGGATATTGGGCCTTTATTACCAAGACAAACCCTTATCCATTTTGAAACTCTTTGGCTCCACAAAATTCCATGTCATTTGAATTAATAATAATTTATTTCATTATTAAAAGAAAAAAAGTATGAAAATGAATTGCCCTAAAGTAGCATGCACATCTCTCTCTCTCTCTCTCTCTCTCTCTCTCTCTCTCTCTCTCTCTCTCTCTCTCTCTCTCTCTCTCTCTCTCTCTCTCTCTCTCTCTCTCACACACACACACACACACACACACACACACACACACACACACACAAATGATGTTTGATCATGTTTGTGTTAGTTTCTTATCATTGCGTAATGCATTATGCTTTTAGAATAAAAGATCCAGTGTAGTGTGGCATCCTAGAGTGAAAAAGAAGACATGGTGCTGCATAGTGTCCAAGATTAGGAAACTCATTTCTGATGGTAAATTAATAGGATAGAGCAAGCAGACAGTTGAAGAGCAGGTATTGAATGGGTTGCATTTTTGGTTTCAAAGTGGGACACCAGGACATTGAGCCTTTGAAGAGGATTGAATCTAGTCGTGAAAGTCAGTCTTCAATTTCATCTCAAAAGCGACATAACAAAGTTTTGTCTGCTGAGGAGCTAGTACAATAGATCGTTGAATACAATTTTGTACTTTGCATTTGCAAGGAAAAAGTTATTGTGCTTTCATAAAGTGCTCTACCTTTAACATTCACAATTCGGTTTTCTTTGTAGAAGAGTTTTCAGAGAGAGCACACCATTTGTCATTGATATGCTATTATATTGAGAGTTAATTGTGCATAAAATCCTTCTATTGTGTATGCTCCATATATAATTGTATTCTCCTAGAAATTTTTGAATCTAGCAATTGTTTTAATCAAGTGAACAAAACAGCCACTAGCAAAGAGAGGTCTTCACCAAATTGCACATCGTGAATGCTCAAGCATTCATGATAATTTTAAGATTTCCTCAAGATTTTTCAATCAGGAGGTTTATGAAGAAGCCTTGTTGAATCTGTTCTGCATAGTTTGTACTAAAGCCTTACAATAAAGGCAAAAGAAGCTTCCAATGTATAAAAGCACACTTTCCTCTACTGTGGTTATGCATTTTGAGCAAATAAAAATATAAAATGTTCTCATAGTGAATTCGAGCAAACAATATAAGCTATAATAATGTTCTTCTCTTTGTTGTTTTTACTTTAAAGGTTGATTGCAAAAAAGGTCATCAGTATGCAGGTCTGGTTTCTCTGGGAAGGATATTATTTGTGTATTGCAATCTCTCCAATGCTTTATAGGAAGGAGGTATGGCATCCCTTAATTATGCTCTTATGCTCCAACTCTCAAAATGGAAGCAATGCATCCTTGTTTCAACATTTACTGGTGCTCTTTATATTTAAAAAAGTGTAATTTTGATGTTGTAAAAGTGTCCTTGGAAGTGCACTTTCTTTATTGGTTCGAACATTCTGTTGGAATTGCCATAAATTTTGTATCACTACGCAGGTATGATGGGCGCAAAAACCAAAGCCCAAATTGTGATATGAATTTCATCATTTCACATCTTTGCAGACACCAAAAGCACATGCTTAATCTTGGTCTGTTTTACAAGTGATAGAAATTTCTCCTCACAGCACTAGTACCAAAAGTAGTACTTGAACGATTTTCACAGTGTTGTGCTTGAAATTTACAAAAAGATGCCCATATGATTCACTAAGAGGTAAGAATGGTATCAAGTATTCCTTTAACATCTTGTAAGAACACATAATGCTGATGGAGTTTTAGTGCTGGGTGATTTTGGGAATCATGGAGTTCAAGGCAAGATTTTGGCTGCCAAGTATGCTCATGAAAATAATGTGCCCTTTCTAGGAAAATGCCTAGGTATGCAAATTACAGTAACAGAGTTTGCTAGATCAGTAAGTTAATCCATTCTTCTCTGCATAGAAAGATGACCAAGTGAACATTCTTGGCGATGGGAATAAAAGCATGGCCAAGTCGGCATAAAGACTTAGATATACTTGTAGTGCAATGTCAAACACCCGTAGAAGGTGCACTATACTCGTAAGCCTATGGCACGAGAAATAAAAGTAGATTAATTCTTTGTTGGGTCTAAAATGAGAAAAGGACCCAACATCAAGATTGACACTCTTGGTAGGCTTAGATTCCATCTTTAGCTTGTAGTCTATCCCTCTCTCCATTGGATCAAAGCCCGTACTACATCGATACTCACCCGGTTGGAGATCCAAGCCCCATCTTTGCCCTCTTGATCTCACTGATTAGGGAGGCACATAAAGGGTCCAAATTTTTTTTGGCGCCAATGTAGGGGGGAGACGGTGCTAAAGCACTCTAAACCACTCTAAAGATGGGTCTTTTGTTTGCATTTTCCTTTATTTTTCTTGCATTTTGACACGTTTTTAACTCGCTCTCAGGTGTTTTTGCACTTTTTTGTCATCTTTTTAACTCGCCAATGTTCTAGTGAGCAGAGCAGACTTAGAGGCATGTTTTGTGATCTCGATGAGTAAAGAGTTTTACTCGCGCTAATTCGTCGACAAAGATTTTAACTCGCCAACCTAATTTTCTTCATTTTTACTTAGTAGCTTTACCAACCACTTTAGTGTTTCCTAGCTTCACCTTGGCTTGAACTCCACTCGAAGGCAATATCCTTCACACATGTGAAAGTACGAACTGCCACAGGCAGAGTACAATACCTGAACTTCCAAATCAATCAAACAATTGCAAAGTAACACAAATAACATATATCAAGCATCTAGATCACCACCAACATTGGTAGATGGAAACCAATTTTTACTCATAATTTGATGGAGAAACCATCACATATTTATACATTAGTAGATCGATGGATCTGAGCATTTTAGGATTTTTTTGTATTTTCATAACCTAACCCTAGAATCCAACCTAATTGATCATTGGATTCACTCTAGTTAGGGCCTTTGATCTCAAGATTAAAAAACAATGAAAAGCACGTTATTTTTGGGTCCTGTTTTTTCTCTACCCTATCTGAGCACTTTTTGGCCTTATTTCAAAGGTGCATTTACAATGTAGGCTGTAGAATAAGACTTTAGAAAAGCATCCTATGATATTTGGCACGCTTTAACACTCCTCCTCACAACTATTTTGGATCTAACATAGATCTACTAATCACTCCAAGAGAGGTTCTTAGCTTTACAAATGCTACTATTCGAAGAGGTTTAGTCAGTACATTAGCCACACTACTTGATACATTTTTCAAAGAGACCTCCTTTGCTTGAATCTTTTCCCTCACAAAGTGATGACAAATCTCTATGTGTTTGAATCTTGCATGGAAGATTGGATTTGATGCAAGATGTTGAGCTGAAATATTGTCATTATGGATGATCGGTACATCCTTTGGATCCACAATCTTTAGCTCCACAATCTTTAGCTCCACCAATAATCTAATGATCCAAAGAACTTCCTTGGTTGTTGTAGTAATTTCCTTGTACTCAGCCTCAGTTGAAGAGAGTGAGATTGTTTCTTGCTTCTTTGATAGCCAGAAACTACTAATGTACCTGCTCACATTGTTGAGGAAAAACAAATGTGTCGCTTTGATCTGTCCAAAGCTTGGCGGAGTCAATGGCAAAATAGCCACTCTCATCTTTCCTGACAGTTGCATTGGGACCATTGCAAATAACTTTGAAGCATTTGACATCAAATATAAAAAAGTTGAATTGCTTAAATTCAACTTTGAGGATGTCATTGATTGTCCCACAATAATCAAGTTGAGAAGAGAGTAAGTTGGTGTCTGCTATGCTTGCTCGACTCTCTTGGGTAAAATTTGCCATGACTACACAATCATACATGTTTCTATTTTTGTCAATGTGCTCTGTACGAAAGTGTCGACCATGCATCCACAATGCATTGTATTTTTTGTACTAAATGAAATGGAACTAAATGTGCTAGGCTTCCTGGTTGTTTGTCGAGGCCTCTCTAAGTGCATCACGCAACCAATCAAGTGTCATATCCTTGGGTAGAAGGGCGAGGTCAGGTGGGTATGGCTGTCTTCTATGCCCTCTCTTGAAAGTGGCTCGAGCGGCTTGTCTATGAGCCTTGGCCTCTTTGTATAGCGAAATCCACTTTTGCATTTTCTCGCTATTAAGAATGCAAAACTTATTCACCTTCTCCCTGAAAGACTCACTCATTCTCATGATCGCTCCTTTTCCTTGATGAACCTCCCCAACAACACTCTCATCATCTTTCTTATTCCAAAGATGAGGAATGGAAGGATCGCTATGAGCAAGGAACGCCATGATGTTAACCATGGACTCTTGCACTAGCCATCCTTCTGCCATGCTACCCTCAGGCCTTGCTCCTTGTCTTATGAAGCCTTTCAAGTTTTTCATGAATCGTTCCAAGAAAAACATCCAACGACTATGGACAGTGTCTGAATTAAAAAAATGAATCAATGTTAGAGAATAGGTAATCGACCCAAATATATGATGTACATGCAATGGGCACCTCATCTACCAAATGCACAATGAGATGCATTTGAATGGTGAGAATGGACGTGGGAAAGTGCTTCTCGATCAAACACGCTGCCTCAATGGAGCTTTGTCTTGCCGCCTCAATAAGTGCCAATGGTATCTCTTTGGAAGAAATGTATCTTCATAAGAAAGATAAGCAACAATGACATACGCATTAGTAAGATCATCATCTTGAATCACCCCAAGAAAAAATAATGTGAATTGCATGCGCATTCACCGTACCTCACCAAACCACTAATTTTGTAGATTGCACTCCTTAACTCCTCTATCAAGAACCCTCTCAACACCAAGGGAAGCACAAACTGCATGCAGAAAAACAATTTGGTCATCGAGATACATATATGCACAATGAGATCATCATGAAATCACAAGACATGCTATAAAATGTAATCGACAATGTTGAGGTGGAAGAAATGTCAAAAAACATGTCATGCCAACCTATAAAAATTTATGCCAGTCATGAGACTTTAGTCCACTTAGCTTGTTGTCCCTTGTGAAGACACCCTTCAGGCATTGCATGTGTCCTATCGGAGTTCAAAAAGAGGTTGTTGCCCTCTTTACAATCGTCTCTTCTCTCCTCGAAAAGATCCATGGGGCCTTTGTTAGGACAATCGAAGTCCCCATCGTTTGTGGTCATAAATCGGCCATCTTTCCCACTTCTTTTAAGTCATCTCATGCGTCACGATTACTCGAATGCCATGTCATTAGCTCCACGCTGAAATTACACTTAAACATGTGGCATATTCTGGGTATGATGGGAAAATGTCTTACCACTTTGGCGGGTATGGTCCCTCCTCGTAAATCTTGCCTGTAGCGGTGTTCCCCACAACGTGGACACGTGCTTGCCTCCTCAAAATCATCTCGATATAAGACGCAATCATCGGGACATGCATGAATACTCTTGTAATTTATGCCAACCATGGATAGCATTTTCTTGGCTTCTTGTCCAGACGCCGCCATGGTGTTATTTGCGGGCAACATTTTCCTGAGAAAACTGCGACAAAATACATATTTATGTAATTAGTTATATATAGTTTCTCGCAACACATGAAATAAAAATAAAACGAGATTATAGCAAATTGTCTATAACACACATGAAGCTAGCAAGCTTACCCAAACAACTTCGTGACGCTCGCATCTGACCACCCGAATTTAGTTTGCAAGTTCAAAAGTAGCAAACAAGCAGCAACTTTGACATTATCCTTTTTGTTGATGGGTAGTTAGTTGATGATAAGTGGAATGTTAAAAACTAAAGACATTGTGCACTACCGATCCACAAACCATCTGTTGTCTATCTTCTACTACTATCACAACAATCTCAGACGTGGTTTTCATCCATTGGCGATCGATCCTCTGATTTTTCGACACCTAGAAACTCTTTGATAAAGATTCATAATAAGTGGAATGCTAAAAACTAAAGACATTATGCAACAAGACTTTTTTTCAGCGGCTTTTATACAAGTCATATTTTTTAGAGTGTTTATTTATTACAATTGTTTAGCTGTGAAGTGTGCTTTTTTTTGTACAGTTGAAATATCAAAGGCATCGAAGAGTGTGAGATTCTAAGAGTAATTGATAAGTGGAGGAATGCTCAATTGTGCACTTACACCTTTTTGTACATGGCTTCCATGTGTCTTTTGATAAATAATGTGAACGAATTTTAAGATAGTATGAAATAATCATTTTCGAAATGAGTTTTTATTAATTTTTATAAACATAGTATATATTGGGAACCTGGAATAGGAACCAACGATTCTTATAGAAACCCGGTCCAGACTTATTTCTAGAAATAAAAAAAAATTGACAATATAGTATAGTAAAGAAACTGGCAAGAACTTTCTACGTACAAAGATCCAAAAGCAAAGAAGAATTGATCAAAAACGCAAAATCTATGAGAATTGAGGCATCTTTGCCCAAAGATTTTTGGGGAGAAGCCATTAATTGTGCAAATTATCTTTGCAATAGGCTCCCACATATAGCTCTTGGAGGAAAGTCACCATATGAAATCTTATTTTTTAAGAAGCCTAAGGTTGATCACCTTAGAGTTTTTGGATGCTTATGCTTTGTCCATATTCCCTTGGAAACAAGGAAGAAGGAAGATCCTAGTGCATGCAAAGGGATCATGGTTGGATACTCATCCACCAAGAAGGCCTATAGAGTCTTTATACTCTCTACTTCTCAAGTTATTGAAAGTAGAGATGTTGTCTTTCATGAAGACCAACACTCATCTTTTGAAGAGGCCGAGATCAAGAAATCTATGGATGCATCATCAATTATTGATTTTGAAGACAATCATGATGTGATGGGGTCGAGATTCGAAGAAGACAATACCAAGCATAGCTTTGAATAGTGCCTATATCAGTCATAGGTTGAAAAAAAAGTTCTTTATTCAATAATTTGATTCTTTTGACAACGTCTTTGTTGCTAATTTATATTTGTTTGCATTCATGAAAAATGACTTTAAGATATTTTCTTGTCATTTAACATGATTGGTATGGTATATTATTTAAGTACTAAAGTCTTAAATATATAATTTTTTTAAAATAAAAACTATTTCCAAAAAGAGAAACAAATGAAATATTTTAAGAGATTCTTTTATTTTTCTCTAAAATAGGTAATATTTTTAAGAACTAATCAATCAAATTTTAAAAAAGCTAGTTGAATTATGTCTTTTAATTAAGCATGGATGAATGGTGTATTCGAAAGTTGATTGCCATTCTTCTAAAGCCTCATGTCAACTATAATGCTCATATGGTTATTCAAAGTAAGCCAAGAAAATACATGACGAGTGTAAAGTTATGTAGGCCATGTATACAACTTGTGTAAGGCTTGGAAACAAAAATCAGCAATGTTTAGAACTATAACTTTTTTCCCACACATCATATTGCAATATTATTAACACATAGAATGAACGCTAGAGTGAGATTTTAGAGTATAAGTGATTTTGAAATTCTAATGCAAACTTTTTTAAGATGGAAAATGGTGAAGAGAAATTATGTGAAAGTTCTCGCAAAATAAGACATTTACTCAAACTTAAAAAAAATGAGATTAAACTCTCTCTCTCTCTCTCTCTCTCTCTCTCTCTCTCTCTCTCTCTCTCTCTCTCTCTCTCTCTCTCTCTCTCTCTCTCTCTCTCTCTCTCTCTCTCTCTCTCTCTCTCTCTCTCTCTCCAACACACTTGCTACTCTTTATATATTTTCTTCTTTCATGTTCTCTCTATTTCAATAATCTTTGGATAAGTTTATGGAAGTGAACCTTATGTATAATCACTCAACCAAAGGAACAACCTCTCATGGGTGTTTGTTTGAGGAGTTGTGCACTTTCATTTCCAATGACTTCTCATGTATAATTATTACTCTATTCAAAATTTAGTTCAATAGGGTGCTCCAACTACTAGTAATACTCTAATTTCTTGGTTAGGGGTCCCATGCACTAAACAAAGGTATGTCAACTTCTTTGCCGAACTTAGAAAAATATGTGTCTTTTTCTAATTGAATCTTTAAGAATTTAATTCCTATCATATTTTAGCCTTGAGACATTCATTCTTCGTCATGAATTAATTTTTGATCCTTATATTATTTAATGTTTTTTGGCATGCTAAAATTATGTTGCAAGCATGTTCTTACATCATTTGTTACCAATACAAGATACTTTAGATGATGCACTTAGAATGATGTATCTTGCACTTCACATAAAATGATTAATATTATTCTACCAACCATGATCTATATGAGTTTTGAAAGATCAGTGAAACATTTCCAAAGATATCTAGATTACATGAGTTTCTTAACCATGTCAAAAAAATCATATAGAAAATGACAAGAAGGTTAATAGACGCATTTGAATAATTTTTAAACATTATAAAACAAAGAAAACAAATTAAATCATGTACTATTCTCAATACTCATTATACATAGATGTATTGGTTGCTTGTAATGACTACTTCTTTGCTACCATTGATTCTATTACTGTTGATGGGATCACAATTTGTCTTTCTAGTGTTAAAGTGACCTTCATGAAATTTTTTTATGTATCTCATCTCACCAATCAACTAGTCATTGGTTGCCTTCCTCCACAATTGCTCTCTCTCTCTCTCTCTCTCTCTCTCTCTCTCTCTCTCTCTCTCTCTCTCTCTCTCTCTCTCTCTCTCTCTCTCTCTCTCTCTCTCTCTCTCTCTCTCTCTCTCTCTCTCTCTCTCTCTCTCTCTAGCCATTGCCTTTACTAGTTAGCTATAGCTTTAGTACTCAAGCAACATTCTTGATTGCTTTCTCATGGAATATAACATCATATTCATAAAACTTTTACCTTTGATCGGTTTTTGTACCACCTGATGATTTTAAATCTTATTTGGTATTTTTGAGGTTCTTCATATACTAGATACTTAGGGTTCTTTTTCTTGTGTGTGTGTACATAACGACACATATATGTGTATGTTGGGGGTATTCCCACCATGCATGTAAATAAATAAAAAGTCAAAGTTGGTAGAAATAGTTGCGAGGGTCATGGCATCTTGCGTGTATAAGCTCGTGGCCCAATGAGCAGTTGTAAATAAATAATTTTGTCAATAAACTTGACTTTGGGCCATGTAATTAAAATAATATTAGAAGGCCAAAGTTAAGCTTAAGTTAAGTTGCTAAGTTCTTTTGGATTAGTCAAAAGTCAAATGGTGGTAGGTGGGGTGTGTTTCTTCCTACACCATAGATTCATTTGTGTTTCTTGTGGATGGTGTGGATTACAATGCCATCTTTTGCAGGAAGCAAGGGGCAAGGGCCACCCCAAAGATAAACAAGCACCATTTGTAACCCATTTGCATGCTTAATAGAGAGGAGGAGACTCTACTATTTTGAGAGCATTCTCATTTGCTAATCAATCTTGCTTATGCTCGTGTTATGTTTTGCTAATCAATCTTGCTTATGCTCATGTTATGTTTTGCTTGTTGTTTCTAGTTTCCATGTTTTTGCTTTGTGCTAGTTAAGGTTTTTTCATAAGCAATGACATTGAGCATTTGAGCTAACCTCCAGTAGACATTATAGTTCAGTTGTGTAGGATTGATAATAATCAATACCATATCTCTCTGTGTAGCCCCTTGTGACAAGCCTTGCCTTGTAGTCTTCTTGTAGTGCATGCAAGGTATTGCTGGATTGAACCAGCACTTGTTGGTTGTACGACCTGGTTTGTGACAATGATCACAAGAAGAAGATTGTTGATTCGAGGACTTCATCTTCTCGAATATGGGTTTGTTCTTGTTTTTCTTCTTTCCTTTCGTGAAGGGGGCCTTCTCTTGATCACTGCTTCCTTCTCCTTCATCCCTCATCAATCTCTCATCAACGACAAGACTGACTGCTTTGTCAAATGTCATATCTGGTAGACTTAGTATGAGCATTCTCAAAGGCTGATAGGACATCGGTAGAGACTTCATGAAGTACATCAGCTGCTGTGGTGTTGGGACCTGATGCTCTTGTCTTGATGCCGCGAGTTGAGCGAAGATCGTTATGATCTTCTCAACATGCTGATCTAACTGGTTGCCATCCCATCGTATGGATTGCAGCTGATTGTGAAGGTGGTGGCTGAGCACGCTGGGCCTTCGCCCTCACCGGTATGACTGCCTCATCAGTAGGGACAAGGCCAGGTATGACAAGGAAGGGCCAACCCGTCAGAGCCTTGGAGCTGCTCTTGATGGTTCTTCCTCTAATTCTGAGCAATTACTCCTTCACTTTCACCTGAGGCTCATCACTCAGCTGCAGCGACGCTTCTCTGACATCGCATTCCACAGAAGAGAATCCGGGCTTCAAGACATGGATCCGCAATCCTGGATCGTAAGCAAATGCAAGTTTATTTCCGTGATTGCTCTTCTAAGCAATATCTGAGCGTTGGCTTTCAACTTAAGCACTAGTTCAGAGCCAATGGGATACCCAGCAGGATCCTGGGATAGAAAATGTGCCCGATAAAACTCCGTCTTCACCCCAGATGAATCATGCCAAGTGCTCTGAAGATATGCCCTGTATAGGTATCCTCTAATATACTGATGAGTACCAGCTGGTAGATCCATAATGTGAATATATAATGTGGAGAGGAGACGACAGGCCTGGGAATACCACGAAAAGGAATGTCCCTCAGAGTGTAGGTGCTGGGAGGACGACAAAGCTGTTGCAGCATAGTGTGTGCCTCTACCCTGGAGATCCTCCAGGCACTGTATGAATGTGACAACCTCACCACCTCTTGAACAACATCAAGATTGATGATTGATCTTTCATGAGACTCCTGATGAACCTTTGGTCTCATAAGCAATATCTGAAATGTTAGCACTCTCCCTAGAATCTAGTTTGTACAGCTTACCAATTCTAGATCCTCTAGCAATAACTTTATTTTAATGAAATGAAGGGCAATTCTAGTTCTTTTGTGAAATGCTGCAACTTCATTAGGTGCAGCAGGTTCTTCTTCAGCTCCACTCACAATATCCATTACATCTTGTAGAATCAGTAATGATTCCATTTTGATCTTCCACATTGCATAATTGGAAGATGTTAATCTCTCACTGTGCTCCAAGAAATGTGAACCAGATGAAGACATCTTCTCTATGAGAAATTCTAGTAATGATAAAAAATGGAGCTGAAAGGATATTGCTTACTATCTCAATCTAGGATCTAGCATTGATGTTGATCCAACCAATGAAATCTAGCAATAGATGTGAGAACAAATTCTCAACACATAAAATCAATCTATCTTGAATTTGGATCTTGCTTCAGTCACAAAAAAGAAGCACATGCAAGTAAGAAGTCTATCTCTCCCACGAGTTTCAAAGTACTCATAAACTCTCTAGAAACTTACTTTCAACTCAAACACAGTAACTTGTGTGAAATGAAAAGTCTAACACCTCAGAACACTCACTTCTATCCAATTTTACTTAATTGACAGTGAAAATTGAGGAAAATGGTGAAAAGAACTGATGTGTGCTCACTTTGGCATCTCCCATGAGTTGGGTACTCTCTCAAACTCTTTGATTGCCTAAAACTCTTCTAAAAACAAATCAAATTGATTTAGAAACACGAGCAACACATTCTACTCTTCAATACCTATTCAACAAGCTATAGAACATCAAATTGGATCAAATCTAGAGAAGTAGCACTCATTTAATGAGGGCTGATTTCACACGTGTGAGCTCTCTATCTGTACAGAGCTCTACTGGAGCAGATCAGGCTCGTTTTGATCTAAGTGTCCACTGATAGCTTGTCTCTCAATGAGTCTGAATCCCTCTCCTAAATTTGAGTTCCTGCAAGCAAAAGCATTGAAGATCTGATGTATACACCCTCACCTCTCACCGGTGTTGCAGCGGGTCCTACAACAGATTAGGGGTGGATAATGTTAGCAGATTCCAGAGAATCCCCAGATGCCGAGCCAAGCCGAAGACACAGAATACCTCTCACCCATGACCGAGGAGGTCTCAGAAGGAGGAGAGCAGAAGGAGCTGAGAGCTGAGCATGAGAGCCGAGAAATTACTAGCTAGGATGACAGTGAAATATCTATGTGAGCCTACATGGTGTATCCCAGAGAAGGAACGACCACGTAGGAGCTAGTCATATTTTCTAGGCTTTGTAAATAAATGTAGACCCCTCTTAAATTAGTTAGAGTGAGCCACCTTTTGATGGTGACCTTTAGTGGAAGGGCAAATTTCACATGTAATTTCTAATTTGGTGGAATTGCCACTTGGGCTCCACATGGGCAGCTTTCTTGCTTATTTAAGGGCCCTCCTCTCTTGTGAGGGAGCTTTTGAGTGTATTGTCAAGTTCTCTTAAGCAAATAAAGAAGATCCTCCACGAGGTCTTGATAATTGCTAAGCTCCTTGTTCATGGCAATATTCTTGAGTGAAGTTTCTATGAGCATGCTTGATTTTCTTGTATTGTGGATTAACTAGTTTCTTGTTTCCTTGTTTCTTGCTTAGTTGTGGATTAGGATTCATTTCTTGTTTGTGGAATAAGGTAGGAATCAGCACTCAAGTAAACTAAATAGGCTGGAATAGTGGTGTAGATCTTGCATACTTTCTTACATTCTAGTTCTTGATTGTTCTTGAGCAATCTAGGCATCAAGAAATGAGTGTTTCTTGATTCTTAAACTGTTGAAATGTTGTTAGGATTCTAGTTACTTGTTTCTTGCTCCTTGTTTTAGTAGTTAATCTTGTTCTTGATCGCTTTCTAATTTAGTAGATAGTGGTAGGATTGCTCCCTATTTCAGAATATTGATCTTCTTGAGCTATGTCTGGTTACATGATTGGTTTATGCATGTAGTTGAGTATCGGATCCGTGACTCCCACTGACAGGCTGGGAAATACACGTTGCAATCTGAGTAACGCTTCTGTTTTGTAACTGTTCTAATAAGAGAAAGAACCGTAAGAACCATAACTATAGAAGAATGAAGAAGAAGTAAAAGAAGCAACAAAACCGTGTTCACAGATTCAGAGAATCTGTGAACATTTGGCGCCATTCCATAGCTACACAGCCATTTCACAACTACACAGACATTAAACTACCCCAAACCATTCCGATCTGTGCGGCAAAACCATTGGCCTCAAGACTTCCACACCTCCATTATAGAGCTCACCACTTTCGTCCTGACTAGCACGACGACCGAGTCACTACAGAACAATCCTACCATGTCTTGAGTTACATCTCAACCGACGCATTTGCTCACACATCAACTGACACATTTGCTCACATCTTGACCGACGCTTTGAGTCAGATCTCGACCGACGACCTCGCGTCAGATCTCGACCGACAGCTTCCGTTACAATCTTGACCGACGCTTCGCGTCAGATTTCGACCACCGACCTCGAGTCAGATCTCCACCGACAGCTTCTGTTACAATCTCGACCGACGCTTTGCGTCAAAACTCGGCCAACACCCTCGCGTCAGATCTCAACCGACAACCTTGCGTCAGATCTCGACCGACGCCTTTGCATCAGTTCTCGACCAATGGATGATCTCAGATCTCAACCGACCCTTGAACCATTGAGACCATCATCAAACACACAACCTCTACAATTGCACCGTCAAAACCACAATCACATACCTTTAATCTTCCAACAATAGCAACCGTATCTCAGCTATCGCAACACCCGTTTTCACCCATAGGAATAGTCATCCATCATAACCTGTAGGCCTCATAATCTACCATACCGTACGGATCGTAAACCACTACAAACCACGCTCATCCTTTGCAAACCGTTCGGACCGCAAATCACCGCAACACTCCCCAATCCATTCATCTCTGTTCTCGACCCGTGGAAACCGCAAGCCATCTACTCTTCAGCCGTAGCAACCTCATTCCCCTACAACCTGAGCATATCCAACACATGCACACATCAATCTATACTGATTACCTTGACCCGTAGATCCTAACTAACCACCATCACTACAATAGATCCCCGGTGACCACGATACACCAGCGCGTAACTAACAACCACTGATTGCAATCTAGCAGACTGCCAACCATCGCCACCAATCCACATACTGCCTATAGTCACCCTTCAAGCACCACAAATTGCACTCCAACTGCCTTCACCCACAAACAACTGTACCACACCTAACTCAAAAACCACCGCACATAACCCACCATCAACCGCCACACCTGAATTAACCACTCCACCATCTACATATGCCTACGATCCACACAGATAACATACACCGCAACCAATCGCAATACACCACAATTGACCGCAAACTGTCGCAACCCGTAGGGACCACAATCCATCGCAAACTGTACGGACCGCAAACCATCCTCACCCATTGCAATCCAATCGTCTCCATTTTTGCACCGTAGAAATCGCACCAACACTCACACACATTCAACCACATCCACCATTCAGCCATAGCGGCCTTAGTCACCTCGAACCTGAGTGTCTTCACACCACAATTAACAGTACCGCATTCAATCGTTTCACCACATTCAACCATCTCAACCACCACTGATCGGTTTGCACTCGCATCAACTGTGGACCCGTAGCAACCGCATTCCAACACCTGTATCCACCGTAACAAGCGTCCAAGAGCCTATTTACACAATCCTACGGTAGTCTACAAGTTGTTATGGATCGCCCTTACAATCCGAAATCCACGAAGGACTATCCACCAGAGATGGTCTCCCCATCCACCGAACATGCTCAATTTAACAGATATTCCCAAATGAAATCCAAGTCCAAGAGCCATCCACCAACCCATTCGACAGATGGGAACCCATGTGTTATAAAGCTCCATATGAACGACCACATTTTCATGCTGCCAAATCTTCACATGCACGAGCTCACTTAAACGGAGCTTTTGCGAATAATGTTCCATGTACTGAAAAACGTACCCCAAAGCTAGATTTACCTAAGTACGATGGTAACACTGATCCTCAAATATTTTTTGAAGTCTTTGAGAACGCATGTGACGTCTATGACGAGACATCACCGGAAGCCATGGTACAGATCTTTTCAATGACCATGATCGATCGAGCACGAGAATGGTTTTTTAACCTTGATCGTGAAGATAAACGTGACTGGTCACTCTTGAAGGAGGCCTTCATCAAACGCTTCAGGCCATTTCGCTTGATAGAAAGTCCTTTTGTCAAACTAAGTAACATAAAAATGACAAAAGACGAGAAAGTACTTGACTATATTGAGTGATTTAAAAGATTAAAAAGTCAGGTACAAGAACAACCCACTGAGTCTATGCTCATAATTTGGTTCCTCGTTGGACTCCCACGATGGATAAGACGTGAACTTCGTTCCAATGATGAAAATACATCATTGAAACAAGCCATGTCTGATGCCATTTGAGAGGAAGACGAGGGCTCTGATGTCGATGAACCACATGAACGGAGAGCACATCGTGTTGTCCAAGAAGCTCGAACAAACGACGAAACTCGAGAACAGTTGTGGAAAACACAATTGGAGTTGCTTAACCAGCAACACCAACAACAGATGGAGAAACTCACAAAAGAGTTTCAAAACACTCTTAAGTCTATCCAGATTTTGATGTTGGGTCAGTAACCCACTAGCCAAGTCCACCATAGACGAGAGAACACGTGGTGCCCTCACTATCGAGGTGCACACATTGGCAATGAGTGCCCTTCATACCAACCGGTCCCAGATACTTCCTTGATCAAATGTGACATCTGCAACTTTATGGGACATACCTCTCTTTATTGCTAATATAACCCGAGGAACCAGCCTCAAAACCAGTCAGGAGGACATTATCAACCTCCTCGACAACCATTTGTTTCACAGAACCAACATACACACTATCCACCACGAAGCAACCAAATCCATATACAAGAGTTGCCCAGACAACCTCGACATGAACCTCAGCCATAGCTGGCACTTTTAGGACCACCTCCACGAGGACAGCCCGATCTAGGAGCATAAAAACATTGCAATTCTCGAGAGTCTGCAAAGACACATCTTGTTGAAAACTCCTATGATCACTCCTATCATCAAGATACAACACTTCCATCTGTTAGTTCTCAACATTATCAAACAGACAACTCATGCTCGTGCAAACGAGACGAGTATTCAACACCACTAGAAAATCTAGCACAACTAGCCATCCAAGATGGTTATGCTATTGCCACAGGCCCAATGAGCAACCACTGCTTTATTTGTGGTGAAACGGGACATTTCATGGCTGATTGTAAAGCTAAAAACCAATACCATGCAGAATGTCCCGACTATGTATGTAAACATAGTTTCAAGGATTGTCCTAAACAAACTAACAGGATTCTTTCAGCACGTCATATCTCATCCGAACCTATTAGAGTTCTCACTAGAGCACAACGCCAACAACAAGAACAGCAGCAAATTCATGGAAAATCAGTTGACCACGTGGAAGCCATTTGACGGCTTCCACATTACCAAAAGACTACCCGGACCCAACAGTGGAACAAAGGCAATACAATGAAGTTCGAAATGAGTTTGTGCAAGAGGAAGAACATACAGAAAGTCTGTTATCAGCTCATATCCCCGAAAAGGAGCAATCCCTACAAGGACTTGAAGTATTTTCTGACCTCCTGCAAGCTCAACTCACCATGCCATTTCACACTGCAATAAAATCCTTCACTGGGCTTCAATGTTATATCCATCGTAGTTTTCAGCTACCTACTATTCCTGATGAATAGTGAAAACCCGAAGATATTCCTAAAATTCCCCAAATTCCTATGAATCTGCTGAATATAGGTGTTGCTAAGGGGACTAACATCACCCTA
This sequence comes from Diphasiastrum complanatum, assembly GCA_029204225.1. Taxonomy (NCBI): domain Eukaryota; kingdom Viridiplantae; phylum Streptophyta; class Lycopodiopsida; order Lycopodiales; family Lycopodiaceae; genus Diphasiastrum; species Diphasiastrum complanatum. The sequence goes on along the minus strand of CM055113.1, from coordinate 27,169,393 downwards.
CCTTTGTCCTATAAATATTATCCCGCAGTATCTGCTATCCTTGATAGTGGATCAGGCGTCAATATAATGGCTTTGTCATTGGCACAGTCATGGGGCTTCCATACCCTCGATCCACCACGATATAGACTTCGCATGGTTGATCAACGAGTGACTGACCCTGCTGGTCATTTATCAAATATAAAAGTTTGCATAGCAGGTGTCAAATTTGTGATAGATTGTGTCATCTTAGATTTACCAGAAGATAACAATACATATAAACTCCTTCTTGGTACACCCTGGCTCCAGATGACAGGTGTTGTCCAAGATTGGAAGCATAGCAAAATTACCTTTGGTAACCACGATAAACGAGTCACGGTTGAGTCAACAGGCCATGTCAAGCCCGCCAAGGTATACGATGATTGGTCATCCACAACATATGACAAATCAGATAGCATCCCGATCCAACCAAAAGGTCACTATACGAGATCCATGGACATAATAAATTGGGGTCACGCACTAGCCACTGTGGACTATGATGATTCCAATTGATGTCGTGTCGAAACTACTACAGCAGATGTGGATATTCTCCCATCCTCTACAGACATTGACACACCCATCATCCCACTTATGATGATTGACCCGAATCCTATAGCTTGGTGCCCAGGAGAACCTAGCGTCTCTACCGCCCATATTTTGGAAGAAGGTATTCTTTCCATGGATGATGTAGAAATGACGGATGAACATGTACTCCTCTATATAGATGCCCAACCTCATCCACCAAAATCAATTCCGAAGGAGATAACGACACCAGGACCATTGGCTCACGTCCAACTAACATCCTAGGTACCCAACACACAAACATACAAGCCCAAACCCAAATTATATACATGGGATGTGTATTCCGACGAAGTCTGGGATACAATCGACGACGATTTGATAACTGAGGCATCAACACCGCCCACTCAAAAACCACAAGAACCTCGGTTACAAAAAACTAAAGTTATTGATACAAAATTAACCGAGCATCAAAAACAGATGCATGCGAAGTTTAAACAGTCGATAAAGCCCTTGTCTAAGGAGACAAAATCAAACAATCAGATTAAGCTTCCACGTCCGGTAGTGAATCAAATCTGATGATTCCCAAAGTCCTAGACAATTTTGTGGACCCACCTTTTGATCTTCCACAGAATTACATTGCATGAAAATGAATGTAAGTAATGAACTTTTGAAAGAAATCTCATCTTGTACTACATCCAAAGAGACATGGGATGCAACACAGGTGGTTGTGCTCAAATATGAGAATATTTGAGCACGCTCTTCATTGAAATATAGACAGATTCTTTTCCGTTAATCTTGATTTGGTTGCTTGCATGCATGCATCCTTAGTTTTTTATATAATTTTTGTCATCGTTTCTCATATTTGAGCATGCTCTTCTTCAAAGCATAAACAAATATACTAGATCTGAGTAGCAACAGCCAGGAAGTTGATGACATTCAAGTCTGCAATCTATGGGTGATGATTGCTAGTAGTAAAAAACTACCTTTTGTGCGATCCCTTAAATAAAAGGACAGTGGTGATGTTAGATGGATAAAATGGGTTGATTCTAGAGCATGAAATTTTATTCATTTGATGGCAGACAGAGTTCACCAAACTCATTAATTGAAAACGTAGTCAGCTGGTTTAACTAATACTTTCTGAAGCCATATGTTTGAAACAGAACTAATAGACAGATGCGAACAAAGTCTCTGTTTTGTTTGCGTTGTGCTATATCTTTCATTTGCACATTATAGCTCTCCCATCAAACCATTGCTTAGCCATCTAGAGAAAGAAATAGAGACCAAGATATGATTGCTTCTGAATGCTTTGGTTCACACCGTGATGGATTGAAGTAATAAAGCTTGACATTAAAGCCCCGTAGAGTACAAATACTGATCCTACCTTAAAAGGACCTATAGCCCTTACAGATCTGCACATAGTTGACTTATCCGATCTTGTCGCTTACAGAAAAAAAATTAATCTGCAAATTATGCCAGAAATGCCACGTGAATTGATCATAGCCGTGACATGTTCCTACTGATTGTCGGCAGTCATAGAGGGTTCACCTTTCTGCAAAGGAAGTTCCATCATCTTCGTCATTTTTCACCTCCGGCTGAGAAAGATGGCACAAATCACGAAAAAAGATAGAGTTTTCAGTGATTGACGCAATGGCTATGCCAGCGCCGACGAAGAAAAAGAGGAACAGAATTGCAAAGAACATGTTGTAGGCCTCTGAAATACATTCTACCAGCTTAGCCAGGCTCCCCTGCTGCTTCTTTTGAGATCTATCGTCATTTTCAGCATGGTACATACGAAGACCTCGCACGGCTGCGCTTGATGAATCAACCACCATCTTTATTAACGAACACCACAAACCAGAGAAGGATGTCTACAAAAACAAAAGTATATGGAGATCTGCAATACTTGCTAAAGGAATTAGATGTCCATCGATCATAGATTATATAATATTGGAGGACAATCCAAAGTGCTGAAGTGGGTAGCTAATTCGATCTTCGGAATCACAAAAAAAGCACATTCTTATCAATCAGAAGGATGAGTGATACGTTTTTCCATAAATGTTATATAGAAAGTAGAGGATTGACTAGTAGAGCTTAGCATTCATTTAGTTAGCTTCCTAAATTTAGAGCAACAGAAGATCAGTCTAATCTCGTGTTTAATTTATTCATGTTCACGTTCTAACTTCTAAACTAGGAGGATGAGGTGAGCATGTATGTAACTAACAAGAGAAAAGTAACAAGAGAAAAGTCACAAGCAAAAGAAAAGCCACAAGTATCTAACATTAGACATGAAAGAAATGTATAGAAAAGTCATGGCCCACATGGTGACACTTTAGTCTACTTTTTGGTGAGAGGATTATACTTTTCACCTCTATTGATGCTACAAGCATGGCCTCACCCCAACTAATTGTGACAAGTCTTACAAGCATATTCCACCTTTATGTGTTAGTGGGGCAAAGAAACTTATTTTTCATTTTGATTGAGGATACAAGGACCCCAAACTAATGTCATGGTGGACAAGTCTCACAAGCATAGTGCAATGCTCATGCATGCACATTCACCCTCAAAATTTTATTACCCACAAAGATTCATAACTCGTGAAATTTAGACTTTTGAATAAATTGCTATGATTAATATCTTTTAGGTAAAATTATACCACACAAGCATTGCCACAAATCTCTTGAATAAAAAGTGTGATTGTCCAAGATGGGATGCAAGGTAAATAAGCTATTTTCAAATCCTAGTTGTCTTATAAGTGTGGCATAATGGGTAGCATTTCATTTTCTTATCTTAATGATTGAACTCGGATTCAATGTGTGTGCATGAGTAGAGATATGACAATAATAAAAAAAAACATATCAAAAAATGACTTTGTAAACGCAAATAAACGATCTCTATTGATTTATTATATTGTTGTTGGTGATGATGTTGGTGCATCATCGTATATGTTGAGAGCAGAGTTGGTCAAGTATTGAAATCTTTAATGCCAGCCAAGTCTTGGTATTACACTTCATAAAATAGTTGAGACCATCCAGGTATGAATATATGCATGTTTAAAATTTGTTGGCTAGTATCAACTAGCCTGAGTATTGCAAGAGTGATACCAGCCAAGTATAAACCTAGATATACATAAATAGATATAATTTGAAATCACATTGTCTTTCAAGGATAGTCATTGGAGGAGTTCTAGACTTTAAAATGACCCTTTATTAAAAAAAATATTATTTTTTTATTTTAATTTCATCTGATACGTGGGCCTAATCAAAATGCATGTATTTGAAATTTATGTAACATAGCTCATTTGAATTAAGAAATAGAAATATATTTTCAAAAAAATTCAGATTGCCACAAGGCAACATGGAAGCATTCCATTGCTTGACTTGCTAACCTTGAACGTGCTACTATGCCTGATGACAATATCTCAAATTAAAACTACTAAACCACACTAGTTAATATAATGCAAAACTAATAACTACACTAGCTTAGATCACAGTTCAATAGTAGTCATTGTAACCATATGTTGTTACTGTGATCCTATCACCTAGTCACAGTTGATAAAACTAATGGAGCTTTGAATCTAAAACTAATGTGATAGATTTGAGAATTTGGCATTCAATTTGTGGGAATCCATAATCTAGGTCGTGTATATTGTGATTGAATGCACAATCTATTCATGTTCAGATCTCTTCTTGCCTGCAAATAAATTTATTTGTAGATTAAATTATTTGTATGACTGATAGCTTGTGTCAATTCATCATTCTAATTTCTACACCTAATATGCTTCCGCATAGCTAAATATAAAACCAAGCTAATGTTGGGAAAAGAGGGGTGTCTAAGAGACAAAAATAGCTGGAAAAGAAATGAACACGAATGGAGAGTGTTTGTGCGCAGCGAAATGAGCTATCTCACTCTTTCCCTAAGCATGACTATGCCTATCAAATTCGAACAAAAAATTAGTGATAAAAATCACCTTCAATCTGATTACGTAGCCAAACATTAAGCATGAAGACATCAGAATGATAATTTGTTGCGAACAGCTAGACTGATTGTCAGTCGCGAAAGCCAAGACTAAATATTAGTCGTGAACAACTAGACTAATAATAATCCGCGAAGAGTAGACTACCAGATTAAGCAATCAGATTTTCAGACAGAATGTAGAAAAGCATTGCAAAATTGACACAAATCTAAACACAGAACAAACAGAGCTATAATCAGATTAAGTATAGCGAAATATAGAGGTTTTTTCAAGACAATGTAAAGGATTTTAGATCATTTAAGATACAATCCATGTCCCAAATGTTTGGTTACAATAAGGAGCAAACCAACAATCTTGCCAATGTAGAAAAATCAGCATCTAGATACAAAATGAGATGTAAACTCTAAGAGATACTGATCAAACATGAACCAAAACAGAAAATATATTTGATGTCCATACAATTACAGTACCCTACTACAATTCACACGTGTGAAACCGAAAATAGCAAAATTTGAGCATTCTACACACAAAATTGCAAGATATCGCCAAGATAGTGCACCAATGAGTAGTAGAACCCAAAGAGGACCATGTATAATGATGAAATGAGAGAGAGAAGAGAGAAGATGTGTCTCTCCACGATTTACATCCTTTTATAGAGTGTCAAAACCCTATTCGTCCACTTGGCTTTCCCTCCAAAATGTAAACCCTACTATTTTTGTGTCTAAGTTCAATGTACCCAAAATTCAAATTTGAATCTCTCTCAAACTCGACTACCAACTTTCCCACACTTTCAAAAAGTGTTTATTGAATGTATTTTAAACTAATGTAGCTTCAAAAAGTTTATCTCTAAGTCTAAAATGAGTTTTGGCCTCTTATTGACAATTTACCAGAATATGACTAACTCCATGAATGAGCCTCCATCTCCATCTTGCCACAAGAAACCATCAAACCTTGGAAATCCATGAGTAGGTGAGAACATTAATGATGCAAATCCAGCACCACATGACTCCATAAACCAAGTAGGTTGCACTAGTCCATCTTCAAGATCTACTTGACACAAGAAAATGACCATGAATTCACCAAAAATTGACAATCTCCAAGTATTGGCACCAAGTAGCTCAACACTTGAGAACTTAGCCATGGATGAGTGACAAAATGAACCTCCAATAGCTTCATTTTCAATAGCAAAACCAGCCAAGAATGCTAGTACAACTCCAACAATAAGATATTGCAAGACAATGTAGCTAGTTTGTCCATATCTTGACAATATGCACGCATCCACATGAAATAGCTCAAATATGAGACAAAACAAGTAAAGTAAACTTGAACAAAACTTCCTTGTTGCTCCTTTGACCTTACTTGAGAATTCAATAAGCTGCAAAAATAGATCCAAAACTTCTTTGCCAAATAACCTTCCTTTAATGCTTTTGACTAGCTCCAAATTGCCACCTTTCCTTTTGTGTTGTTGAAGCCCTTCGAGATCAACCTCTTGATCATCAACTTGACCATCAAAGTCATTGAACAAACTTTGTTTTCCAAATCCATTACTTGCTTTTTCAGTATGAAAACCATGAGAACCAATATCCACTTGCATAGCATCATCTACACAAGAAAATTCTCCAAAACATGTGAGTAAAGCAAAATGAGTTGCTTCCACTTGCTTACCTTTCTCTTGATCATCAAAGATATCAAAGATATGAATATCTTCATACCTGAACCTCTAGAAATACTCCCTCTCAAACATATGATCTAGATCCAACAAGATCTCGATCATAAGTGACCAAAGATGTAAAGAACTCCTTGTGACTAGTCATGTGTGAACTAGCTCCCCTATCAATCCACCATGAATCTTTGTCACCTTCACTTGATATTGGACTTTGGGGTGCAAAAAAGCGAGCGTAAAAAAACGAGTATAATGCAAACAAAATACAAAGACTACTAAATCTGTCAAAGTAAAGCTTTTGCAATACAGCTTCACCTAATTAATTGTGATTTATAGGTGGACCATTATTGACAAATTTAGAATTATCTCAAACCACATTCATAAATTACAAAAAAGAGAAATTATTCACAACAAATCCATAGAAGAACATTACTTGAATTGCATAAAAAACACGTTTGCATAGTGCACTTGATTTTGCAAACCAAATTCAACGCAATACATTATTGAAAATTGAACTTGAACTACCATTATTGAAAACATTACTTGAATTGCCACTAAGACTCTTTGCATAGTGCACCTATTTTTTGCAAACTATATTCAACCATATACATTATACAAATACAAAGATTACGAGACCTATCAAAGTAAAGCTTTTGCAGTACAACTTCACCTAAATAATTGTGATTTATAGGTGGACCATTCATGACAAAATTTAGAATTATCTCAAACAACATTACAAAACAGAGAAATTATTCATAACAAATCCATAGAAGAACATTACTTGAATTGCATAAAAAAGCGCATTTGCATACTGCACTTGATTTTGCAAACCAAATTCAACGCAATACATTATTGAGAATTTAAATTGAGCTACCATTATTGAAAACATTACTTGAATTACCACTAAGCCTCTTTGCATAGTGCACTTGTTTTTGCAAACTACATTCAACCATATACATCAGACAAAACTGAATTGTATTATATCTAGTTCAAATGGTACGTAGTAGTTTCCAAACTTAAATCTACCAAAATTTTGAGACAAAAAATAAATCTTTATGGTCTCTATGGAAGAGTTACAAATAACAACATAGTAGCTCTCTCCAAGTCTCACCCTGATTCTTCTTGCGATTTGTGACAAACAAGATAGAAAAATGTTAGATGTGACTTGATGATGGGTGAGTGAAAAACATTAGTAGTTTTTGCACAAGCGACTTACCATCACATATTGTTGAGCATATCAAATGGCAGATTGATATCATTGTCAAATCCTATTCCAATTCTTCCTAAAAGTGCTGCAATCTTCAAAAAAGTGCCCATCCCACACATGAGATCAAGCACCATATCTTCGGGCTTACTGAACACTCTCAACACGTAGTCCTAGAACTTGCAACTACGTTGGCTAGCTCCACGAATCGGTTGACCTTCATGTCTTACCCATTTACTTTCTTGGGTATCAGTTGGGAGAAAAGATGTTTCTCTATCTCATTATTTGAAAAACTTTCAAAATAATGAGATTTGTATATATCATTCATCTTATAATCCATATGCAACCACTGTCATTATGGCCATCAAATCATTATCAGTTTGTTTAGGAGGCCATAAGTACGCAAGAGGAACATATAAAATAATTTTTGTGAAGAGAGATTTGGCTATTAAGAGACTACGAAAAGATCATCTGCAATGGCCCTTTATTCGAGTTACATTGATATGAGCAAGAGGAAAAATTTAGAATTTTTGGATCCATATGAAAGGAGATTATTCCTTCATGACAATACCATCCGTCTGAATCTTGAAGAGGATGATGAGGAAGATCTAGGACCCTAAAACACTTCTATCTTGAACCTAGCTGGTTTCCAAGCATAGAAAGGAAGATTGAAAACACATGCAACACTTTGCACACACTAAGAATGGATTACAAACTCAAACCAGCCTGAACACACTCTTGCTTAAGCTCTCAAACTTCCCAGCAAGTGACCAAATTAAGTTATGGTGTGAAGAGTTACTTGCATTCTTAGAAAATACAAAAGACTAGGCTGCCAAGAATACCTAGAATTGAACAAACTTGATCAACATAGACTAGTATTGGCTACATTTTAAGCTTTGATCTATGGATGAAGATCAACCGGAAGCCCGATGCAATTGTTCTTCAAATGATTCGGCCATCTAAGTTCAACGAGGAAACTGTGAGCCTAATTTCCAACATGTTTTGCAAAGGACTTGTCTCCCCTTCAACTGGAACAATTGGGTCTTTATTACATAAGTTCATGGTTTTTTCAAAAGGGTTGAGTCTTATTACATATGAAACAAAAGACCTTGATCCAAGGGAGAGATTGCTTAGTCCAAGATTACCAGGTTGTGTGCCACCTTGGTTGGAAAAAAAGATGTCGTTAGTGCAATATAATTTAAATACATTTTAGACATGTTGTGTTAAGAGAGGTGGATGTTGAAAACAAGACAGTACGATTGGCATGGTTATGATGTGATCAAAGACAAAGATGTAAATAGAAATTTGAACTTGAAGAAGAGATGTGGAGAGATTGGAGTGTTTGTGTCACAATTGTTTGCAACCGGCGAGCATTTCTCAGCGAGCAGTTCCATGAAAAAGGCGAGCATCTTGAGCACTCGGTCGCCCTTCATCCCAGTCATTTGCTCACCCTTCATCCCAGTCTTTTCACTTTATATCTATTCAAGTATCATTTTATGCTTTGATGACATAATCAAGACTACAAAGGTAGCAATTCTACTATGTTTGGATCTTATAGATTTTCATTTGAATGTTGACAAGTTGGCAAGCACATACTCTATCATTCAGGATTTTGTGTATGCTCAGGGGCTGGACACCATTACCACATTGTTTGAGACCATTACCTAGGCCTATTCTTCCACGAGAAAACAGCTTCCACATGTGTGGAAACAGCTTTTTAGGCTTTTTAGGCCCCTATAAAATGCATGCAAGCATGGCCATTGCAATAATCATAATTAATCATAAATTACAACATTAGGGATACTAATCTAAACATTAACTCTAATAGCTTCGAATGGAGTCATTGCTAATACTCCAAGACCTGTTTGTCTTTTCCTCGAGGTGGAGGAGCCTCAAGGTGGACAAGAGTTACAAGAAGAAGACAAATCTTACTCTACGTTGCATTAATATGATTGTAAGCAATGAGCTTCTAAGAGAGGTAGCCTCTTGTATTTCGGCCAAGGAGTCATTAAAGGCCACTTATGAGTCAATTTGTCAAAAATTTGCCTTGGAAAAAAAAATTTCGAAATTTTTTTCTCAGACACCTGGGCATTAGCGCCGGCGCTAATGCTCGGGTGCCAGAGAAAAGAATTTCGAAATAAAAAAAATTGAAATATTTTTTTTTTGAATTTTTTTTTCGGGCACATTTTTTGAAAAAAAAATTTCGAGATTTTTTCTCGGGCACCTGGGCATTAGTGCCGGCGCTAATGCCGAGGTGCTTGGGAAAAAAAATTTCAAAAAAAAACTTTTGGAAAAAAAAAATTTCGGGATTAAAAGAATTCGATTTTTTCTCGAGCACCCAAGCATTAGCGTCGGCGCTAATGCCCAGGTGCCCGATAAAAAAAATTTCAAAAAAAAAAATTTGCCCACAAAAATTTCGAAAAAAAAAAAATTAAATTTTTTTTCTCAAGGACCCGGGCAATAGCGCTGGCACTAGTGCCTAAGTGCCAGAGAAAAAAATTGAAAAAAAATGTGTTTGTCTAAAATTACGAAGCCTAGTGTCTTCAAGTGTGGCATTTGGAAAGTAGATGCCTAATAAAACCACATTTGTAGTTTTTTCATACATACATGTGTACAATTTTCAAGTTATGAATGTGTACAATGTCAAGAGAAAACTGACATTTGGACTTCACACCAAGGTCCACAAAGTAGTTTTTTATTTTCTTCTGAAAAATATATGTTTTTGTTTTATTTCTTTTTGGAGTCCTATTCCGAAATGGAACTTGTTTCAGAATGGGCAACTATGATTCAAAAGCCTTCAATAGTCAAGCTTCGCCCCTAAAAAATTGTTTGAATCAAACAATCTTGATTCAATTCAATTTGGCTCATAAACTTGAACTAAAAAGAAGCAACCTAAAACAAATTGTACTTTGCTCATGTATTTGAGATTATAAACTCAATCGTCAATGTGTTGCCACACCTTCATTCCTAAAACCAGAAAAAAAAATAGTATTAGAATATTTCTCATATTAAGGAAGTGCTCGCCATCGTACAATCTATCATAATATTGCTCGCCAAAAACATTTCCTCCTATTAGAGAAGTGCTCGCCATCATACAATGTATCTTAATATTGCTCGCCAAATCCTGCTCACCTTGACATGCTCGCCGAGAAATGCTCGCCAAAAAATCGCATCCGTCTATTATTGGTACCCAAAGGATTGAAGTAAAGACAAATAAAGCAAGTACCATCCATATGGAAATCTCTTTTTTGAAAGAAATATATATTCTAGTCTTACATATGTCATGTACATCTCTATAAAGGTAAAAAACGTGGTTGTTTTACTTTAGTTTTCTTTTTGTTAATTCAAATATAATCTATGATTAGAATGTAATCTTAGAAAATGTTGGCTTCATTTCTGTTCTATTGATTGATTTATTTATTTTTCACATTTTAATACACACAGGTTTTTTTTTGTCAAAAACATTGACGAGTGAAATTAATAATACAAATTTTTATGAGACCTTTGTGAAGAGACCAGGATTCCAAGAATTAGTCACTACAATTCAAAGTAAAAGATTAAGTGGTGAAAGCTTATACTCACAAGTTTTGACAAACTCCAATGTATCCATGAGGGTGGTAGAAAGTAATGAACATCGATCTGGTCATGTCAACAATCCAATGATTGACACCCCTACATATGACTAGATCTTTCAAGCACGCAAAAATAAAAATCAAGATCATATATGGTACACATTTGTTGGCAAAATACTTTCCGGATCAACATGTCGACTTTTTAGAAAATCATAGATGTGTGAACAAGTGGTTGAAATTTGTGCTTGAGGATGAGGTTATATCGCAAGATCTATGCGACAAGCCTCTTGAAAGAGAGAAGTTGAAAAATATCATCAGCCAAAACATTCAAGAAATCAAACCCTTGCGTTTCTCAGGTGCTACCTATGTCTGGAAAGAAGAAGACATATATAGTTGGGCATTGGTAAGCATCCAATCAAGAAGAAAGTATGAGAAAAAGAAAGACAAATTATCAATCACTCAAATTGCAAGTTTCATAGCAATAGAGGTAAATAAAAACAAGTTTTTTTTTTCATCAAGAAAAATTTGAAATCATAAATGTCATGGAATCGTATTTCAAATAAAGTAAAACTTTTTTATTTGAATTGCTAATTTTTATTTGCATACAAAAATGATTAACGAGAAAAAATAGTTAAATTTTGTGATTGACTTGTATTTAACGTACTTAATTCCTAACTTTTACAGGAAACTGGTCCAAAAAAGGATGAAACTTGTGCTCCAGTTACTATTTCTGTGCATCAAGGTCAACTAAAACATTCTATAGAATTATCGGTTTATGATTATGTAATTGAGTTATTTTAGGCAAATTGATGCATGCATGGCACTCAATTACATTGAAGTATATTTGCTTAGTATTTTTTTTGGATGGTTTAATCTCATAGGCATTTTTTGGGATGGAAATTGCATGGCAAGATGTTGCCCACATGTGTGCCGCAATGCAAGTTGACGTACCACTTATGGATGCAATGGTGAGTTTCTAAAGTATATTACTATCTCTTCACAGGTTATTCATGGTTTGCATTTTTATTTTCTGTTATGATGGTTAGTTTTATCTTGTCGCTTACATCAAATTAAAACATGCATAACTGAATAATTAAGACACATCAATAATTCTTCATGTTTGGAGTTCATAGATGATTTTAAGGTAAAATGGTTTAGCACAATACATCCATGCTTTGGTAGCTCGAAATTTTGTTTTGTTTTATATATTTTTTATTTTGACTTTCATAATTGATTTCACGTTGATTTGTGTAGGTGGATAATAATGGTTTGCAAATAAGTCATAATCCACGATTGAAAGTCAAACATGAAATTGTATTACTGTTTAGTTACTTCTCTATTATTTTGTTTTTCTATTAGTTTTTATAAGTTCGTTAATGATATTATGTTGTTGTTTTGAAATATAGGAGTATGTATAAGAAGTGGAAGCAGGAGGACAATTTCCATGTGCTTCATTTTTGAAGTTGTTGGAAGATGAATCAATAAACATAAATGTTCTGGCAGATGCAGCTACAACTGCACAAGTTACTTTAGGATAATAATCATATTCATCTTTGATACATGTGAAAAAATCTTTTTCAGTTTCATAAAAGATTGAAACTGAAAGAAAATGCGAAGCACGATATGCATTGTAAAAAAAATAACGTGTTGGGAGTTGTGGCAAAAAAATGAAGGTATGGTCAATGTTTTAAGACTATTTGCGCATACAATTAGACTAATTAGAGATATTTGAGCTTTACTAATTTTTGTATTTTTTTTTGTTAATATTAGGATTTATTAGAATTTGACCATCACAGATATAGAAAAAAAAAGCTTTTTCGAAGATGTTTCACAGGTGAGAAAAATGTCTTTTATTTAGATGTATTATATAATATTGAATTTGTTGTAAATTTTATTCTAATAAATTGTAATCAACTATGGTCGTGTAATTATGAAGTCTAATTTATCACAATTGTTGTTTTTACAAGTGTACGGCGGCATAGGAGATTTTGATTTAAGGGACCAAGAAACTATTTTAATGCAATAGTTTAATTTACGTACAATAGATTATTTGTACGGCAGATTAAAAGAGCATTATAATAGTTTAAAGGATTTAAGAAACAATCTAGCTGCGATAAACCATTCGTACACCTGCATGAGAGAAGAATTAGTAGATTGCCTTTTGTATAAAGGCAAAATAGTTGTTCATGAAAAACAAAAGAGATGTTTGGTATTGGAGGACATTGAAGTTAATATGTAAGTATGTTGGTTTTTGCCTTTTGTATAAAGGCAAAATAGCTCTTCGTAAAAACAAAAGAGATATTGGGTATTGGAGTATATTGAAGTTAATATGCAAGTATGTTGGTTTTTGGTTGTTATCATTCAAGTAACATGATTTTCTTGTTTTTTCTGACTAGTAAGAAATATAGATTTTATAAATATTGAGTAAAACGATTTGCGTAAATTTAAAAAGTTGTGTTTATTGTTCAAATTTTTAAAAAAAGTGTGACAATAATTTGATAATTTAAATTGTTTTTTGAAAATTTATTAGAGTTAATGGCATGTTTTTACTTCAATTAAGATATATTATCAAGTTAAATTTATTTTTATTTCTTTTTACATAAAAGAATAAGTATTCTCCATATAATTTCCTATACAAAAATAAACATAACTAGGGAAATTGCTATTTAGGAAAAAATTGAATATTTCCTAGTCTACTTTTCAAAGGAATCCAACATCAGATTTCCTATGTAGGAAATTGTAACTAGGAAAATATAGAATGGCTTAAATTTCTTATATAAGAAATTTGATTGTGGATTTCCTAGATTTATAAACTAGGAAGTGTTCATTTTTTAGTGGTTGGCACTTTCCTTAGATATGTTTGTTTTTGTATAAGAAATTATATGGAGAATCCTTTATTTTTCCTATATAGATTAAAAGTTTCTTGTGATATTGGAGGGAAATGGCAAAAGAAATGAGGGAAAATAGAACATGGGCGCTAATTGGTTATGATATTTCTTGGATGTGGATACATCCAGGAACCAGGATTTTGCACATCTACTTCTGGTGCATAGTTTTTGGATCCTTCCTAGATGTGCACTTACTGAAACATGCATGTGTTGGAACTTGGTGGCCACATGATGCCTTCACTGTCAGGATGAATCCCGAGATCTGGAGGTGCAGGGGCCAGTAACTACATGGCTTTTCCATATTTCAACATGTCAAGAACCTGCGCTCCAATGTCTACTATGGTTGGCAATGGAGAAGTGGCAACAAGTGGAAACCAGAACATGGGTTATGCCTGGGTTGAGTTAATTCATGGATGTTATCCACATCCAGGAACAAAAGATCTTGCACCTCCACCTCTGACACCTAATTGGATCATGGTTTACCGTTTTCACTCTTTGGGAACGTGTTTTCATGTTCCTGGACACAAGGAACTTCTGGGAACGTGTTCCTGCATTCCTAAACACAAGGAACAATGTTTTTATTTATTTTGCATTTCGAAATTGTTTAAGTTCATGTCATATACCTTTCATTTGAATGTGTGAACTATGAAGTTTTCATTTGATGGTTTAGAATGATCACATGGTGTTCTCACATTCCCACTTTCTTTAATATGTTCCTGTTCCCAAGGGTCATTCCATTGTTCCCGTTCCTTGGCAACTATGCCTTGGATTTGCACATCCGATATGCAGGTGTTTGAACATGCATGAGGCCAGGCTCTTTCTCTTGCCATCCACCAAGTCATCTAGTAGACACTTTTTTTTTGAGAGCTTAAAAAATTAGAGGTGGAATTTTCATTTGGAACCAGTTTCTGATTGAAAAGTTACTTCTGTATTTCCTTGTAAATTAGCAATCATGCACTTTTTCCTTTCTGTATCCTTGTAAATCAGCAACCCCCCACTTTTTCTTTCTGTATTCATTAAATTTTCATTTATGTTGTGAGAAGTTTTTATGCTACCTAACTTCTAAATATGATCAATTGCAAAAGTCTGTTTTGTGTTTGTTTAGCGTGTTATAAGTCCATGAGCACCACGCTCAATGAGGCAAGTTTATTTGCTCAGGTCTGTAAGGCGATAATTAATGAGCTCGATTGCAGAAGGTTCATCTATGCTTCCCATACTTATCATGCTTCATAACTTTTATAAACTTATCTCTACCTAGTCCCTTTGTCATTTTGTCAGCCATCATATCATCAATGTTACAATAACTAACATCTACATAACTAGATTGCACTAAATCCTTGACATAATGATATTCAAGGCTGATATGCTTGATGCTTTTGTGGAAGCGGCCATTTTTGCACAAATGAATCACCCCTTGATTGTCAGTAAGCATCTTGAATATGTCAGCTCCGACCCCAGCCTCCTTGCAAAAGTTGGTTATCCATATATATTCTTTCACCGCCTGACATAGGCCAACAAATTCAGCCTCTGTGGATGATAGAGTTACAGAACGTTGTTTGGTGCTTCCCCAAGTCGCTGCATCCCCAACCATCATGAACATATACCCACTTGTGGACTTGGGATCGTCTATGTCGCCACCCCAATCTAACTCTCTGTAGAACTTGCAACATCCTTATTATATCCACAATATGTTATTCCTAAGTTCATGATGCCCTTCAAATATGGTAACAACCTTCTTGCAGCGTTCCAATGCTCGCTTCCTGGATTTGAGGAATATTGGCTAAGCTTCCCTACAACATTAGCTATATCTGGTCTAGTGTAGACCATAGCATACATTAATGATCCTATCATGCTATTATATCTGGTCTAGTGTAGACCATAGCATACATAAATGATCATATCAGCCTGCTATATGGGCAATGACACATGATGCCTTCCTTCTCTTTATAATCAATTAGGCACATCTCTCTATTAAGTTTGACCCCTGCCTCCAATGGTGTGCTTACTGTTGAGCATTCCTCCATATTGTATTTTTTTAGGTGTCTTTAACATATTGCCTCTGCTTTATGCCTAACAAGAGTCTTCTCTCTATTCCTCTTAATCTTTGTGCCTAGACAATAATCAATTTCTCCAAGATCATTTCAAACTGTTCCTTCAATTTCTCTTTCCATCATAATCAAGTCATTGCCAAACATAATCATTGTGAGAAATTGTCAACTAGTTGAGATTTATCATGTCTAGTAAAAATGACAATTTTGGCCAAT
Organism: Diphasiastrum complanatum; assembly: GCA_029204225.1. NCBI lineage: Eukaryota > Viridiplantae > Streptophyta > Lycopodiopsida > Lycopodiales > Lycopodiaceae > Diphasiastrum > Diphasiastrum complanatum. The sequence goes on along the minus strand of CM055113.1, from coordinate 27,153,292 downwards.
ATGCATTTTAAACTTAAAGATAAACTTTATATTGTGAATAAGGCCTAAGAATAGTTGATTTACTATTTTTGGCAAGGTAGGCAAGTTGATGAGGTCGGATATAGACCTATTGTTATTGGTTGATTTAGGTGCATTGAATCTAGTCTATTGTTTGAAATAGACCTAGAACCTTCCAAATGTTGATAAGTGTCATGTCCATGATCAGTACATAGGATTCAGTATACTCCAATTCTTGGATACACGGTACTCCAGTGAATCAAGCTGTTAGTTATGCCACATCATACTGGACAAGACCCGAAAGTAACTAATATTCTTGTTAGGCCCAGAACACACTAAATGGAGTTAGTACAAGGTTTGGGACTGAGAATTATCAATAACAATTCTATGAATAGAGGATCCAAGCATAGAGACTCTATTCTAGAGGTATCTATGTATAGGAGAGTTAGGACCTTGCATGTCTATGTGCACAGGTGGTTCATGGCTCTATAAGAAGAGGCCAAACTCACTCTTCCTCACGTTTGTGGTTGGTTCAGGCTCTCATCCTATTCCTCACATTTGTGGTTGGTTCATTGCTAGACTCTCACTCTACTTTCATGCTTCCTAATCCTTGGCTTGGGGGTGAAGCTTCTAGAGTTTGATTGGATGCTTCTACTTGGTCATGATGAAAAAACCAAAAAAAAGCCAAAAATCATGAGTTTTGCTTGTTTTTTCATATAATTTGATAGTAGCTGGCTATAAAACACCAAGTAGAGCTTGTAGAGAGATCAATCATACTCTTTAGAAGCTATCCTTGAAGTTAGAGCCAAGAATTCCAGCAATTGGGCATGTAGGAAATTGACCATTTTTGGTGAATTTTGGGAGGTTGATCTCCAAATTTAGGTGCATCATCTTATATGGTTATTTGTCAGCAGTTGAGTACGGCACTCAACGATATGAATAATCGTAATCAGATAAGAGACCAACAAATGGAGGTCTTATTAAATCAAGTCAAATTGATAATTTCGAATTTCAAATGGAGATTTATTCGGGAGAGAAAAGAAACTTGAAGTCGTCGAGGACTGGCTAGCTAAGTGGAGCAGTTACTTCAACCTGCACGGAGTTTCAAATGAGAAGAAAATTAAAAGCAACGTGCTGTTTTTACGCGGCAAAGCGTCATCGTGGTGGCGAGATTTACCCGTGAAGCCAACTACTTGGGATGCGTTTGCGAAGTTTTCAAGAAAGCTTTCATAATTGCGGATGACACTGACTACTACCTAAAGTTCGTGAACTGCAAAAAGGGTACAAAGAGTTTAGACTCTTATATCGAAAAAATTATGGACCTATGGAATAGGGTGGTTCCATCATTCGATGCAAAGTTGTCAGTTTGACAGTTTGTCCTTTGCCAACCGACTATCAAAATAAATGTAGATGAAATGTGCTTCAAAGCCTTGAGCATGCGTTTTGGATTTCAAAAGCATATGATTCCATGGTGGTGGCATCCAGGAAGCAGTTTGCGCAAATTCCAACCACTTTGAAAACCAAAAAGAGAAAGAAGCGTGGTCCAGACCAAGCAAAATATTTTGACGAATTAGATCAAGCAACATCGAAATCCACGAAGCTGAAGAGAAAAAGATTTAATATACCTATGTCCCGGGAAAAGGCTAAGAAAGAGAACTTATGTTTCGTCTGTAAGAAGCCTAGACATATGATGAAATTTTGTCCAGAAAGGAAGAAAGTGTCTGCTCATTTGATTGAAATCCCTGGAGGCAATGGTAAGACTTTGGAAATAAACCTGACAGATTGTGAGTGTGAATGCTATTTCAGTATTACTTCTTTCTTGCCTAATGAACTTTTCTGCTTAATTGGCACAGTTAAAGATCAAGAAGTGAGTATTCTATTGGCAACTAATAATTTTATTAATTTTCGTCTTATGCAGAAACTAAGCTTGGAAACTGAAGCCAACAATCATAGATATAAAGTTTATCTAGCTTCAGGAGCGGAGTTGGAGACTTGGAACGTAAAAGTCCCGAAGCTCCCAGTTTTGGTGCAAGGACACATAGAATTAGTACAGATTTAATTTTAGGTTACGAGAGGTTATTTAGTAAATTTTCTTTTCTGATAATTGATTTTGAGAAACATGTTCTCACTTTCAAGGAGGGTGATAAGAGAGTTACTTTATTTGGCAGTAATTTTGTACGTCCGTTGGATAATATTTATACAGTTAATGAAATGGAAGCATTGGATTAGTCTAATTATGCAGTTTTTTCTATTTGCGCTATTCCAGTTATGGATGTTCCTGAAATGAATCTAAATGGTTGTGAATTCTCAGCAATTCTTAACTCAATAAATTTAGATTATGAACAAGCAATGAAAGAACAAATCATACATGAATTTAGGGATGTCTTTTGACAAATGGCTCTTCTTACATCGGGAACTTCTCTAATGACTCATGAAAAAAAAAATCATTCACTAAAAAAATATGGGCCTGAAGAGGGCCCTATAAGAAATGCCATATAGGAGAGAGAAAAATAACACTAAAAAATCAAAATGTCATTTTCCAACTTCTTTATGCATTTGTCCACACATCTTTACATGTGCATGCCATGTACCTCATGAGTGTCACATCAAACGTCACTAGTGCTTAACCATAGTGTAATTCTTGAGAAGTCAAAATATTCTCTCCCAATAGTTGGGACATTCAAAAATTCAAAACATCCATGGACTGTGGCATTTTATAAATAGGGGAGTCTACCATTTCCATCTCTCAAGTCGAACATGATGTAAATCGGCTCTAATACCACTCTGTGGGATATGGAAAATTATCAGCTCTGATACCACTATTTGTTGCTAGAAAGGAAAGACGATTAATGAAGGCACAATGATGACTGTGCTTAACTGGATCGTGAATTACTTAGAGAACGAAGATGTGAGCTGTTCTTTTGTGTTGTATCAAATTATCAAAGTAAAAGTCTTAGACTGCCGTGAAAGAGAGATTGCAAAAACGATTAGGCGTCTGTGACAGCCATGCAATCTTCTAATTATGATAATCTGATGTGAAGAGAGAATGTAGAGTTAATTTAGGCGTCAGAGACAGCCATACATTTTTCTGATAATGGCGTTTGTGTAAGAGGAGTGAGAGATAGATTCATTCAACAAGAATGCGAACAGATGTAGGACAATAGCGAATTTGTATATTAAGTTGTAGTAACAATGATTAGACCACAATACAAATGCGCTGATAAGCTAGTGATCTTATTGACAGATTCAAAACAATTGCTAAAGTTCTATATATATATATATATATATATATATAATGACTAACTCTGAGAAGTCAGCTACTGAAGATCCGTCCTGGTCATTTAATCTCTGTCAGATGACTTTTAAGACATCTAATGACTTCTGATATCTAACCTCTCTATCTTCAAACACTCATTTACATTCATAGCAACTGCAAGATTTTGCTTTATTCTAATTTTATATTTACAAGATTACTTAACAACTGATTAACTGATTAATTAAATTAGTCGTTATTGGAGCGTGAAGACGTAGACAATCTGTTCTTAAAATCCTATGTATTTCTACAGAGTGTTGGGCTTTTTGCCTATGTAGAATCCCGTGTAAAACTACAGTGTTGGGTTTTTCTTCACAAGTGTCGCTTGTCATATATTGCATGTAAAAATGCAGTGTCATTTTTTGCCCTAATTGTCGTCTGTCATAAACTGGATGTAAAAATGCAGTGTCGCTTTTTGCCCCAATTGTCACCTGTCATAAACTGCATGTAATGCAGTGTCGAATTTTTGCAAAGTGTCGCTTGTCATAATTGCATGTAAGAATACAGTGTCGAGTTTTTGCAAAGTGTCGCTATTCTAGAAGTGCCTAAATGGCCCAAAAACAACTTTAGAAGTGTTGCTAGACACTTAGTTGCTCAGGAAGATGAAACTTTGGTGACAGTGTTGGGTGTCGGGTTTTTCGCCTGTTCAAAAAGCTGAGTAAATATGTAGACTGTAGCGACTATTAGAGTAAATATGCAAACTGTTGAAAAATAGTTCATTTTCTGTGGGTGGCATTTGAGAGAGTAAAAATCAGAGAAGAAAGGAGGGCAACTAGGATGAGTAGGTGTTAGATTAAATTCCAACACTCCCCCTTAAGCTAACTACTATGAATCTGAACTACAATTAAGATTTATCATATCTACTAAGGTAGAATGTTTATCTCTAGACAAAGGCTTTGTCAAAATATCAGCCAATATACTGTCTGTATGACAATAACTTAGTACAACATCTTGGTTCTGAATTCTCTCTAAGAAAATGGAACTGAACTTCTATGTGTTTAGTTCTATTATGAGTTCTTGGGTTTAGAGATAGAGCTATGCAGCTTTGATTGTCACACTGGAGTATTGTTGGACCAATCTATGAGAATTGTAGATCCTACAACAGCCTCCTTAGCCAATTATCTCCTTACACTGGTGATGTAGCTACAACATATTCAGATTCTGTAGAGGACAATGAAATGCATTTTTGCTTTCTGTTGTTCCATGAAATAGGTCCTCCTGCAAGGAAACAAATATACCTGATGTGGATTTTCTGGTATCTATGTCTCCTGCCCAATTTGAATTTGAATAGGTGGTCAGTGTGAGTTTAACTTCTGTATTACCATTGTAGCTCAAGGCATAGTGCTTTGAAGCTTGAATGTACCTCAGAACTCTTTGCAGAGCTTTCCAGTGTTGTAAGCCTGGATTGGACATGTATTGAGGCAGTGTGCTTACGGCATATGCTAGATCAGGTCGTGTGTAGACCATAGAGTACATTACAGATCCTATGATAGACTGATAAGGATACCTACACATTTCTTGCTAATTTGCTTTAGTTCTAGGGCACATATCTTTGGATAGCTTAGATCCCGGATCCATAGGTGTGTCTATAGGCTTGCAATCCTTCATGCCATATCTGTGAAGTACATTGTTTAGATAGGACTCTTGGCTTATTGTAATCTTTCTGCCTGCGCGACTTTGTGAATCTCCATACTGAGTAGGTAATGGACTGGGCCTAAGTCAGTCATTTCAAATTCTAATGAAATCAGAGATTTGGTTTCCTATAATAACTAATTTGAATTTCTAATGATTAAGGAATCATCAACATATAATGCTATTATAACATAGCTTGACCTTTTCGTCTGAGATATACATTAGAGTCTGTAGAGCAAGAAGTGAAGTTATTTTGCAACAAGAAGTGATTTATTCTATCATACCAGGCCTTGGGAGCTTGCTTGAGACCATACAATGCCTTATGCAATTTACATACCAAATGCTCTTTGCCTTGAAGGACGTAACCTTTTGGTTGATAGATGAATATATCTTCTTGTCTAAATTCGTGAAGGAATGTTGTTTGGATGTCTATTTGGTGAATGTCCAAATCCTCTATAGCAGCTATAGCCGTCAAGGTGTGAATAGATTGATGCTTTACCACTAGACTAAAGGTGTTAGTGTAATCTATTCCACACATTTGCTCAAATCCTTTAAGCACTAAACGAGCTTTCCATTTGGATATTGATCCATCTGGCTTAAGCTTTAGCTTGAAGATCCATTTAGAGTCAATAGGCTGTATACCTACGGGAGTCAGGTCTTGTTCTTCATCAAGGAATGGTACTCAGCATCCATGGCAGCTTTCTATTCATATGCAATGGGCATTGACAGTGCTTCTGCAACATTGGCAAGTTCATCATAACTGATGAATGCCTAAGGGACAAAGCAATCAGGTTGCTGTCATTGTCTAGCAGACCTTCAAATTGTAGGTGCTTGTGTAGATGTTTCTCCTGGGTAAATGATCGAGATAGCTTCAGCTTGTGGCTATCGATGGAGAATGGAGGTGCTATGACAGACTCCTGCATTGACTGCTTCTGCTTGAAATTATGGAATTTGTCTTTAAGAAAGACAACATCATGGCTGACTGAGTCTGACCTGTATCAATATCATAGATACGATATGTCTTGTGTGACATTGAAGAGCCGATAAAGATATACTTATGGCTTACTGGGTCTAATAACTTCTTTCTCAGATCAGATGGAATTTGATCATAGTAGAGACATCCGAATACATGTAAGTGTTTCAGACTTGGTTTGTAGCCATAGTAGGCTTCAAACGGTGTCTTGAGTCGACTGCCTTTATGCTAGAATAATTTTGCAGATAGCAGACTGTAGAAATTGCTTTAGCCCAAAAATTCTAGGGCAATTGAGCGTTGACAATCATGGATCATACAGCTTCCAATAATGTTCTGTTCTTTTACTCAATTACGCCATTTTGTTGTAAAGTGTTGCTGGCTATGAACTGATGGTGCATGCTACATGATGAAAGGTAGTCTGCCATTTCATTTGATAAATATTCTCCCCCTAAATCAGACCGTAGGGCCTTGATTCTCTGACCAATCTGATTCTCAACATATTTCTTGAATTCTTTGAAGTAATTGAATGCTTCTGATTTGTACTTTATGAATATGACTTTGGTGAACCGGGAGAAATCATCAATAAATGTAATGAAATATAGAATTGGCCCAAATACGCGCATAGGACCACATAAGTCACTAAGCATTAGTGACATAAAGGACTTCGCTGTTTTGGCTTGTTCTCTAACTTGATTGCAAAAGTTTGCAAACAGTAATATCTGTAGAGAAGTGTCCTTCGCCCATGCTATTATGTAAAAACATGATTAAATCTAGTACTGCATGTGGTAAAACACATCTTCGATTGTCTGATCTACGACGATACTATTGTCTTGCAATCAATTGATAAGGTTGAGCCTTATGAATCAATTGTCTCTTCTGTACTTTTTTCAAAGAATCATTTGTCTGTCCTAGCATAAGGTACTCAACAATATCCGCTGCCCACTCAGGTAATGTTTCGACATAGAACAATGTAGCATCTGGTAACTCATCATCCACTTCAATATTAACTAGTGTGAATTCGATTCGTGAAACGTGATCGACTAGATAATGTTGCTTGCCCTTTCGAACCACAATTCGAAGATCAAATTCAATCAATAACAATAACCATCTTGCAATACGTCCAGTATTGCATGTCTTGTTTACCAAGTAAAGTAACAGTTGGTGATCCGTATAAACTGCAAAGTGCATTTCCATGAGATAGTGACAAAATTTCTGAACAGAAAAATTCATGGCTAACGCTTCACGTTTTGTTGTTGAATAATTCTTATCTGGATCTGTAAGCTGTCTGCTTGCAAATCGTATAGGATAATCCTTCTTATAGTCACATGGCTGCATCAAAATTGATCCAATGGCATATTTTGAGACATCCGTATGAGCATGAAATTCAATCATCCAATCTGGAGAACACAGTATTGGTGCTGAAGTAAATGTTTTTTTTAACTTTTCAAAGTCTTCTAACGCCTCTACTGTCCAAATAGGAACAATAGTCAGTTTGATATTGGAGGCAATCAGGATACCCCAAGAGGGGCCAAGCACGATGATGATGAACTCACAGAGTGCCATCTATCTGTCCCAGGATCCTGTCTTCCATTCAAAGATGAAGCACATTACTTTGAAGTACCATCACATTCAAGATTTGATCTCGAAAGGAGAGCTCTAGGTCTAGTTCATAAAATCAGAAAGTATGATTGCAGATCTCCTCATGAAACCGCTCGACAAACCACTCTTTACCAAGCAAAGAGAGGCAATTGGATTGAACGAACAAAACTGCAAGGTTCAAGAGGGAGTGTCAGAAATGGTGAACTCTTGCAACTGTGTCGCAGCACGAACAAGACATGAAGGTCAAACGAGAACAATTCACGACAGTCAACGTGTCTTTGACTCAAAGCGTGAACGATTCGCGAATCAATCGCGAATCGTAAACACATCTCCAGGATTGCAAACCGCAAAAGGGGCGCAGAACAAAGAATACGAAAAGAACGGAACAAACGAAGAGAACTCCTTCGCGCTGCCAGCTGCCAGCTCAACGGGCTTTATGCCCAGCTAAAGCGAATAGCAATGACAGAGAGTAACTAACTAGCTAATTAGCGTTAACTAGTCTTGTGATTCTACGTTTAGCTATCTTGTAAACTCCACATGGTGGAGGTATAAACAATCCTCTCTGGATCATAGCAAAAAGTAGAGAGATAGTGAACACATAGATCTGTAAGAAATAGAGAAAGACTTAGCGAATAGAGTAAGAAAGCAAAAATACCATAGTTGTGCATGAAAGTCTGCCAACGAGCAGAACACAACGAAAGAGCAGAGAGTCAATCCGCCAACGAGCGAGACACTGACGATCTCGCTCTGAAACCAAATTGACAATATACCCGCTCTATTTCGTGTATCTCTTGGCCTTGTGCTGTGCCTCTTGATTGCTAGAATAAAACATGTTTTGTTATGCGTAGTCGAGTGTCTGGGATCCCGTAAGAGCTTCTGCACGAAAAGAAAATTCAAAGATAGAAAATTGTTCGCGAATCGGAAGAAAGAGGATGAACATGAAACAAGAAAAAAAAAAAACTTCCGTGACATTGGGAACCTTCGCTGAGCACCTTACTCTCATTATGAACCTTCGCCGACATGCTAGATGATCTTAAAATGTCAAAATTAGGTTGGCCATAGGTTCAAATTTTGGAAAAATGCATTTATGACATTACCTGGGCGAAGGACCCTCTTGGGCGAAGGTTCATCCTTTGCTAGCCTTGGAAAACGTTCGCCTGATAGGTTTAGATTCCAAGAAACCTTCGTCGAGATTTTTATAGCCTATTTTCATAGTACTGTACATGCTTTCAAATTCTTTTAAATATCAAATTATGTTTATGTTCCTTTTGAAATTCTATATGAATGTTTATGTTTAAAAGTTGTCTACGTAATTCGGATCGACACTAATTTTGGATAGTTATATTAGGTGCTCATAACTATTGGACAAAAGCATCAAGTTAGTTTTTATTGTTTTTTTTATCTAGCTCTTTTGGTACCATGTGTAGAAAATAGTCCTAAATATATTAAAAAGTCCAAAATTAATTGAGACAGTGTTTAAACTAGATCTTAATTTATGATGACTAGTATCTGATAGATTGTTTAACAAGCACACAATCAACCTTGTGGATCATTCAAAGATCCATTTATGGTCCTTAGTACTGTACTTTTCACATCTTCAAGAAATCTTGATCAATGAAGAATATAGGCTTCAAGCAAGAGGTGGATCTACATCGACACTTCAAGAGGAGGCTATGTTCACAAAGGGCAAATTCAAGGGTAGTGGTCTAAAGGGCAAGATCAAGGGGATGCTTTTTCAAATGGCAAAAAGGAGTATAGATCAAAGTTCAAGTACTTCTAATGTGGCATCAAAGGACACTTTGCAAGTGAGTGCTACAAGAATAAGAGAGATCCAGGAGACAAGCAAGGTAATCTTACTCTTGATGAGGATGGTTTGGATGTTCAAGATGCAAATGATGATGCTTTTGTGATGTCTTCATGTATGCTTGCTAGTGATGGAGATCTTGATCCATGGTGGATTGATAGTGGAGCAAGTTCACTCATGACTTTTCTTTGTTGGCATATGGAGATGACAAGAGGGTGATCTATATGGCCAATGATGGTGAGTGTGGGCACAATTTGTGTACTTTCTAGACCTAGTTTCCACTTTAAGAAGGTCTAAATTTAGTCTAGATTAATTAGTTCTCATGAATCAAATCCAAAACTAATTAATCACAAATGATCTTCGTATCTTATCCTAGGATTTGCACCAAAAATTATATCAAACTGGCACCAGATGAAATTACAGTGATCCACTGAATATGGGAGTTTAAATGCTAGTTCAGAGTTGCTCACATTTGTGAACAATACGGATTTTGATCCACAAGAAGTTTGGGATCAAATTCCCTCACCAATTCCAGGATACCAGCTCGCCCTTCCAATATTAGCTTTTTGCACCAAAAACCTGCTAAAATTGGATAAGTTTCAAACACTGATCAATAGTCTTGTACTTGGCTCTGATACCATGTGAAAAGCTAAGGACCATAAATGGATCTTTGAATGATCCACAAGGTTGATTGTGTGCTTGTTAAACAATCTATCAGATACTAGTCATCAGAAAACTAGATCTACTTTAGCAGCTTGATAGAAAACAAGTAGAGACAATCGAAAACTTGATCATAAACTATAATCCAAGTTCTCATGTGTGAAGGTCAGGCTGTAGTATGGCCTGTAGACAGAGTTTGAAGTGTGCCAAAGCTGGGTTTCATTGGAACCAATAGCAATCACAATACATAGAGAGAAAATCCGAGTTTGTCCTTGAGGCTCCAAAAAAGTTTCTATCTTCTCACTATGGAAAATGTAAATACATAGTAAAAGACACTTCCTTTACAAAGTTAGGTGAAGATCTAGCATATAATAAGGAAGTAGACTCAAATTTCTTGCCCTAATGTGAAAACCCTAGCCTATGTGAAAGATTTCAGATCCTTAAGATCCAATCTACTTGAATGATCTTTGGTTAGAAAGAGAAATACACTACCAATCTCACCAATGTAGAAAAATCAGCATCTACACACAATTTGAGATGCAAACACTAATAGAACTTGATCAAAATTGAATGAAATGATTACGTACTATTGCTGTCCGTACAAAACCAGCAAGCTACTGTATTTCACATGTGTGGATCCAAAAATAGCAAATATAGATCATTCTACACATAGAATTGCAAGCAATCACCAAGATAGTGCACCAATGGATAGTAGAACCCAAGAGAACCATGTATAAGCATGAAATGAAATAGAGAAGAGAGAAGATCACTCTCTCCACGAGTTACATCCCTTTATAGCAGGGCGAAACCCTATTTGGCCACTTGGCTTTTCCACCAAAATGCTAACCCTACCAATTTTGGGTCTAGATTCAATGTACCCAACTTAGTCAAATTGAATCTACCCTTACTCGCATTCTATCTTTCCCACACTTTCAAAAAGTGTTTATTCAAATGAGATTTAGACTAATGAACTTTGAAAAGTCAACCTCTAAGTTTAAAACAAGTTTTGGCCTCAATATGCCAAATATGAAAATATTGCAAAATGTGATGAAACTAGTTGAATCTTTCACACTCCCTCTTCAACTAGTTTTAGCATAGACTTTGATAATACTCCAAGTGAAGTACTATGCTTCATGAACAAGTCTTTTCCCGATGCTTTGGTGAAGATATCAGCTACACATTCCCTTGAAGACACATGTTGAAGCTCCACCTCCTTTGCAATGACTCGCTCCCTCACAAAATGATATTGTATTTCAATATGCTTGCTCCTAGCATAGTTTTTGCCAATAGAACTTTGATCCATCATAAGAATGATCGTCTTCCTAAGAATAGATCTCCTTTCAATGACCATGTAATGCTCAAAGTAGAAATAACCATAATTGATATAGAGAATAGTGTCCACTTGGGATGCTTCACTATTTCTTACATCAACATATTTTAAACTCTCAGATCGCAACTTTTCCATGGATTCTAACCTTTCTTGATTTGATTCCTGAAGAGTAGTGAAAGTAGCATTCAACTCTGACATAGAATTCTTGAGTGCATTGTTTTCAGCACTAGTGTGTTGCACATAATGAAGCAATTGTTGATTTGCACTTTGCAATTGTTGATTAGCAAACTGTAATTGTTGATTAAGACAAGATATGCTATGCATTCCAGTATCACGCAACCTTTGACAATATCCAAGTAATCCGCTATTTCCTTCACATACATATCTGAGAAGATGAGTTACGGACTTAAAATCTGGACACAAATTGGTAGCTGGATCATTAGGATAAATTGATCCATCCACCCACAAATCTATATTCATATGATTATTTATTCTCAATTCTCTAACTATTGCAGCAGCATTCTCTACAACTTTCGCATTTTTCTTAATAGTTGGAGTGCATTCCATCAGAAGAGCAACATGCAAATGGAACATTGCCATTGTAAAAGCTACAATCATGTAAATGAATCAAACTACAGTAAATCAATATAAACAGATCTAACATTCATTACTTTTGTAATGTTTATGTCGCATAGAAAAATCGTCCCGCCTCATATTTCACTGTAAGCATACAGTGATTTCAAAAAATCTGCCTCTCCCACCTCAATTGAACACACCAAGATTTTCAGTCTTAAATCTCTAGTCTTGAATTTTGGAATGAGCATGAAGTGAAGTTAATACATCTCATGCATGACTAATTATTGTCTGAAGTTAACCATACTAGTTAAACGTCGAGAAAGGCCAAAAACTCGGAAAATGGCAACCAAAAGTTATCGATTTTCATTCTCTCTCTATGTAACCTCTCTCTAAAGTGAAATTTCTTAAAGTGCCCATTTTGAGCCCATATTTTCCCTAATGGTTGCATCATGTAGATTTCCTCTTCTAAGAAGCCATTCAAAAAAGCATTTGTCACATCCATTTGTTAGAGATCTCACTTGAACAAAGTAGCAATGCAAATGATTAATCTAATAGTTACAAGCTTAGCTATAGATGCAAATGTTTCTTCATAATCCAATCCTTGTACTTGAAGAAATCCTTTAGCAACAAGCCTAGCCTTGTACTTACTAATAGATCCATCTTGATTGTACTTTATTCTATAAATCCACTTACATGCAAGTGGCTTCTTCCCTCTTGGAAGATTTACAAAATTCCAAGTATGATTTTCTTCTAATGCATCATACTCTACTTGCATTGCATCTCTCCAAACTTTAGATCTATATGCTTCTTCAAAAGATGATGGCTCTTCAAGCAATGTAGCTAAGAAGGAGTAAGAGGTAGAAGATGTAGAGTCTTCCTTTTGCTTTCCCTTGTCCACATAGGTGAGCCTTGAGGGCTCGGCCTTGCTTCTTGATGATCTTCTAGGCCCCCTTTGACTAGGATCCTTGTCTCCATCCTCAAGTTTGTCAAGACCCTCCTCGGGTTTTTCAAGATCCTCAATGCACAATGGGTTGAATCCATTAGACAAGCTTTTAGCAAATTGTGACTCATCAAAAAGTACATCCTTGCTTATCTTTACTTTCTTGGATATAGGATCATATATCCTATAGCCCTTGTTATTTTCTCCATATCCAACAAAATCCCTTTGAAGGAGGTAGCATCTTTCTTCCTTCTTGTCTCCAAAGGGATGTGGACATAACAAATACATCCAAAGATTTTAAAATCTTTTACATTGGGTTTCTTACGAAACAAATTTTGATAAGGTGAGATCCCATCAATAGCACTACTAGGAAGTCTATTACACAAGTAATTAGCACATGTTATAGCTTCTCCCCAAAATGAGATGGGAAGTGATGCATCAAGTCTTAAAGACTTTGCATATTCACATAGACTCCTATTTTTCCTCTTGGCTGTCCCATTTTGTTGGGGGGTGTAGGAACAACTGTATTGCAATTTAATACTATTGATCTCACAAAAGTCTATGTACATCCATATGTATGAGATCCAAGGGAGAGGGAGATCTTGATGAAGATCCCTTGTAAGAAGATTTGTGTGACTTTGCAAGGCCACATGTCTCACACATCTTTCCACACTTTTTGAAAGCTCTTGGTAGGCCGAGAGCTAGTTCCTTGCTTGCCATTGACTCCATGGATTGAAGATTAGGATGGCCTAATCTCTTATGCCAAAGCTCCACTTGAGATAGCTCCTCCCTAGCCAAGTTCACATTTTCATTTGCAACATTAGCATCCAACTTGAAAAGTCTTCCTTGCTAATGCCACTAGCTATGCACTTATCATTTTTCAAGATGGAACAAACTCCATTCTTGAAATGTACATATATTCCATTGTCCATTAATTGTCCTACACTAAGCAAGTTTCTTGACATGGTAGGAACATACAAAACATTATCTAGATCTATCCTTTTAGATGTGCCTAAGCAAAGAGGAATAGATCCTATGCCATCTATCTTGCATTCTTGATCACTAGCAATGTATATTGACTTCTTAGAGTCATTACAAGAGAAAAGAGTAGAAAAATAATGTTGCTAAAAGACATGTGCTTTTGATAACTTCAAGAACTTCAAAAACTTGGTCGAAAATCAGACAGGTAAGAAGATCAAAGTCCTAAGATCAGATAGTGGAGGTGAGTATAAGTCTAATGACTTCAATGATCTTTGTGATCAATGTGGGATTAAAAGACAATTTACGCAAGCTCATACTCCTGCTCTCAATGGTGTAGCTGAGCGCAAAAATTGTACGATTGTGGAAAGTGCCAGATCTATGCTAGCTGAGATGAAATAACCAAAAGATTTTTGGTCAGAAGCATGTAGCACGGCAGTCTATCTTCAAAATAGAAGTCCTACCATTGCCATACCAGAAATTACACCTAAGGAAGCATTCACAAAGAAGAAGCCAAAGGTGAACCACTTGCGAATCTTTGGATGTAAGGTCTTTGTACATATTCCTAAGGAAGAAAGACGTAAACTTGATGTAAAAGCTATCAAGTGCATATTCCTAGGATATGATGATCGCGTGAAGGGCTATAGATGTTTTGATCCAGTCGAAAACAAAATCCATATAAGCCGAGATGTTATCTTTGATGAATCCAAGATGTATGAAGACGAAGATGCTGAGAAGATAGACACATCCAGTAGGAAAAATGGCATAGTGAGGATACCACCTGATGATGATCCATTCATTGACCTTCCGAGTGATGAACATGAGGATATATCTCAAGATACTACTACTCAACCTCAAGGGACAAGTTGGAGAGGTAGGGACAAACCTTTTGGTGCAAGAAGGATTGAAGTTGCAGGTGACAAACGCAAGGAGAAGGATGTACCGTGGGATACATTTTCACCAGGAAGCCGATCACCTGACAGGAAGCTCCCTAAGTGGTTTGAGAGATTGTTGGAGAGCCGTGACATAGATGACTTTCCAGGATCATCTAACCAGGGAGAGCTACGAAGATCAACAAGAGAGAAGACTCAACCTGAAAGGTATGAAGCAAATTATGATCTCTTATCTAGCATTATTCAAAGCAAAAAACCTTCGACTTATGGTGAAGCGAAGGATGATGACATTTGGGTCAAGGCCATGGGAGAGGAGATGGAGTCAATTGCTAAGCATAGCACATGGGACTTAGTAGAACCACCAGTTGGCAAGAAACCCATTGGTTGCAAATGGGTATACAGGTTTAAGTATCATGCAGATGGAAGTATAGCAAAGCACAAGGCAAGATTGGTGATCAAAGGGTACACACAAAATAAAGGCATCGGATATGAGGAGACCTTTGCGCCGGTTTGTAGGATGGAATACTCTACGTCTACTTGTTGCTTTAGCTTCACATTTTGGTTGGCCTTTGCATCAGATGGATGTGAAATCTGCTTTTCTAAATGGTGAGTTAGAAGAAGAAGTGTTCATGGATCAACCTGAAGGCTTTGTAGTGAAGGGACAGGAAAATAAAGTATGTTGCTTGAAGAAAGCGCTTTATGGTCTTAAACAAGCACCACATGCATGGTATAGCAGGATTGATGCCTACTTTTGTTCAAAGGGGATGGTGAGAACACATTTTGATCCAAATCTATATGTCTTATGCTTTGATGGCATGGTTGCTTTGATTGCTCTTTATGTTGATGACTTGATTATTACGGAAAATAATCAAGAGATGATAGACATAATCAAGAAAGACCTCATGGAGCAATTTGAAATGACAGATCTCAGCCTGATGCATTACTGCCTTGGAGTAGAAGTGTGGCAAAAAGGACATGAAGTGGGTTTAACACAGGTGAAGTATGTCAAAGAGTTGCTGCACAGGTTTAGGTTGCAGGATTGCAAACCAGTAAACACTCCTATTGAACCAGGTAAAAGGCTTTCTAAGCTTGATGAGTCACAGTCATTTGATGCTAAGTTTTATAGACAATTAGTAGGGAGCTTGATTTACCTTACCACGACTAGACCAGATATATGCTATGTTGTTGGCATTGTAAGTCAGTTTATGGCAGCACTACGGAAATGCATTGGAAGGCAGCTAAACGCATTTTGCATTATGTGAAAGGCACTTCAAAGTATGGCTTGATTTACAAGAAGCATGATGGTTTACCTGAGTTGTGTGGCTATGTGGATGCGGATTGGGGAGGTGACTATGATGATCATAGATCCACCACAGGGTATGTATTCCAGTTTTGTGGTAGTTGCTTTTCCTAGTCTAGTAAGAAGCAAAGTACAATTGCTCTTTCCACCACAGAAGCAGAGTATAAGGCGATGTGTAGTGTAGCACAGGAAGCTATATGGTTGAGACAAATCTTGGAAGAAATTGGCATGAAGCTAAAAAATCCCACGACTTTACATAGCGACAGTCAGAGTGGCATTCAGCTAGCAAAGAATCCAGTGTTCCATGTGAGGACTAAACACATTGAGATCTAGTATCACTTTATATGTGAGAGGCTGCTGAGTCGTGAAATTCATGTTGTTCATTGTAGCACAAAATAACAACTAGCTGATATTTTCACTAAGCCACTTACTGGAGAAAAGTTTGATAAGTTTAGATCAAAGCTTTCTGTACTTAAAGTTTGTTGACTGTAAAGCTATGTATATGACTGTATAAAAAGTAGACTCTACTTTAAGGGAGAGAGTTAGAATTAAAGTAGAATCATTGTGTTACTGTACTGTGGGTCCTATCAGTGGATAAGGATCAGTTGGCCTCGCCACGAGGCAAGTCGACGGGACACGCGTCCCGCCAATGGCAACCTGGGTCATGCATGGGTTGCCTGAGTGAACAACTATATGTACAGTGTAATTTCATTTTGAGAAATACAGTTGCTATGTGAGCTTGCTGTGTAGAGTGTTTTCTGTCTGTGTTACTGTGTAGCATGATTTGTGTTCCTGTGCAAAGCAAATTCTAAGTGGTTCTTGATAGCAATCATTCATTAAAATCACAATTCTATTGACTAGAAATCTCACAAAAGTGTAGAATCCAAAAGTCTCATCAATCTGATTAGCAAAATGATGATCCTTCTATGGATCAAGTACATCCACGAGTTTGGTATATTCCAGCAGGTCTTCACACGTGTGAAGAGTGCCAAATCACTCAGATCTATCCATTTGATTCGTCCTTGATCCTTATCCAAAGTTTACCTTCTAGAATATGGCTGAAATCCAAAGAGCTAGTCTCCTAGAATATAGGAATATTCTCTACAAAATAGGATCTAAGGAAAATGGTCAACTCTTATCTTCTAGAACTCTATACACACGTGTGAACATCCACTTGCCATGTGGGAGCATTTACTCATGCACATGCAAGGATAAGCTAATTTCTAGGTGACTAGTCAACTTGACAAAAAACTACTCACATTATGTTCACACTTAGCTTGATTGATACAAAATCAAAATAGATATTTACAAGTATGAAAAGTACTTTCTTTCACACATGGGAACAAGCTCCACACGTGTGAAATCAGATCATGAACTTTGTTTTCATGATTGATCTTTATTTACAATAAAAAATGACAAGTGAGAAGTGACAATTTTCAACAGATAAACTCCAACAATTAGCAAATCAAAACATGAGACATAGAGGAGGAAAGAAGAAGAGCAAGGACATTTCATATCCATTTGAAAGAGGATCCACCCACTTTATTGAAATGAAGAGTGAATGTACAAAGTAGCTCGAATCCATTTTAGGCTCTGGCCTCAAATCCTATTGGCCAATTTTCACCTCCAAGCGTGTCGTGTTGAAATCAATATTGTGCAAAAACAACACTATTTAACTCTTGACAACCACTTTGACATTGTCCAAGAGATAAATTTTGACTCCCATATTCCACCCAACATCGTTGCCTGACTATCGACAATTGATCTTGAACTCTGTCAGACACCATTGGAAGATTTGGATCGAAGTAGAGGACTGGTAAATAATCATCGCATTATGCTTGAACTAACGCCAACATAGTCAAATCTTTCACATATAAGGAGGGGCAAAGGAACAGTTCCAGTAAAGGTATCATTATGAGAGGTGAAGGTAATTAAGAGTGTGTTTCATGTACCAGGTTTAGCCAAGAGTTTTTCCACACTTTTACTATGTGTAGAGGTGTAGGGAGCCTCATAGTCTTATCTAATATTGGCCTAAAGTGTTAAAAAAACGTGGACCCTTGAAACTAGTCAAGATTACTTTGTTACCATTGATCTTGATAAAGATAAATAAGTCGTAAGTTTCAGTTTTGAATGGATTAGATTCCTTAAAGCAAATTGCAATTGGCTTGCAAATCTAATATAAATAGAATGTCATTGTACACAAAGAAGGGATGCTGAGAGGATATGACTTTGATTTGAATGTTGAAAAAACTTAGTGTGAGACATGCATCTAAGGCAAACAACACTGCAATGCATTTGCAAAATTGGACTTTGATGACACAAGAGATGCATTAAAGTTAATTGACAATGACTTATGTGGTCCCATGGGCGTGCAATCAGTAGGAGGTTCAAAGTATTTTATGTCAACATTGACGACATGAGTCATATTTGTTGGGATTTGAGGAAATGTCGTATCAATGGGAAACAAGCGGAATCCTCGATGCATGCAACTACATATATCGTATTCAGACCAAATTCAAACGAATCAAATGCTATCTTATTTGATTACAGCTTCAAAGTCACTTGATTGAAAGACTCAATTCCATAGCCATATAACAGGCGACAATTAGGGCAAAAAGCGACATTGTATTTTTACATGCAGTTTATGACAGACAATAATTAGGGCAAAAAGCAACATTGTATTTTTACATGCAGTTTCTGACAGGTGACACTTATAAGAAAGAACCGACACTGTAGTTTTACATTCTACACAGGCAAAAAAACCGAAACTCTATAGAAATACACAAGATTTCAAGAACAGACTGTCTACGTCTTCACACTCCAATAACAACTGATTTAATTAATCAGTTAATTAGTTGTTAAGTAATTTTGTAAATGTAAAGTTAGAATAAAACAAGATCTTGCAGTTGTTATAAATGAAATGAGTGATTGAAGATAGAGAGGTTAGATATCAGAAGTCATTAGATGTTTTAGAAGTCATCTGATGGAGATTAAACGACCAGAATGGGTCTTCAGTAGCTAACTCCTCAGAGTTAGTGATTATATATATATATATATATATATATATATATATATATTTAAATCTTTAGCAAATGTTTTGAATCTGTTAGTAGGATCACACGCTTATCAATGCATTTGTATTGTGGTCTGATCATTGTTGCTACAACTTAATATACAAATTCTCTATTGTTCTACATCCGTTTGTATTCTTGTTGAATGAATCTATCTCTCACTCCTCTTACACAAACACCATTATCGGAGAAATGTATGGTTGTCTCCAATGCCTAAATTAATTCTCCATTCTCTCTTCACATCAGATTATCAGAAGTAGAAGATTGCATGGCTATCAAAAACGTCTAATCATTTTTGAAATCTCCCTTTCATGGCAATCTAAGACTCCTACTCTGATAATCTGATTCAACACAAAAGAACAGCTCACATCTTCGTTCTCTAAGTAATCCACAATCTAGTTAAGCACAGTCATCATTGTGTCTTCATTAATTGTCTTTCCTTTCTATCAACAAATAGTGGTATCAGAGTTGATAATTTTCCATATTCCATAGAGTAGTATCAGAGCCGATTTCCATCAGTGGTATCATAGCTCAGGTTTATTGGATTACTAGAGTCTAGGATTTACAATAGAACTTATTATGTTCTTATTTCATAGAAGCTGGTCATTCTGTTTGTGTTCCATCTATGTTCCTCAATTTTAATGAAAGGTTCAACCTCAAAGATCCGCTTGATTAACAAACTCAATGGAGATGACTTCCACATGTGGAAGTTCAAGTTGAGAATGATCTTAATTGAGAAGGAGCTATGGAAATACGTAAACGATTCAATAGCTAGACCGGCAGAACCTGAACTGCTTCCAGCATGGGAAATGAAGGATGGCAAAGAACTTGCCATTGTATCCTTGAAATATGAGAGACACTCAGATTTCTCACATATCAAACAACACCACCTCCAAAGAAGCGTGGGATATCCTAACCAGCATCTACTAGACTTCAGATGTATTGACTCATCTCTATCTGAGGAAGAAGGTACTTATACTCAAGATGAGTGAAGGCACCTCAGTCAACGATTACCTGAATGAGTTCAAACAGTTGCTGTATCAACTTGCTACCATAGGTTTTTCTATTTCAAAAAAAGACTCAACGATATCTCTTCTTGTCAGTCTTTCATTCTCCTACGACACCCTAGTATTGCTTTTGAGCAATACTCCTGCACTATCTCTCCAAAGCTGACAACAAGCCTATTGTAGGAAGAAATCAGGAGAAAAAGCTTATCCACAATCAGTACAAGTTGATGACATTGTACTATCATAAGCAGCAGTCCAAGAAGAAAAAGAACTTCAAGGACAAGAAGACAAAGGCGGAGGAGCCAGTCTCATCACAACAACAACAACAACAGCATAATCAATTATCATCCAAGACCAAAATCTTTTGCAGGTATTGCAAAAGATCCAATCATGACATAAAGTATTGTCGCATTCTCAAGCATAATGAAGCGAGGAAGAAGATGTAGAAGCACCAAGAGAAAAACTCTGACATTGTTAGAAATCCACAAGAAGAGGACAAGGCGCTGATGGTACAATATCAACCTAGTAGAAAGGCCTATCAATGGTATCTTGATTCAGGTGCTTCACAGCACATGACGCCATGTAAGAACCTATTTTCTACTCTCACAGCAACAGATTCAAAGGACATTTTCTTCGGCGACTCAAGTTCACACAAGGTTGAAGGACAAGGCTCCATTCGACGGCAGTACTCTGATGGCATCACTAGACAGCTAAATGGTGTACTTTACGTACCCAAATTAGCAAGATCACTGATCAAGACTATAGAGCTTTATTTATTGCTAGTCGATGTACTATTTTTGATGAGAACTCCAATGAAATTCTCTTTTCACACAAAGAAAGAAATTTGTATACTCTAAGTCACGATTATGCACTTTTTGTGATGCTCATGTTTGGCTTCAAAGACTAGGTCATTTAAACATGCGTTCAATCTTGTACATGCATCATAGCAAAATGGTCAAGGTCTTTTTTGACCTGTTTCAATGTTGTCCATACAAAACCATCAAGCTACTATATTTCACATGTGTGGATCCAAAAATAGCAATCATAGATCATTCTACACATAGAATTGCATGCAATCACAAGTATAGTGCACCAATGGATAGTAGAACCCAAGAGAACCATGTATAATCATGAAATGAGATAGAGAAGAGAGAATATGTGTCTCTCCACAAGTTTTCTCCTTTTATAATAGGTCCAAAACCTATTTGGCCACTTGCTTTTTCCACCAAAATGCCTCTTTTCCCTCCAAAAACAGATTTGAGTTATTTTTAAAGCAAAAATAACTAAAAATACAACTAAACTAGTAAATGAAACCTATCACTGGCAATAGCGCTACTGTAGGGTGTGTAGTTTTGGTTGGTGAGCGACCTGTCAAAGAGGGTTGGAACACTAGATAGGTACATAACTATGTCAAGTTGCTAGATTTATATGCTTTCTACTTTTTTCCCTAACTCTAATCCACTTTAACACTACTCCTTCCTACACTAACCACATACACATCATGATCTTGAGTGGAAGAGGGGGAGAGAGATAGATACATAGAAGTAGAAAGTAGAGAAAAGGGCGAGAAAGAGAGTGAGAGGGGAGGTTAGCTCATTTTCTCATTGTGCATGCTAATGGAAAAACATTAACTAATGAAACCAAAAACATGGAAACTAGAAAGCAAAGACAGAAGTACACAAAATCATTAGCAAGTATTGATTAGGAAATGAGGATGCTTCTCTCCAAAATGGTAGAGTTTCCTCCTTCTCATTAAGCATAGAAATGGGTTACAAATGATGTCTTTTTATCCTTTGGGTGGCCCTTGTCCCTTGCTTCCTATTGGCTACTTGAAAAATATGAGATTGTAATCCACACCATCCACAAGAAACACAAATGAATCTATGGTGTGGGAAGAAACACCATCTACCTCCATTTGACTTTTGACTAATCCTAATTTAAAACTTAGTAACTTAAGTTAAGCTTAACCTTGGCCTTCTAATATTATTTTTAATTACATGGTCCAAATTCAAGTTTATGTCCATAATTATTTATTTACAAGTTCTCATTGGGCCATGGGCTTACGCACACAGGATGCCCCGACCCTCCCAACTATTTTTAGCTAATTTCTTTATCTACACCATCATACCTTCCACAATCGGACACCGATGGAGAAACTGATGTTGTTTCCCATGTCTCTGGTAGCTGTAGCACAAGATTGGTTCTTCAACCTATCGAAAGAAGAGAAGACCAATTGGAAAGGGGTTAAAGTGGCTCTCATCATGCACTTTAAGCCAAGAAAGTTTTTGGAACATCCTTTTCTCCTGCTGAGCAAGGTCAAAATGGGAAAAAGAGAAAGGGTTAGGGACTACATAGAATGGGTCAATGCAGCCTTAACTATGAAGGATTTCAGATCATTTATGATCCAATCCATGTCCCTAATCTATGGTTACAAAAGAAAATACTTTACCAATTTCACCAATGTAGAAAAATCAGCATCTACACACAAAATGAGATGCAAACTCTAATAGAACTTGATCAAACATGAACCAAATGATAAAGTACTGTTGCTATCCATACAAAACCAGCAAGCTATTGTATTTCACATGTGTGGATCCAAAAATAACAAATATAGATCATTCTACACATAGAATTGCATGCAATCGCAAGTATAGTGCACCAATGGATAATAGAACCCCAAAGAACCATGTATAAGCATGAAATGAGGTAGAGAAGAGAGAATATGTGTCTCTCCATGAGTTTCCTCCTTTTATAACAAGTCCAAAACCTATTTGGCCACTTGGTTTTTCCTCCAAAATGCTGACCTTACTATTTTTGGGTCTAGATTCAAAGTACCCAACATTTAGATTTGAATCTACTCAAAATCACCTTCTAACTTTCCAACACTTTCAAAAAAATGTTTATTCAAATAAAATTTAGACTAATGAACTTTGAAAAGTCAATCTCTAAGTCTAAAAATAGAGTTGGCCTCAATTTGCCAAGTATGGAAATATAGCAAATATGATCAAACTAGTTGAATCTTTCACACTAACTCCGGATCATGCGGTTATTATGTGGTTCCTCGGGGGGCTACGATGAAGTATCAGAAGAGAACTTAAACGACGAGAGTAGTATGCCACATTGCAGGAAGCAATGGAAGATGCCATCAGGGAAGAAGACGAGGGTTTAGATGAAGAATCATATCTGACCACCCATAATCCGACTCCCTCGGTAGCACCATCATCCAATGCATCCAACATATCCACAGAGCTGTTGATGGAGCAAATGACAAAGTTACACAAGCAGCAAATGGAACAACTAACAGAATAGTCTGATCAGAAACCGAAGACCTTGCAAGGAGCTAAAGCACCAACTCCAAATCCACCAGAATAGAACCAGCTACAACAGTCCCAACGAGAGAATGTATGAGGTTCAATTTGTACCCAAAACCATACAATGAATGAGCGTCCAGTTTTGAAGCAAAATCTCAAACTGACACAAAGGTTTTGCCACCGAGGCAACACATCATCACACGAAACAACATTTTGCCCATTCAACCCTCGGAGTATACATCAAAAGAGAAATTAGTATCAGACCTTTTATCCTTACCATCAGGGAGCATCGAATGCACCTGTAAATTGGTTGCCAGAGGTTTGTGCTCTATCTCCATAAAATTTTTAGCTAAAGCACTCCCACAAGTTGAAAATTTCTTTGTTCTCAGCCCATACTACATTTTTGGACCTAATTGAAGGCTTTATAGGAGTCTAATATACTTTTTAGAATTGTTGGTAATGTCTCTTTGGGTGCTAGGTTGATGTTTTCTTGATTTTGAAAGAAACCTCTTCTTGGAAGTGCGCCCTACTACAAAATTTATAGGTTATGTTCTCACATCTATGAAACTAAGGTGGTAGAGTGACATGTCTGGCATCTCGGTCACTTGGTCATTCTTTGTACTGTGCTTTACAGTGACCAATTTAGTGCACTACAATTTATGGATGTTTGAAATTTTGGCAATTTTGAGAGTAAAATTGTCAAAAAACATAAATGTTTTGATTGCATGTATGTTTTTTCCATAGTTTGTGAAGATGATGGATTTTGCAGTCACAAAACTGTCGGGACAACCACAATCCTCTTGTGACTCGGATGGAGTTCAGCTATGATCGCTGGACATTGCCAGCTGAACCACTCCTACAGTCCTCCAGAATGTAGTCAGGCACTATTGGTCTACGTTTATAAAATTAATGTAGCATTCAACATAGTTTCAACCAAGGTGCAGAATTCAAATGAACTAGGAAAAACTCAGACACATGATTAATAACAGACGCATTCGCATTCGAGATCAGACACAACAAGAAAAATCATCTGTATTGATCTTTCTCTAATTTCTTCAAGCACTGCATGCAAATCCACGCAGTGCGTTGGCATGGGAGAAACACGGTTCTCTCACGAATGTATATCTCGCCTACTAGTGGACGTTGAATCTTTATGGATCTTGATCACAAAATTCATCTCACACGTAGGCAAACTCTCCCAATACAGATTCAAGATTTTAGAGAATTAGTTAATTTTCATATTTTAGATAGATTTCATTTTTTTGTTATGAATGGTTATTTAGTAAATCGTCATCTCTAATGATTTATGTTGATAGACATATTCTCAATCTCAAAGAGGGTGATAAGATAATTATTTTATTTGGCAGTAATTTTGTACATGCATAATGGAAGCATTTGATTATTCGTAATATGAGTTTTTTTAGTATTAGGTCCCCTTTTGAACTCAAAAAGGGCCTGTTCCTTGCATAAACATATTTGCCAATTAGGATTAATTAGCTCATTGATTGTCTTATGTGGTAGTTCAACCTGGGTTTATCTTGGGTTAACTCACATTTCAATAGGCTCTACTTGAACCTAGTGTAATATAGCAAGGACAAACAATTTTAATATAGCCTGAAATTTGAAACCCAATATGATCTTCACTTTTCAAAGCCTTCAAAAATAAGCTTTTATAACTCAAAATGGAAAAAAAAGGAGGCCCAATATCTCTTTAGGCCACCATTTTGAAATAAAATTCAAAAAAAAATAAGGGAGAGGGGGGATGGGAGTACAATGCCCCTCCACCCCCCCCCCCCCCCCCCAGTGTGTTGCCCCACCCACTCCCTTCGGGCTGCTGGGCCCAAGTACGCCCTCCCCATCCCCTGAGTCGCAGTTGTCCGGACAGGCCCAAGGGGGAGGCGAAGGGGCGCTTGCATTTGGGCTCCTCCGGACCTTGGGGTGCCCAACGAGCCCTGCGGCCTGAAGGGAGGGGGTGGGGCAACACGTTGTGGGTGTGAAACCCGGCATGCCTGAGGAGAGGGGAAAGGTCAAAAGGGGAGGGGAGAAAGGACAAGGAGCCCGTTCCCCTTAATTTTTTTTGAATTTTGGAGGCCCAAAAAATATTGGGCCCTCTTTTCTTCATTCTGAGTTATAAAAACCAACTTTTGAAGGCTTTGAAAAAATGGCTATATTTTTGTTTTCAAATTTGATACTTCATATCATCATCATTATGGGTTGAGAAAGTAGAGTTAGAGGAGGGTTAGTGGGTGGGTTAAAATTTGAAGATCTAATTTACACCATTGGATATGCCATGTCATATGGACCATTCCATCTCTGTTGTCATTCTCTTATTGGTACACATGTCATCATTAACACTAATTATAATTAGTGAAGAGGCCTTTTTTGAGTCCAAAAAGGGCCCTAATGGCCTATTGTGGATGTTTATGATGTGTATCTAAATAGTTTTGAATTCTCTACAATTCTTAACTCAGTAAGTTTAGATCATGAACAAGTAATGGAAAATCAAATCATAAGTGAATTTCAAGATGTTTTTCCATCAGAATTACCTAATGGTTAGGTCATTAGATCACATGATAGAGTTAACTCCAGAAAGTCCACCTATCTCTAGATAGTGTGAAGAATGGTAAAAAATATCTTCCTATGTTGACTTTGGGGGCCATGCTCATTTTATTTCTTTGTATATTTTAATGTACGTAAAGGAATGTGAATTGAGCACATATCCTTCTAGAATAGGTCGAGTTTGAGTTTGGTAGTATTTGATGTGTTGGCATGCACAAAATTTGGTAGCATGCAAAGTTAGGTAGAATGTAACTAGGAAAATTCTACACATGTCTAGGAAGTAGATATGCAATTTTTGCCACATCATGCATGTACTTTGAGATGTGGATCTATGATAGTAGAGTTAATCTATACATGTGGATCAAGCCTTGGACACTTGGAAATCCACCTAGGAACTCGAGCCTCTTGATGTAGGGAATTTTTTGCTAGTTTGCCATATTGTGTATATTGAGATTTTGATGAGCTTTTGAACATTCTCTTACTCGAGTATTTTGGCTTCATATTCTCTCTCTACCCAAGAGGAGGCTGTTTTTGACATAGTGAGCACTTAGAATAATTTATGATGTCTATCTCTCATAATAATGACTTAGTTTTTTGAGTCCGTGGTATGCCATTGTGCTATTTTCTAGTAATATGTGTGCCATCACAATACCTCATTAAGATCCTATAAGATGTGTATAATTTATGATGTCTATCTCTCATAATAATGACTTAGTTTTTTGAGTCCGTGGTATGCCATTGTGCTATTTTCTAGTAATATGTGTGCCATCACAATACCTCATTAAGATCCTATAAGATGTGTGGTGAAGTTCACACATGCTAAAAACTTCACAGATAGTCTTTTAGGTTCTCTCAAAAAGAGGAGATAGAGATTTCAAATCAAATAGGAAACTCATGGGACATATCGAACCCAGTAAGGGACCATGAGATGCTCTTGTTTTTCTAAAAGCAAAGAAATACGGAGGTCTTTAGATGTGCATGGATAATTACAAGGGGTTGAACAAAGCTAGTATTAATAATAAATATCCATTGTGAAAGTTTTCAGATCCTTAAGATATCTTTGGTTAGAAAGAAAACTACATACCAATCTCACCAATGTAGAAAAATCAGCATCTACACACAAAATAAGATGCAAACACTAATAGAACTTGATCAAACTTGAATGAAATAATAAAGTACTGTTGTTGTCCATAAAAAACCAGAAAGCTACTATATTTCACACGTGTGGATTCGAAAATAACAATTATAGATCATTCTACACATAAAATTGCATGCAATCACAAGTATAGTGCACCAATGGATAGTAGAACCCAAGAGAACCATGTATAGGCATGAACTGAGATAGAGAAGAGAGAAGATCACTCTCTCCATGAGTTACATCCTTTTATAATAGGTCCAAACCTTATTTGGCCACTTGGCTTTCCCTCCAAAATGCTAATCCTACTATTTTTGGGTCTAGATTCAAAGTACCAACATTCAAATTTGAGTCTAATCAAACTCGCCTTCTAACTTTCCCACACTTTCAAAAAGTGTTTATTCAAATGACATTTAGACTAATGAACTTTGAAAAGTCAATCTCTAAGTCTAAAAACAAAGTTGGCCTCAATATGCCAAATATGGAAATATCGCAAATATGATCAAACTAGTTGAATCTTTCACACTCTCTCTTCAACTAATTTTAGCATAGACTTTGATGACATTCCAAGTGATGTCCAATGCTTCATGAAAAAGTTATTTCCGAATTCTTTGGTAAAGATATCAGCTACACATTCCCTTGAAGACACATGTTGAAGCTCCACCTCCTTTGCAATGACTTGCTCCCTCACAAAATGATATTGCACCTCAATATGCTTGCTCCTAGCATGAAAGATAGATTGGTTGCCAATCTTTGGGCTGATTGATTGTCGCAAAAGATGATTGGGCTCTCTGAAAAATCCAGTAAGTGAGGATCCTTGATCATCCTCTTGATCCATACCATCTCCTTTGTGCAATGTGTAAGAGCTTTGTACTCAGCCTCACTAGATGACAATGAGATAGTCGCTTGTTTCTTTGACATCCATGATATAGCTCCATAACCTATGAAAATACAATGAGCGCTATTGGATTTCCTATCCATTACATCTCCAACATAGTCTAAATCTGAAAATCCAAAAAGATTAGGTGATGATCCCTCATACAATATGCCAAAGTCTCAAATTCAACTAGCTTCCTATAGAGAGTAATGTCCTCAAAGGACCTTTCATTACCTCTTATAGTTAGCTTTACATGAGACTCCATAGGTGTATCACTAGATTTTGCATCTACCATATGAAATCTTTCTAGAATAGAATAAGCATACTTTTTCTGACAAATGAAAGTAGATTGAGAAGATCTAATGACTTCTATTTTCAAAATGTAATGAAAATTACCAAGATCATGCACCTCAAACTCCTTCTTAAGAGCATTCTTGATATCCTCCACATCTTGATTGTCTCCACCGCTCAAGATGATATCATCCACATAGATTAGCAAGATGGTAACATCATTTCCTGCAAACCTGTAATAAAGTGAATGATCATACTCACTCATAACAAAGCCTTGAGAGAGTAAAAAAGTGTTAATCCTAGCATACCAACTTCTTGGTGCTTTCTTAAGGCCATACAAGCTCTTTTGTAGTAGACACACATGATTTGGCTTTGTTGATGAAATGTAACTTTCGGGCTACTCCATGTACACATCCTCCTCAAGATCACTAGTAGCAAGTGAAATGATGACTCAAATGCTTACCATCTATGCCATGGGTGAAAAGGTCTCATAATAGTCAATCCCTTGTTGTTGAGCATTTCCTTTTGCCACTAACCTTGCCTTGTACTTGTTGATAGATCCATCTTTGTTTGTCTTCATCTTGAAGATCCATTTGCATCCAATAGCTTTCTTGTCCTTAGGCAACTCCACCAGTCTCCATGTTCCATTCTTCATAAGAGCTTGATACTCAAGATCCATTGCTTGGATCCTCTCCTCTTCTTTCCTTGCTTGATCTACACTTGTAGGTTCATCCAAAGAGGTTAGGAAAGTGACATACCCTTTAGACCACTTACTTTTGGTTTTGCCCTTTGTGAACATAGCATCCTCTTGAAGTGTCGATGTAGATCCACCTCTTGCTTGAAGATCAAGATCTCTCGAAGATCCATTAAACTTGGCAAAGCCTTTTGAATAGAAATACTTTGAACAATGTTAGCATGAACATCCAACAAGCCATTAAGAATTACTTGAATAAGAGCCTCTCCTTCCTTAATGCTTTCATCAATGCAAGCCAACTCATCATTCAATGCCTTTATCCTCAAAACAAAGTACTTGGGCTTTCTTCATTCTTTTGCAAACAAAAAATAATTTGCCTTCCTAGAGTCGACACTCTAGAAGTAGACTTGGATTCATAAAGCTTCTTCAATAGATTCCAAGCTTCCAAAGATGATGTGCACACTTACCAACTTGAGAAGCTCATTGGTAGCATTCATCTTTATCATGTGTAGAGCCTTCTCGGCCCTCTTGTCATACCTCATTTGATCTTGTTGTGTTGCTGGTCTCTCCTCCAACCCTACAACAATATCCAAAACATCATTCATCTCAAGCCTGTGATTCCATCCTCACAATCCGCAATGAATAGTTACTGGAGGTAAGCCTATCATTGGCTTCCAACATGACTCCAATTGAGGTTGCCATGTAGAAATGACCTGATCTTCTTTTTCAACCTGTTTCAATGCACAAAGCACTCTTTTGAATAAGAACAAATGCTTTCAAAAGAAATCACCAAGATTTGAAACTATCTCACACAAATTCTCTTCTAGCACTTATACCAAGTAAATCAATACATAGAATCATGGAATCTTGATCAACCTATGATCTATCCTCAATCTAATGACTTTTGCCACTTATTAAGATTGAAACACACTCAAATGAAGTCCAGAAACCTCACTATCTAGAGATCCAGTCAAAATTAGCGTTTTGACAAAATCACAAAAAATTGACTTTTCCAAATCTACATGCAAATGCTGAAAATTTGATATGCAATCTATTAGCCACTACTAAAGCTGATCCATTGATTAAAAAATTGGCCAAATCCAATATGTGAAATCAAACATTGGAATTGATCAAGTTTATAGACCTATATAGGGGTTTGATCTACAAAGATCCAATCTACAAAAGCAAAAAATTTTAATTTTGGTGTAGAATCCCCTCTAGCATGCTCTAGACTTGACATCTTCACCAAATCATTGATAGATCTGATTTCCTCCTTCATAACCTAAAACACAAGCTTTGATACCATGTGGAAGTTTTCAGATCCTTAAGATCCAATTAGCTTTGAAAGATCTTTGGTTAGAAAGATAAATACACTACCAATCTCACCAATGTCGAAAAATCAGCATCTACACACAAAATGAGATGCAAACACTAATAGAATTTGATCAAACTTGAAGGAAATGATAAAGTACTATTCATGTGTGTACAAAACCAGCAAGCTACTATATTTCACACGTGTGGATCTGAAAATAACAATTATGGATCATTCTACACATAAAATTGCATGCAATCACAAGTACAGTGCACCAATGGATAGTAGTACCCAAGAGAACCATGTATAAGCATGAAATGAGATAGAGAAGAGAGAAGATCACTCTCTCCATGAGTTACATCCTTTTATAACAAGTCCAAACCCTATTTGGCACTTGGCTTTCCCTCCAAAATGCTAACCCTACTATTTTTGGGTCTAGATTCAAAGTACCCAACATTCAAATTTGAATCTACTCATACTCGCCTTCTAACTTTCTGACACTTTCAAAAAGTGTTTATTCAAATGACATTTAGACTAATGAACTTTGAAAAGTCAATCTCTTAGTCTAAAAACAAAGTTGGCCTCAATATGCCAAATATGGAAATATAGCAAATATGAGAAAACTAGTTGAATCAATCACATTTTCCAGCTTTGATGGATGACCTTGTGGATCGCTTAAGTGGGGCTAAATACTTCACTAAGATTGATCTCAAAGTAGGATACCATTAGAAAAGAATTAAATTGTAATATGTCCAAACGACTGGATTTTGTACTAGCTTTGGCCATTATGGGTTCTTGGTGTTGACTTTGGAGTTAATGAACACTCCACCAATGTTCTAGAAAATGATGAATGACTTGTTTTGTCAATATCTGGAAAAGGTTGTGGTAGTCTTTCTAGACACTATTCTTGTCTCCGTAAGACCTGCGAGGAATACATAGACAACATTAGAACTCTCTTGATGAAACTCCGTTAGGAGTTACTATACGCTAAGGAATCCAAGTGTGAATTCTTTAAGCATGAGC
Source organism: Diphasiastrum complanatum (assembly GCA_029204225.1). Taxonomy (NCBI): domain Eukaryota; kingdom Viridiplantae; phylum Streptophyta; class Lycopodiopsida; order Lycopodiales; family Lycopodiaceae; genus Diphasiastrum; species Diphasiastrum complanatum. The sequence goes on along the minus strand of CM055113.1, from coordinate 27,122,017 downwards.
TGATTTATCTTAGTCATAAGGTCACTGCTTATGAGATCAAGTTTGAGAAGGATAAAATCAAGATAGTAGTTGATTGGCTGATTCCAAAAACGGTTAAGCTAGCTAAAGCATTTTTAGAATTTATAGTTTTTTTTTCAGAAATTTATTAATGACCATGTTAAAATAGTAGCATTACTCAATAATTTGACAAAAGAGATTGTTAACAAAAAGAGAAAGAGGAATCAACCTAGTTTGTCTGTTGTATGGAATGAGAAACTGAATTAGAGTTTTGATAAGCTTTAGAATTTGATTACTTCATATTGCAGATTGCAGATTCAGATTTACCTTAATGTTGTGAGAATGGACACAAGTGATTTTGTGCCAACCGATATTTCTACATGGAAAATCAGATTAATATTGACGTCTAATGTTAGAAAATCATAAAAAATTGGCATGTAAAACCAAACTATTAAAAACATCGACATTAAACTTGCCTGTAGAAATGGGCCCCAGCTCGCCATCCTGAAAGTGGTCAGACAAAATCTTGTGGCCTTATAAATGGCCAGTAAAAGGACTTTACGGTTTTGGTCAGTTACAAAAATAGCCATCACATTGGTGCTAAAATTTCATCATGTACTTGATCAATTGTTATTAATATATAATTGTCGAGTGTGTTTTTGAGGGGAACCGATTTGTCAAAGAGCCCTAGTCATGAATGGTGGAAGATGTTAGTTCGAAAAGAGAAAAAAAATCTTCAAAAAGATTGTTGTAAAATTGGGACTGGAAAAGCTCTTGGTTTAACATATGACCAGTTTTGAAATCTATACGCCTTGCAGTACCAAGAAGTTTGTTCACCTAGGTGACAAAAGACACAAGCTATGAAAGGCACATTCTAAACACTGAGAAAATAACACGAGCCACATCAGTGACCCAACATACCAAAAAACCCGACCAACGAGCCAAACCGCACACGCCACCCGAAAAATTAAGAAAAAGAGAAAGGGTGTGCTAAGAAAAATTAGAGACCATGATTACACATTTAAGGCCTCCACCCACCAAGTACATGCAATTTAATGGGGAGGCAATTATCCCATCAAATGGTTTTAAAAATCACCAAAATATAGTCAGAAAAGTCTAAAAATCTCCATGCATCCATGATTGTTACATTTTTTGACAACTAGAGAACTATTGGTCTAGTTGGACAATTAAGTTGCGAAGTCAGTAAAAGTATCTTTACAAAGGGCTCATCTTGGATTTTAACATAAGCATTTAAAATTCATAAAAAAACTAGCCATATTATTATTTTTTTACTTCCAAATAGCAATAAAAGCATATCATAAACCGTATAGGATTAGAGCATTATAAACCAATCACACCCAAAAAAAAACATGATTAAGTCACAAGGTATGAGTATTTGACCTAATTCTTAGACAATGCTTTTATCCTCATCTATAAAAAAATGTAAAAAGAATGTACGTGATAAATGATAGTGAGAAGTGTTATGTTGTCAGAAAAGTGATAATAAGACATGCGACATTACTTATAACAACATTTTTTTCCTAATTTTTTTAATTTCACTCAAATTGAATGAAAGATTTATATATAAAATAGACTAATTCTATGTTACAATCTCTATCAATCATGTGCATTTGTTTCTAAGACATCTTTATAGTAAACAAATGTACTATTGCTCATGAGAGCATAGTCATATATGTAGAGCAGTTTATTAAATCAAACTCATATATTTCTTGGTGTAGTTTCAAATAGATTTTTTATTTGGACAACATAACTACATCAAAGTAGTTTGACTATGACTCAAATTTTATATTTATGAAATGACATAAATAATAGAGCTTTCAAATTGATCTATTTAGAAACTAAAATTATATAGTAATATCTCCTTCAAAATTAAAAAATAATTCGCCACATACAATAATGTGATTATTCACAATTGCAAGTTCTAATGGTCACATATTGAATTTCCACTTGTATGGAACGTGTAAGTAGCATAATCTAAAAAAATTCTACAACGTTGGAATAAAGAATGTAGTATCATAAATTTTCATCACTAACAAATTTTATTAATTTTAATATTTTGAGGTATTCATACGTCTCACATTTGCATTATGGTAACTCTTTGTTATCTAAAATGATTATTTGTTGTCCTTTTTTAGGTACAGGCCCAATGTCATAAACTTAAGTGGCGCGTAGCTTTGCAATGAAATCAAATATATAATCATTGTTTATTATTCATTAGACAACAAGGGCTAGATGTTACACTATAACACCACCGGGATGACAAGTTATGGCAACTTGTTCCAGTATTTAGTAGTAGCAAAAAAATTAAAAAATCCTATAATATGTTCTATGGCTTGTCTCTACCAGAAGCCATAACAATCAATTAGTCATTAACTGAAATTTTTTTACACCTAGCTGATTGTTTGTTAGATTTATTTAGTGGTACCGATACTACTAGTGCATGTGCTATTCAAAAAGACAGAGATATTGCTTTTGTACATTTAGATTCTAGTTAAGTAGAATTTATAAAAATAAAAATGAAATCTCTCTCAATTTTGTTAGATGAGTTGGCAAAAGTGGAAAAATATACAGATGACGAAGACTTTGCCATTCCCCTGTCAAAGGAACCACAACCTGTCGCAAGTAGAAAAAGAATTTTGGTGACACAAGGAATTTTGAAGATGTCCTAGTCCAAGACTGTAGAGGTAGTTGAGGAAGTTTCACTCCTCCAAAGGAGTAAAAAGATGTTGATGACTTTTGAGAGTAATGTACTTTATATTATTATTATAAGGATTATACTTATATTTCTCAGAAATTTATGTCATGATATTTTTAAGATTAGTTTAAAATTTTTTAGAATTATTTAGTATCAAAAATCTTTTGAATAGTTCCTTACAATGTTAGTTTTTTATAAATGAGATGGTGTTTTGATTTGTATGAATGAAATCAAAATTTTGAATCCATACTCTTCAAGAAAATGATGAATGTTAATAAAAATAATCATATTCTTATTAGTTCAATTTCTATGAATATATTAATAAAAATAACAATTTTTTTGATACATTACTGACAAAAAGTAAACCTCCTTTGATTATTGAAGAGTGGAAAAACTTATCAATGTACAAATAGATGAAAGCACATAGAATCATTGGCAAAGAGTAGAACATAAAATATTAAAATAATTACTCAAAACCTATTGTTTGATGTAAATCACTAACTAGAATAGTTGCAATAATAGGTAATGCAGAAAGCTTCGAACTCGCCACCCCTGTAAATTGAGCTCGTCGAAGGATTAAAAGCACATGTGAATGTTGCAATGCAACAGAAATACGTTGACAATAGAAAGATGTAATGAGGGATGGTAACATTACATTGTCTATGGCGCTTCACATCAAGCTCCACACATAATGAAAAAAAATCATTTAATTTTTTAAGGAATCATCGACCATATGTTCCCAAAGCAAAGGGGGTGAATTCTTCACTAGATGCATGATCATTATAATCTCTCTCCTTCTCTTGAGCTACGTAAGATGCGGCATCCTCTTGTGTGGTGGAAGAACGACGAAGGTGATGTAGAGAGGGATACACAATAACAACATCTCCAAGAGTGCGAATGCTCTCACATGAGAGAACAAGGTCAACATGTCGATGAGATGACTGCCCAGATGGCCCTAGCAAAATGGGTGTTTGCTTTTGAAACAACATGGAAGCCACTATTATGAGCATTAGCTGCAAGAACATCACGAATGAAATCATGTGGCTATACGATCCCAACCTGAGGGGCACTGCATAAGATGAGTACCCAGGAAATCCAACACATGTTCACATGAGCACTTAGAGAGCCCACTTAACACTAGATATGGAAGTCCCAATTTGATATGAAGGGCAATGATAAAAAAGTCAGAAAAGAGTCGCAATAGTGATAGAATTGGACATGAAACTAACCAAGCCCCTACACCTAGACCAACACATGAAAGAAGACGAGTTCAAAATAATTTTGACCAAAACGTAGTCTAGAATCATAAATCATTGAAAGATCCGGCAACATCATTACTAATATGAACATAGATTCATCTAGAATAGAGTCTCTATGCATGGATCCTCTATTCATAGAATTGCTATTGATAGCTCTACACATGCATACATTATCCCAAACCTTGTACTAACTCCATTTAGTGTGTTCTAGGCCTCACAAGGATATTAGTTATTTTTGGGTCACGTCCAGTATGACATGGCATAACTAATGAAACAAGAAGAGAAATTCGTTGTTTAGAAAACTGACCTTCACAAATGTCAAAGATGTCTGGCCCTAAAAGTCGACCAAATACTCCCAGCAAAGTATCATCAAAATTTTTAAGTAATGATAATATGTTAGGTGAAGGAGAAACACAATGTAGAAGGTAACCAAGACATTGGGCAAAGCACTAAGTGAGAATTCTGAAAGAAATCTTATAGTTACCTATGAGAGTTTTCAGATCCTTAAGATCCAATAAACTTGAAAGACCTTTGGTTAGAAAGAGAAATACACTACCAATCTCACCAACGTAGAAAAATTAGCATCTACACACAAAATGAGATGCAAACACTAATAGAACTTGATCAAACTTGAATGAAATGATAAAGTACTGTTGTTGTCCATACAAAACCAGCAAGCTACTGTATTTCACATGTGTGGATCCAAAAATAGCAATTATAGATCATTCTACACATAAAATTGCATGCAATCACAAGTATAGTGCACCAATGGATAGTAGAACCCAAGAGAACCATGTATAAGCATGAAATGAGGTAATGCAAATTACCAAGATTGTGCACCTCAAACTCTTTCTTAAGAGCATTCTTGATATCCTCCACATCTTGATTGTCTCCACCACTCAAGATGATATCATCCACATAGATTAGAAAGATGGTAACATCATTTCCAACAAACCTGTAACAAAGCCTTGAGAGAGTAACAAAGTGTTAAGCTTAGCATACCAACTCCTTGGTGCTTGCTTAAGGCCATACAAGCTCTTTTGTAGTATACACACATGATTTGGCTTTGTTGATGAAATGTAACTCTCAGGCTACTCCATGTACAAGATCACCATTCAAGAATGCATTTGAAAGTCCATTTTCCATAGATCCCATCCATAAAGTGTAGCAAGTGAAATGATGACTCGAATGCTTACCATCTTTGCCATGGGTGCAAAGGACTCATCATAGTCAATCCCTTGTTGTTGAGCATATCCTTTTGTCACTAACCTTGCCTTGTACTTGTTGATAGATCCATCTTGGTTTGTCTTCACCTTGAAGATCCATTTGAATCCAATAGCTTTCTTGTCCTTAGGCAACTCTACCAATCTCCATGTTCCATTCCTCATAAGAGCTTGATACTCAAGATCCATTGCTTGGATCCACTCCTCTTTTTTCCTTGCTTGATTTACACTTGTAGGTTCATCCAAAGATGTTAGAAAAGCAACATAATTTCTAGAAACTACTAGCTTACCCTTTTGATCATATGTGAGCCTTGAAGGTACTTGTCTTTCCCTTGATGTTCTCCTTGGCTTTTGACTTGACGAAGGTCCATCATCATCACCATCCAAAGTAGGATCCCTTTCATCAACATCAAGAATGTTAGATCCATCCACACCTTTATCAATCATGCTTGAAGACACTTTTGGAAGATTCCCCTTATCAAAGATGACATCTCTACCAACAATCACTTTGTTAGTAGAAGGAATGTAAACCTTGTAGGCTTTATTCAACTCCCTATATCCAACAAAAATACCTCTTCTTGAAGATGGATCCCCCTTGGTCCTATCATCAAGAGTAATGGTGACATAGCATGTGCAACCAAAGGTTCTTAGAAAGTTGACACTCGGCTTCCTCTTGAATAGCATCTCAAAAGGTGTCCTTCCATCGAAAATAGCACTCGACATCCTATTGCACAAGAAATTGGCGCACAACAAAGCTTGATCCCAAAATGGTTTGTCAAGATTAGCAGTTAACCTCATAGCTTTAGCACTTCTACATAAAATCCTATTCTCCCTTTCAGCCACTCCATTTTGTTGTGGGGTCCTTGATGTTGTACACTCCCTCTTGATCCCATGCTCATCACAAAAGGCCTTGAACTTGGTAGATATGTACTCGCCACCATTATCACTCCTTAAGTACTTGATCCTTGTGGAAAACTGGTTCTCCTTTGCATTCTTGAACTTGATAAAGACATCATACACTTCATCCTTGCTCTTTAGTAGATAGATCCAACAAAATCTACTAAAATCATCAATAAATGCTACATAAATCTTAGCTCCACTACTGCTAATTGTAGTAAATCCATGAATATCCGAATGTACAAGTCGAGAAGGATTTGTAGATCTAGATATAGATCTAGTATAAGGTAGTTTATGTGACTTAGGCAAAGCACAAGACTCACAAACACGTTTGATGCCACTTAAGGAACTTGGAAGACCTATCACAATCTTCTTCCTAGCCATTACCTCCAATGACTTGAAGTTGAGGTGTCCCATCCCTTCATGCCAAACCTCTTGAATAGGTATTTGCTCCCTTGCAACACATCCAACTTGGTTAGCAATAACACAAGCATCTAGTTTGAACAACTTCCCTTGCCTTTTACCTTTTCCAATCAAGACATCCTTCCTTTTGATCATACAAGCATCTCCATCAAACTCCACATTGAGGCCTTTACTTAGCATTTGAGTCACACTAAGAAAATTCTTGGTAATAGATGGAATAAACAAGAGATCCTCCAAATGAACATTCCTATTTGTAGAGAGAGAAATAAGAATTGTGTCAATTCCTTTGATTGCACACTCACCATCATTGGCCGTGTAGATCACCCTCTTGTCATCTCCATATGCCAACAAAGAAGTGAAGTACTCTTTGCGAAAGGTCATGTGTGAACTTGCTCCACTTTCAATCCACCAAGGATCTAGATCTCCATCATTAGCAAGCATCACAAAAACATCATCATTTGCGTCTTGAACATCCAGACCATCCTCATCAAGAGTAAGATTATCTTGCTTGTCTCCTTGATCTCTCTTATTCTTGTAGCAATCACTTGCAAAGTGTCCTTTGATGCCACAATAGAAGCACTTGAGATTTGATCTATAGGTCTTTATTCCACTTGAAAAGGCATCCACTTGATCTTGCCCTTTAGACCACTTACTTTTGGTTTTGCCCTTTGTAAACATAGCATCCTCTTGAAGTGTCGATGTAGATCCACCTCTTGCTTGAAGCCTATATTCCTCATTGATCAATATCTCTTGAAGATCCATCAAACTTGGCAAAGTCTTTTGAATAGCAATAAAGTTAGCATGAGCATCCAACAAGCCATTAAGAATTACTTGAATAAGCTCTCCTTCCTTAATGCTTTCATCAATGCAAGCCAACTCATCATTCAATGCAGTACTTGGAATTTCTTCATTATTTTGCAAACAAAACAAGATTTGTCTTCTTAGAGTCAACACTCTAGAAGTAGACTTGGATTCATAAAGCTTCGTCAATGAATCCCAAGCTTCTAAAGATGATGTGCACTTACCAACTTTCTTAAGAAGCTCATTGGTAATATTCATCTTTATCATGTGTAGAGCCTTCTTGGCCCTCTTGTCATACCTCACTTGATCTTGTTGTGTTGTTGTTCTCTTCTCCAAACCTACAACAATATCCAAAACAACATTCATCTCAAGAAGTGACTGCATCCTCACTTTCCACAATGAATAGTTACTTGAGGTAAGCCTATGATTGACTTCCTCCAATTGATGTTGCCATGTAGCAATGAACCGATCTTCTTTTTCAACCTATTTCAATGCACAAAGCACTCTTTTGAACAACAACAAATGCTATCAAAAGAAATCACCAAGATTTGAAACTATCCCACAAATTCTCTTTTAGCACTTATACCAAGCAAATCAACACATAGAATCATGGAATCTTGATCAACCTATGATCTATCCTGAATCTAATAACTTTTGCCACTTCCTAAGTTTAAAACACACTCAAATGAAGTCCAGAAATCTCACTATCTAGATATACAATCAAAATTAGAGTTTTGACAAAATCACAAAAAATTGACTTTTCCAAATCTACATGCAAATGCTGAAAATTTGATATGCAATCTGTTAGCCACCACTAATGCTAATCCAATGATCCAAAAATCAGCCAAATCCATTATGTGTAATCAAAAATAGGAATTGATCAAGTTTATAGACCTATATAGGATTTTGATCTACAAAAGGTCCAATCTACAAAAGCAAAAAACTCAGTTTTGGTGTGGAATCCCCTCTAGTATGCTCTAGACTTGATATCTTCATCAAATCATTGATAGATTTGATTTCCTCCTTCATAATCTGAAACACAAGCTTTGATACCATGTGAAAGTCTTCAGATCCTTAATATCCAATCAACTTGAAAGATCTTTGGTTAGAAAGAGAAATAAACTACCAATCTCACTTACGTAGAAAAATCAGCATCTACACACAAAATGAGATGCAAACACTAATAGAACTTGATCAAACTTGAATGAAATGATAAAGTACTGTTGTTTTCCATAAAAAACCAGCAAGCTACTATATTTCACACGTGTGGATCCGAAAATAGCAACTATAGATTATTCTACACATAAAATTGCATGCAATCACAAGTATAGTGCACCAATGGATAGTAGAACCCAAGAGAACCATGTATGAGCATGAAATGAGATACAGAAGAGAGAAGATCACTTTCTCCACGAGTGGCATCCTTTTATAATGGGTCCAAACCCTATTTGGCCACTTGGCTTTCCCTCCAAAATGCTAACCCTACTATTTTTGGGTCTAGATTCAAAGTACTCAATATTCAAATTTGAATCTACTCTAACTCACCTTCTAACTTTTCCACACTTTCAAAAAGTGTTTATTCAAATGACATTTAGACTAATGAGCTTTGAAAAGTCAATCTCTAAGTTTAAAAACAAAGTTGGACTCAATATGCCAAATAAAAAAATATAACAAATATGAGGAAACTAGTTGAATCTTTCACATTTCCCAGCTTTGGCAACATAGCAGAATGATAAGTGAATGCATCCATAGAGTCCTGCAAAAATGAAATAACATACCTAGGAGAACCGATGAGAACACGAAGTGCCTTAATGCCATGCTCAAGAGTAATGAATCCTACAGGGGAGGAGAAATCAGTTGGAAGGACTTTTAGACACCAAGCTACATATTTAAATCTACTAATTGTATGCTCAAGAGAGGAAACCTACTTCGAAAAATGCAAAAAATATGGGATGACATCACTAGTAGGTCTCACAATGTATCATCTACAATGGAGGAGAATGTCGTAGCAATAGCACACAATGCACGATAATGTGCCACAACAATGAGAGGTCTACATTCTAAGGGATTCCCCTATCGAGTTTCTTCAATAGAAGAAATGATGGTAACATCACTTGTATGAGAAGCATGACTAAAGTACAAAGGAGTACTTTTAGAATAGATGCAGTGCACAAAAGGAATGAGCACGGCTAGCATATCCTGAGCTAAAAGCATTAGCAACATCAACTTGTAAAACCACCTAATCAGGATGAAGATCCAAAATAGCTCATAAAGCATGAACGACAGTGTCACAACCACCAGGAGTAGCACACCCAAACTAAAAAAAAAAAAAAAAAGATGAGCATGAAAAGCTTTTCAAAATTGAAAACAAAGTACCCTTGCAACCAACATGTATAAACATTCACCTATCAATCAAATGCATACCACTAGAGTGTTTATCCAATGCTAAAAGACAAGCGACACCTAAAATATTAGTAACTGAAAGAGGAATATGCCCGCAAGCAATGAAGAAGCATACCTTGAAAAGAAGATTAGAGTCACTAGTGAATCATCTGGGAAAAAAAAATCATATAGATGCTCAAAGACCATCCCTGAAGGCCCACCAGTACAGAGACGATGATAGCGAAAAAAAGCTTTAATAAAATGAACCTTTGCTAGTTGGAGATCAAAGTCAGGCTAAAAGTCTTCTACAAACAAAGGGAGGATATCACTGGCATGGGGATGAAGCCATTCTAGTGTCTAAATGGTAGTAGAATAAGACATTGTTATAACTGAAGGAGCAAGGGCATGTGCTACACGAGAATGTTCACCAACTTGTCCAAGAAAAACACAATGATGTGGACGACTATGAATAGAAATGGATGCAAAGTCCGAGATAGTAACAAACTCACGTTTTGCTACAAGCACATTTGCAATGAAGAAAAAGCTCCTTCTGTAAATTTTCTCAATCACCTGACATGAAATGCTGATTCAGAATTCTATTACGAGTTTTTCAATGATTAGCTTCACCACTTGTAAGCAGAAGAGAAAAACACCATTGGGAAAAGAGAAAAAGGGCATGCCAAGCAGCAATTTAAAAAGGGTTGGTAGCTTAACGGGTTAAAGACACTCGAAGAGCTCTTTGTACGTCCAAACAAGGTAAAAAAGACGCAATTGAAATGAGGACATAATTTACATCTTTAAAAACTTCTCTGGACTGTCGAACAAAACCTCAGGTTCATCTCCACTCTTGAAAGAAATCGACCGCATTGTGACATTGATGAAAGTAGGTGCCGGCCCATTTGTCATGCAAACTGATTGATACAACTGCTCAGCAAGAGAAAAATCAAGGGCACGTTGGTTCATAAAAAGCAAGGCTCGGCAAATATTCTTTGACTCAATTTGATACATATGCTTGCTCCAAACGTAACCAATATAATCAGAGGAATATGCATCGAGATTGACATTTGTTTCCACCTCAAACTCACCCAATGCATCATTATTATCGGAGGATGATACAATCTCGTAGAGGCTTCCAGATATTGATCCAATCAGATCAACCCTTGGCTCTAGCGGACGTTTTCTAGCCTGTCCAACCGGCTTGCTGTCCTTCAACCAACAGAAATTTAGTCTTCTAGGTGGCGTCGTTTTGATATAACTTTTTGTCGTGCTTTCTTTCTACCTCCAAATAGAGTTGGAGCTGAGGATGGTGCCGGTTTCTATCTCAGAGAATAATACCACTTCTGATCCTCTCAGCTTGCTGACTACGACCGTGCAATTTCAGTTGTCTCCATCATTGTTTCTTCACGTTCTCGCATCATTTCATGCAAGTTTTGAAGAGCAATCATCCCATCGAGTAAATTTCCATGATATCTACCCAATGCACCAGTTGAGTCATGAATTTCGGGTTCCTCCGTATAATGCTTTGTATCCGAACAAGACAGAACAAAATGGCGTTCTTCTCCATTAGAACCCCGAGTCATGAATTCACTCCTTTCAATCAGCATGGTTTCAGACATTATAATTGCCCGCACCACACCTATAGTTTCAACATCCTCCATCGAAAATCCAGGCTCACCAACTGATACTTTGGAGACAACGACGAAGAGTTTCATGTACTGGCCGCTGGAAAAAGGCTTTTGAACAATTTTCCATGCCTTTGTAAAAAAAATTGGATTCGCATCACCAACGGACATGAGGACAGTCTCTTCTGCTGCGTAAAAAGCTTGCAAATGCTCAACACATAAACCACATCCGTATGAGAAGACGAAAACATAAAGTTTTTAATATATATACTATATATATGAAAGTATATATATGAGTTTATGACTATATATATATATATATATATATATATATATATATATATATATATATATATATATATATATATATATATATATATATATATATATATATATATATATATATATATATATATATATATATATATATATATATATATGAATATATAACCATATATTATCTCATATGTGATGAAGGTCTTTAAATTAGAAAAAAGTAAACCCCCCCCCCCTTGTTAAACTTAAATTTTCTAAATTTAAGAGAAGGTTTAATCTCCCCACCCACCCGCCGCAAGGGGTGGACCGGGGAGAGGGGAATATAAAAAATAGTTTTTTTTGTTAGACACCCCCCCACCCACCCACCCTCCACGGCGGGTGGGCGAGGGAGGGGGGGAAGAATTTATAAGAAAGCATTTAAAACAAAAGGTTTTTTTTTAACTTCTCCCCAACCACACTACTTAACTTAGAAGATTAGATTTAACGAAAAAGACATGGAGAAAGCAAAAAAATTTACCATATTGTAGGAGTAAAAGAATTTGAAATAGGTAGCAATTCACTCTGATAAAAGAAAGCCTAAAAATTTCAAAAGACAATGTAAATAAGCATTGTGGGGGGTTTATTTATGTTTTTTTGCTATTGTCAAGTTCCATAAAGACTTATGGGACAAATGGGTCTCTCTCTCTCTCTCTCTCTCTCTCTCTCTCTCTCTCTCTCTCTCTCTCTCTCTCTCTCTCTCTCTCTCTCTCTCTCTCTCTCTCTCTCTCTCTCTCTCTCTCTCTCTCTCTCTCTCTGCCAGATGACCATCCCACTGACACATTCCACTAGTGGTGATGGCCGACAGGCGCTTTGACGGGTCTCTCTCTCTTTTAATATTTCGCACACAATCACCCACAACTCTCGAGTTGACGTCCCCCGGAGAGCTGCAGAACATTGCGTCGGAGCCATGGAGGGGATGGTGCCCTGGAGGCTGTCGTGCATGCAGGACGATGTCGATGGCTCCCTATCACGCTTTTGTGGCACCGAGCCTGATCCCGGTGCCTTGCGGGGATTGCATTACTAAGGCCCACCCTTAGAAATGTTGCAACCCACGTCCCGCCAGCACCGGCCGCTGTAGGTCAAGGTGCCCGCGGCCTAGCGCTGGCGTCGGAATGCACAGGGTGGGTTGGTGGCTGCTCTCCGGGCTCTGGCGCTAGGGCCTGTGCTGGTGCGTCGGGAGTCCAGTTTGCTTCTAGCGTTGCTTCGACGCCAAATCGGGAGCGGGCGCAGGTTCAAGGGGACAAAAATTTTGCGAATCGTGTCATCCTGAAAATTTCACTCAAGCATCTCGATATTTTCCCGATGCATGCGCAAAATTTTCGCAGTTTGCGGAATTTTTGCACACAGGCTGCATCGCGAAATTTTTGCGATGCCTACGTGAAATTTCGTGCCTCGCGCCTTCGTGAAAATTTTGCGATGCATTCGGGAAATTTTCGCGAAGGCATCGCGAAGTTTTCACGATGCAGCCTGCGCGCAAAAATTTTGCAAATCTCAAAAATTTCACGATGCTTGTGCAAAAATTTTGAGATTCACAAAATTTTTGCGCGTAGGTTGCATCGCAAAATTTTCGCGATGCAGCCTGCGCATGATGCCTTCAAAAATTTTCGTGCGCAGGCTACATCATAAAATTCTCGCGATGCCTTCGCGAGATTTTTGCGAATCGTGCAAAGGCACCGCGAAATTTTCACGATGCAGCCATCCCTCCACCCACCCACTACGGCGGGTGAGCGAGGGGTGGGGGGAATATGGGAACAATTATAAAAAAGCATTTAAAACAAAAGGTTTTTTTTAACTTCTCCACGACCACACTACTTAACTTAGAAGGTTAGATTTAACGAAAAAGACATGGCAAAAAAATTTACCATATTGTAGGAGCAAAAGAATTTGAAACATATAGCAATTCACTCTGATAAAAGAAAGCCTAAAAATTTCAAAAGACAATGTAAATAAGCATTGTGGGGGGGGGGGTTTATTTATGTTTTTTTGCTATTGTCAGTTCCATAAAGACTTATGGGACAAATGGGTCTCTCTCTCTCTCTCTCTCTCTCTCTCTCTCTCTCTCTCTCTCTCTCTCTCTCTCTCTCTCTCTCTCTCTCTCTCTCTCTCTCTCTCTCTCTCTCTCTCTCTCTCTCTCTCTCTCTCTCTCTCTCTCTCTCTCTCTCTCTCTCTCTCTGCTCTCTGCCAGATGACCGTCGCACCGACACATTCCATTGGTGGTGATGGCCGACAGGTGCTCTGATGGGTCTCTCTCTCTTTTAATATTTCGCACACAATCACCCACAACTCTCGGGCCACCGACATCTTCCTATCATGCTTTTGTGCCACCGAGCCTGATCCTAGTGCCTTGCGGGGATTGCATTACAAAGGCCCACCCTTAGAAACGTTGCAACCCACGTCCCGCCAGCGCCGACCTCTATCGGCCAAGGTGCCTGCGGCCTAGAGCTAGCGCCGGAATCCACAGCGTGGGTTGGTAGCCGCTCTCCGGGCTCTGGCACCAGGTCCTGCGCTGGTGCGCCAGCAATCTAGTTTGCTTCCAACGCTACCAGTCCGGGTCGGGCACTGCCGATGTGGCACCGGGGGACCTCTGGTGCGGGCGTCGGTGCCCATGGTGCACTGCCAGCGCTGGACATAGACCCATGGCGCTACACGACTTGTGGCGTGCGGGCGCTGGACCCCTGGTGTGGCTAGCCTTGCCTTTGCAAAATTTCGCGGCTCGCACCTTCGCAAAAATTTCGCAAAGGCTCACGAAGGGGCAATTCGTGAAACTTTTGTGAATCGAACCTTCACAAATTTTTTGCGAAGGCTTCGTGAAAATTTGCGACTTGTGCCTTCACGGAAATTTTGAGATGCATTCGTGAAAATCTCGCAAAGGCGCGATTTGCGAAATTTCGTGAAGGCATTGTAAAATTTTTGCCATGCCTGAGCGAAATTCTACAAATCTCACCTCCGCAAAAATTTCATGTTTCGTGAATCTCGAAATTTCCGCGATGCCTGCGCGAAATTTCGCAACTCGCGCCTTCTGAGAAATTTCGCGTTTCGCGAATCTCAAAATTTTCCTGGTGCCTGCGCGAAATTTTTGAGATTCGTGAAATTTTTGCTAATCGCACCTTCGCAAAAATTTCATGAAGGCACCGCGAAATTTCATAAAGGCACTGCAAAAAATTTTCTCCCTCCGCCCACAATGTTTTTTTATAAATACTCCTCCCACCCGCTACGGTGGGTGGGTGGTGGGGTGGGGGAACATTAACCAAAAATTTGCGATGCCTTCGCGAAATTTTTGCGATGCCCTTGCGAAAATTTCGCGATGGCATTTTTGCCAATGTCCTCCCCCCCCCCCCCCACGAACACAAATGGTTCTCTCTCTCTCTCTCTCTCTCTCTCTCTCTCTCTCTCTCTCTCTCTCTCTCTCTCTCTCTCTCTCTCTCTCTCTCTCTCTCTCTCTCTCTCTCTCCAACACATCACAAATCCTCTCTCTCTCTCTTTGCTCTCTCAATATCTCTCAACAATTCTCGTGAAGGCATTGCAAAATTTTCGCAATGCAGGCTACGTACGAAAATTTTGTGAATCGCTCTTTTGTGAAAATTTTGCACAGATATCTCAAAATTCTCTTGATGCATGAGCGAAATTTTTGCGCGCAGGTTGCATCGCAAAATTTTGTGCAGGCATTGCAAAATTTTTGCGATGCTTGTGCGAAATTTTGCGACTCGCGCCTTCGCAAAACTTTTGAGATGCATTCGCAAAGGCATCGTGAAATTTTCGCGATGCACCCTACGCGCGAAAATTTTGAATCTCGAAAATTTTGCGATGCCTGTGCAAAATTTTGCGAATCTCAAAAAATTTCGTGATGCTTTCTCAAAATTTTTGCGCGCAGGCTGCCTTGCAAAATTCTCGCGATACCTTCGCGAAGTTTTCACGAATTGTGCCTTCGCAAAGGCACCGCGAAATTTTCACAATGCAACCTGCACGTGAAAATTTTGAAAATCGTGCCTTCGCGAAAAATCCCCCCCTCCCCACCACAATTTCACGATGGCATTTTCGTCAATGTTTGCCTCCCTGCAGCGGGAAGGGGTGGGAGGAGAATTTATAAAAAAGCATTTAGAACAAAAGGTTTTTTTTAACTTCTCCCCCGCCCACACTACTTAACTTAGAAGATTAGATTTAACGAAAAAGGCATGGAGAACACCTCACAAAAACTCCTCTCTCTCTCTCTCTCTATCTCTCTCTCTCTCTCTCTCTCTCTCTCTCTCTCTCTCTCTCTCTCTCTCTCTCTCTCTCAACATCTGTCATAAATTTTTGTGAAGGCATCGTGAAATTTTTGCGATGCAGCCAATGCACAAAAATTTTGCGAATCGCGCCTTCGTGAAAATTTCCCGCAGATATCTCGAAATTTTTGCGATGCCTGCACAAATTTTTTGCGCGCAGGCTGCATCACAAAATTTTCACAATGCCTGCGTGAAATTTCACGACTGGCGCCTTCACGTGTTTGTTTTTTTGTCATTGTCAAGTTCCATAAAGACTTATGGGACAAATGGGTCTCTCTCTCTCTCTCTCTCTCTCTCTCTCTCTCTCTCTCTCTCTCTCTCTCTCTCTCTCTCTCTCTCTCTCTCTCTCTCTCTCTTTCCGCTCTCTCAACATCTCTCAACAATTTTCCTGATGCAATTGCATAATTTTTAGATGCATTCGCGTAATTTTAGATGCATTCACGTAATTTTTGCGAATGCGTTGCGAAATTTTCGCGATGTAGCCTACGAGCAAAATTTTGTGAATCTCAAAAATTTTGCGATGCCTGTGTGAAATTTTTGAGATTCGCAAAATTTTTGCAGGCAGGCTGCATGGCAAAATTTCGCGCAGGCATCGCAAAAATTTTGCGATGCAGCCTGCTCGAGAAATTTTCATGATGCCTTTGCAAAATTTTCGCGCACAAGCTGCATCGCAAAATTTTCGCGATGCCTTCATGAAAATTTTGTGAATCGTGCCTTCGAGAAAATTTTCCTCCCACCCCACACACAATTTCGTGATGGCATTTCCGTCAATGTTCCACCCTCACAGCAAGTGGGTGCGGGAGGTGGGGTGGGGAAGAATTTATAAATAAACATTTAGAACAAAAAGGTTTTTTTTAACTTCTTCCCCGCCCACACTAATTTTAGAAAATTAGATTTTGCCAAAAAGACATGGAGAAAGCGAAATTTTCTAGAATGTCCCTCGGCCATACATATACCCAAAGTTCGACATTGTCTCCCATGACTATACTTGAACAAGATCTGTTCTATAGGTCGTGCATCTGATCTATGCCTTTGTGCATAGACAATCTCCACAACCCGGAGGACGAGATGTGGCTTGTTGGCTTGAGCGCGATTACCGCAGGGTTGTGATGGCCCTCGTGCTGTCACGCTCTCTGCCAGATGACCGTCCCACCGACACATTCCACTGGTGGTGATGGCCGACAGGCGCTCTGACGGGTCTCTCTCTCTTTTTATATTTCGCACGCAACCGCTCGCAACTCTCGAGTGTAGGACTCTGATACCATATTGTAGGAGCAAAAAAATCTGACGTAGGTAGCAATTCACTCTAATATAAGAAAGCCTAAAAATTTATTTCTATTTTTTTGCTATTGTCAAGTTCCATAAAGACTTATGGGACAAATGGGTGTCTCTCTCTCTCTCTCTCTCTCTCTCTCTCTCTCTCTCTCTCTCTCTCTCTCTCTCTCTCTCTCTCTCTCTCTCAACATCTCTCAACAATTCTCACGAAGGCATCAAGAAATTTTCGCGATGCAGCCTACGCTCAAAAATTTTACGAATCGCGTCGTCTCGAAAATTTTGCGCAGGCATCTCAAAATTTTCGCAATGCATACGCAAAATTTTTGAGATTCGCAAAGTTTTCGCATGTAGGCTACATCCCGAAATTTTTGCAATTCTTGCGTGAAATTTTGCGACTCGCGCCTTCGCAAAAATTTCGAGATGCATTGTCGGTTGCATTGCAAAATTTTGCGCAGACATCGCAAAATTTTCACGATGCAGCCTGGCACGAAATTTTTGAGAAGGTGCAATTCACGAAAATTTTATGATGCCTTTGAAAATTTTCGTGCGCAGGCTCCATCACAAAATTTTCGCGAATCACACGAAGGCACCGCAAAATTTTCGCGATGCAGCCTGCGTGAGAAAATGTCGCGAATCGCGCCTTCGCGAAAGCCCCCCCCCCTTCCCCCCCCCCCCTCCCCACCACAATTTCACGATGGCATTTTCGTCAATGATTGCCTCCCCGCAGCGGGAGCGGGTGGGAGGAGAATTTATAAAAAAGCATTTAGAGCAAAAGGTTTTTTTTAACTTCTCCCCCGCCCACACTACCTAACTTAGAAGATTAGATTTAACGAAAAAGGCATGGAGAACAAAAACTCCTCTCTCTCTCTCTCTCTCTCTCTCTCTCTCTCTCTCTCTCTCTCTCTCTCTCTCTCTCTCTCTCTCTCTCTCTCTCTCTCTCTCTCTCTCTCTCTCTCTCTCTCTCTCTCTCTCTCTCTCTCTCTCTCTCTCAACATCTGTCATAAATTTTCGCAAAGGCATCGTGAAATTTTCGCGATGTAGCCAATGTGCAAAAATTTTGCGAATCGCGCCTTCGTGAAAATTTCCAACAGATATCTCGAAATTTTTGCGATGCCTGCGCGAATTTTTTGCGCGCAGGCTGCATCACGAAATTTTCGCAAATGCCTGCGTGAAATTTCACGACTGGCGCCTTTGAGAAAATTTTGAGATGTTAGCGCGAAATTTTGAGATGTCTATTTTTTTGTCATTGTCAAGTTTCATAAAGACTTATGGGACAAATGGGTGTCTCTCTCTCTCTCTCTCTCTCTCTCTCTCTCTCTCTCTCTCTCTCTCTCTCTCGCTCTCTCTCTCTCTCTCTCTCTCTCTCTCTCTCTCTCTCTCTCTCTCTCTCTCTCTCTCTCTCTCTCTCTCTCTCTCTCTTTTCTCCAACACCTCACAAAACTCCTCTCTCTCTCTCTCTCCCGTCTCTCAACATCTCTCAACAATTTTCCTGATGCAATTGCATAATTTTTAGATGCATTCGCGTAATTTTTGCGAAAGCGTTGCGAAATTTTTGCGATGTAGCCTACGTGCGAAAATTTTGCGAATCTCGAAAATTTTGCGATGCCTGTACGAAATTTTTGAGATTCGCAAATTTTTGCAGGCAGGCTGCATGGCGAAATTTCGCGTAGGCATCGCGAAAATTGTGCGATGCAGCCTGCTCGCTAAATTTTCTCGAAAATTTCGTGATGCCTTCGCAAAATTTTCGCGCACAAGCTGCATCGCAAAATTTTCGTGATGCCTTCATGAAAATTTCGCGAATCGTGCCTTCGCAAAAGCTTTCCTGCCCCTCCACACACAATTTCGCGATGGCATTTCCGTCAATGTTCCACCCCCGCAATAGGTGGGTGCGGGGGGTGGGGTGGGGAAGAATTTATAAAAAAACATTTAGAACAAAAAGGTTTTTTTTAACTTCTTCCCCGCCCACACTACTTATCTTAGAAAATTAGATTTAGCCAAAAAGACATGGAGAAAGCGAAATTTGACGCATGTAGGACTCTGATTCCATATTGTAGGAGCAAAAAAATCTGACGTAGTTAGCAATTCACTCTAATATAAGAAAGCCTAAAAATTTATTTCTATTTTTTTGCTATTGTCAAGTTCCATAAAGACTTATGGGACAAATGGATCTCTCTCTCTCTATCTCTCTCTCTCTCTCTCTCTCTCTCTCTCTCTCTCTCTCTCTCTCTCTCTCTCTCTCTCTCTCTCTCTCTCTCTCTCTCTCTCTCTCTCTCTCTCTCTCTCTCTCTCTCTCTCTCTCTCTTTCTCTCCATCTCGCGAAGGCATCGCAAAATTTTCGCGATGCAGCCTACTCTCAAAAATTTTGCGAATCGCGTCGTCTCAAAATTTTTTCGCAGGCATCTCAAAATTTTCGCGATGCATACGCAAATTTTTTGAGATTAACAAAGTTTTCACATGCGGGCTGCATCCCGAAATTTTCGCAATGCCCGCGTGAAATTTTGCGACTCGCACTTTTGCAAATATTTCGAGATGCATTGTTGGTTGCATGGCAAAATTTTGCGCAGACATCGCGAAATTTTTGCGATGCAGCCTGCGTGCGAAATTTTCAAGAATGTGCAATTCGCAAAAATTTTATGATGCCTTTGGAAATTTTCGTGCGTAGGCTCCATCACAAAATTTTCGCGATGCCTTCGCAATTTTTTCTTGAATCACACGAAGTCACCGCAAAATTCTGACGATGCAGCCTGCGTGCGAAAATGTCGTGAATCGCGCCTTCACTAAATCCCCCCCCCCCCCCGCCCACAATTTTGCAATGGCATGTTCATCAATGTCCCTCCCCCCCCCCCCCCTCCCAGTACGCCGGGTGGGCAGGGCGAGGGGGATTTATAAAAAAGCATTTAGAACATAGGGTTTTTTTTAATTTCTCCCCCACCCACACTACTTATCTTAGAAGATTAGATTTAACGAAAAAGGCATGTAGAAAGCAAAAAAATTTACCATATTGTAGGAGCAAAAAAATTTGAAGCATGTAGCAATTCACTCTGATATTAGAAAGGCTTAAAGTTTCAAAAGACAATGTAAATAAGCATTGTAGGGGTGTTTATTTATGTTTTTTGCTATTGTCAAGTTCTATAAAGATATGGGACAAATGGGTCTCAATCTCTCTCTCTCTCTCTCTCTCTCTCTCTCTCTCTCTCTCTCTCTCTCTCTCTCTCTCTCTCTCTCTCTCTCTCTCTCTCTCTCTCTCTCTCTCTCTCTCTCTCTCTCTCTCTCTCTCTCTCTCTCTCTCTCTCTCTCTCTCTCTCTCTCTCTCTCTCTCTCTCACCTCTCTCCGTCCCCCTCCTAGCAGCGCGCAACATCTCCACCCACCTCTCTCTCTCTCTCTCTCTCTCTCTCTCTCTCTCTCTCTCTCTCTCTCTCTCTCTCTCTCTCTCTCTCTCTCTCTCTCTCTCTCTCTCTCTCTCTCTCTCTCTCTCTCTCTCTCTCTCTCTCTCTCTCTCTCTCTCTCTCTCTCTCTATCAACAATCAATCACTCCCCGCGTGCGCTCTCTCTCTCTCTCTCTCTCTCTCTCTCTCTCATCAGCCATCCTCCTCCTCTCTTTCGCGATTACATGTCATCCTCTTCTTGCAGCAAGCAGCATCTACAACTCTCACTATCAATCTGACTCCTCGTGCTCTCCCTCCGATCAATCTCTTTTCTTCTCTCAATCTCTTTCCTTCTCTATTTTGCTCTTTCTAGAGACTTCGTTATCTTTCTAATTGTTTCGTAAATTTTCTCTTTCTAGAAATTTATAGAGCCACATGATTTTCAAATGCGCATCAAATGCATTTTAGGGCACGTGTGGCCCAATAAGAATTCAAGAATCAATTTTTCTCCATCACAGCCATCATTCTCTCTCTCTCTCTCTCTCTCTCTCTCTCTCTCTCTCTCTCTCTCTCTCTCTCTCTCTCTCTCTCTCTCTCTCTCTCTCTCTCTCTCTCTCTCTCTCTCACGTTTTGGAGGCTCGAATGTCTCTCTCATGGGAGTTTAAAAATAATTTACAGCTATTACAATCTAAAAACGTATATATAGAGACTTGCCATGTCATCAATCCAAGATAGATTCATAAACTGAATCAAAGTTTGAAAACGGATTGATGACATGGAAGACAGAAAATAAGAAATATACTTTTCTCACTAGGATTGATGAGCTGTGTTAGTGGGTATAGACGCGGATTGCTGAGTTGTAAAACCAAAAGAGTCAAAACAAAATGTTCTGACATGGATTGATGACCTAGACAAAGGCAATCTAAACTCTATAGGAGGAGGTTCAATGAGAGTTTAGTTCTTAGAATAAAATTTCAGAACCACCTTCTGGAAGCTCATGAAGCTCAGTAATAAGCTCACACAAGTCAATGTTTAAATTTATACAAGTGAGCTCAGAGAGGTAAACTACTGAGTAGATTTCTTAGTATGTTTTGAAAACTTTTAATGTATTTTAAGCTTTTTAAGTATAAAACACACACATATTTATATATAGCCATTTAACCAAAAAACTAATCTGTGTGACGGGTTGGAGGGGTTTTTGAATCTTTTTTATTTATCAGAAAAACTAATTAAGGCCCCCCCCATGCCCAGCTGCCGCGGCGGGTGGACTGGTTGGGCCGCGGTGGGTGGGCGGGGCAGAATTTAAAAAGGATTTTTTTTTGTTAATGTTTCCAAAACCCACCCCCACGTGCACCCACTCGCTACGGCTGGTGGGCGGGGGAGGGAGGGGAGGGGGGTTGGAGATAAATTAAAATTTTAGTTTATTAAAAAAAAAATCAAATGGCTTGAATCTTTTGGAAAGACTCAAATTTTTCCAATGATTCGAAATTCTTTTATAACGATGCGAATTTTTTTTGTAACGACTAAATTTGTTCGAATGGATCGAATTTTTTCCAAAGGATCATACTTTTCTAATGACTCAAATTTTCCCACTGACTCGATTTCCTTCTCCAACTATAGAAAAAATTTTCGCGAAATTTTTGCGCAGGCATCGCGAAAGCAGGCTTAGCAAAATTTTCACGAAGGCAGGCAGCGCAAAAATTTCCTTGATGCTTTCGCAAAAATTTTTGATCGTACTTTTTCAATGACTCGAATTTTGCCACTAACTCGATTTCTCCCTCCAGCTGCAGAAAATTTTCTCACGAAAATTTTGCCAAAGCATCACGAAATTTTCGTAATGTTTGCCTTTCGTGATTTCAAACGAAAAATTCACGATGCATTCCTTCGTGAAAATTTCACGAAGGCACGCATCGCGAATTTCGGCTGACTCAGATTTTTGAAACTTTTTTTTATATTTTCCTCCCCGCACCCACCCATCGCGGCGGGTGAGGGTCATTCCAAAAATACGAGTCATCGGAAATTCGAGTCTTTCCAGAAAAATTCAAGTCTTTCTTGAAATTTTCGCGAAAGCATACATCGTGAAAGCATCGTGAAAATTTTGTGATGCCTGTTTTCGTGAAAATTTCGCGAAGACAGGCAGCGCGAAAATTTTTGCGAAGGTAGGCTTTGCAAAAGCATCCAAAAATTTCCTTGATGCTTTTGGAAAAATTTTCTTGATGCTTTTGCGAAAATTTTTGCGATGCTTTCGCGAAAATTTCGCCAAGGTAAATAGTGCGAAAAATTTTTCGCAAAAATTTCTGGAAAGATTCTGGAAAGACTCAAATTTTCGACGATTGGAATTGTTCGAACGACTCAAATTTTTTATATGCCACCCCCCCCGCCCACCCACCGC
Organism: Diphasiastrum complanatum; assembly: GCA_029204225.1. Taxonomy (NCBI): domain Eukaryota; kingdom Viridiplantae; phylum Streptophyta; class Lycopodiopsida; order Lycopodiales; family Lycopodiaceae; genus Diphasiastrum; species Diphasiastrum complanatum. The sequence continues at coordinate 27,099,087 of CM055113.1, read as the reverse complement.
GGTGGGTGGGAGTTGGAATTCAAAAAAAAAGTTTTATTTTAAACTTTTACTTCTCCCCACCTGTCGTTAAATTTCCCCACCCCGTGCCCACCCGCCGCAATAGATTAAATTTCCCCCCCTGCCCACCCGCTGCAATAGATTGAATTTTTATTTCCCCCCCCCCCCCCCCCCCCACTTGCCGCGCGGGGGGCAGGGGGTTATTTATATATATACATATATTAACATTATTTAACTAGTACGGATAAAAGTGTGGTTCTAATTTCAAAGGTGTTTAAAATAGATTGTCCTTTGCCATACCCTCATGACGATTTTGATTACCTAGGAGACGTTTACAACTATATTTCCATCGATGTCATTGAAAAAAAAATCTTGTGGGATAATGCAGATATTCTCAAAATGAATGACCTCGTTCTTGCCAAGTGTCCATTATACAACATTGATGACGTTGTTGATTGTATGGATTTTGAAGGGGTAGTAGTTTTCAGTGCTAAATTCAAAGGCTACTATCCCAGTAAAAGAAACTTGCTTGTTATCATGAAGGTAACTTCAATTACAATAGAAGGAAATATTGCGAATAATACGATAGATGACGGAGACCCTTTCTACATGCAAAATCAAACAATGATTTGGTGTTTGTCAAAGCTATCTTTGCACTCTAAAAAGAGAAAACATGTATCATTTACTGAACCATTAATTGAGTACTTTACGTATTATTCTAAATGTTCAAATAGAAACAACATGAAGAAAATGTTGGGCCATCCTTGTGGTTCATCTCCACTCTTAAAAGATATCGGCAGCACTGTTACATTGATGGAAGTAGGTGCAGGCCCATTTGTCAATGTTGGGCCATCCTTGTGGTTCAAAAAGGGGTAGCATCCAAAAAAACGTCGACAAAATTAGCAGATGTAAAAAACATATCCGCTGATTGCAATACAACAATATCAAGTAATTATAACTCGGATATCTTGATAGAAATCGAAGATATTTCTCAAGGTCGTAATATGTCAAGATCAAGTAACTATAACTCGGATATCTTGACAAGAATCGAAGATATTTCTCATGATCGTAATATGTCAAGAACAAGTAGCTATTATCGAATATCTTGATAGATGTCGAGGATGTGGTCACTCGCACTAATATATCTACATCAGCATATAACTCGGATATTCTTACAAGTGTGGAGAATGTTGGAGAGGCTCTTGATAACAACAAAAATAAAAGAAGTCATTCTGAAATCAGCATTCAAACAAAACATACACCAAAATCGTCAATTTTTGCAAGTGTAATGCATCCACCTGACGTAATTCAGATTTTTTGAAATTCGATTTCGATGAACATGATTACCCAAGCAATATATTACATGATGCTAACATGACAAACGATCCTGCAAGATCAAGATGGTCACAAACAGATGAAAATCAATTTTTGAAAAGACATGTTTGTGGGGTATTCGTTCATAGATTCAAGTTGCTTTGTGATGTTTGGATTGATACCTTGCATGCTCATGATAGCAATCAATTTGCCACATCAATAATGCGAGCAATAAGAAAGGTACAAGCATCATGTGGTAACTTACCTCCAATCTTACGTATTCAAGCTGACAATTGTTGGAGGGAGAACAAGAACAAATTTATTTTTGGTCTTTGTTGTATGTTAGTGGCACATAACATCTTTCAAAAGGTAGAAATGGGATTTTTTTTTGTTGGCCACACACATGAAGACATAGATAAGGTTTTCAGTGTCATATCCAGGGCTTTGAAGTCCAAATCAGTTCACACAATGCCAAATATGCTACCACAAATTGGTGAAAAGATAGGTGGTGGTCGTATCGAAAGCACTGAAGTAGCAATACTGGAACGAATGGTAGACTAGAAACAATGTATAGATCCTTGTATTGCTCAAGGAAATGAGGGCTTAGAAGGACACACCAATCCTCACTATTTTTGTTTTCAAATGATGAATGGTGAGCCAACCATGCAATGGAAATACTATTCTAATAATGGAGACAATGCACGGAGTGAACCTTTCAAACTGTTGCAGCGTGTACTTTCAAAAGATGAAGCCATCTTTCTAGCATCCACAAAGGATTTGGATCCAGATGAAATGAAAGGAGTAATGTCCTTTATTGATTATTTGCGGTTCATGAGCCAGAAGTTTCCAAAATACAAGGCTCACAATGATGCATGTGTGGTGGAAACCAAATATCTTTCCAAAAAAAAAATATTATCAGGATTGATGTATAGCCAAGAGGCTTTTTGGCCACAATCCTTGCCAACCACTTTCGATTCATCTGTATCAACTTCGATCAATGAGGTCGAAATGGATGTAGAGTTATTACCCCGGAGGTTTTGTGGGCGAAAAGTTGATGCACCTCTGGTTGAATTCATCCCACGTAGAGAAGTTGTGTTGGACAAGTTCGTTGTAATGTGGCCTCCAGATGAAGATGTTGTGGAGGGTTCCATACCTATTTGGGTGGCAAAAGATGTCGAAGTGAAGAAAAACTCAGAAGGCTTGGCCACAGAGTTTAAAGCATTATGGTATGAACCAAAATCTAATCAACGACATAGAAACCAGAGACATGTTCACAACTCGAAGCTGTACAAAAATTGCTTAGGGAAAGAATGGATTCCGAACAATGATGGATCACAATATATGGATGTAGATACAGTTGTTCATGCATGGAAATCAAAGGCAAAAAAAACAATTAAAGCACACGGCTATACTGTAGATTGTAGTTGTAGAGTCTTGGTTACAATCTTTGTCGCCATAATTATTGGACTTGTAATGTATTTAATTTAGTAAGTGTTGGCAGATTCCGAATCTGCAACAAGGCCAAATTTGGCTCCAAAAGACGTGTAATTCCTTCTGTAATTTCAGCTGTAAATCTAGCTTGGCAATCTTGTAGAAAGCTGACTTTTTGTATGCTAGGGTGTTCCATGGCATGTGTATTGTAAGACCATGAGGAATCATGATGTAGAAAGTTTAACGGCTTTTAGAAATTCTAAAGGTTGAAAATAGTTTCTAATTCTCAACCTTTAGAATATTGAAATAGTAAATCACTAGTCTAAAAGGTTAAACTTCTACAAATTTGTCTAGAATTGCACCAAAGTTGTGCATCTTTTGTAATAGTCTCTTGACTAATGTAGGGCTTGGCCCAAGACCATTAATTATAAATATGAACCACTTTTAGTGGCAAATGACACATTGTGATTAAATTTCTATGAGAGTTCTTATAATACAGAGCTTGTTCAAAGTAGTATATGATTTAGTGATGTTTATGTTTCTTTTAAATATCAAATTATGTTTATGTTTCTTTTGAAATTCTATATCAATGTTTATGTTTCTTATGAAATTCTATATCAATGTTTATGTTTAAAAGTTGCCTATGTTATTCGGATCGACACTAATTTTGGACAATTATATTAGGTGCTCATAGCTATTGGACAAAAGCATCAATAAATTTTAGAAAGTTAACTAAATTGTGACTTGTTGATCAAATTTGTCTTGTTTGGCTTATAGTTGTATTGAAATGAAATTCGAACTTGAGAAAATCCCACTTCAAGAATTAGTAAGTTTTTATTGTTTTTCTTATCTGGCTCTTTTGGTACCATGTGTAGAAAATAGTCCTAAATAAATTAAAAAGTCCAAAATTAATTGAGACAGTGTTCAAAGTAACCCACGACACCTTGGTTTTTTTTTTGGTTTTAGACAAAAAAATGACTTTAAAAAAAAAAAAACAGGTGTCATGGGTTCCGTGACACTGAAGTTCCACGGCACCTGTACAGCACCTACGGAACCCGTGCCGTACCCAGTGCCGTACATGGCACTTGGACCTTTGATGTATATACATATACATATATATGTATATATGTATACACACACACACACATTGACGATCATCATAAAATCTTATAAATGTCATTTAGAGATGGGTATATAAATATACCCACCCCTAACGATAGCTGATTAGGGGCATGAAATAATCGGCCCCTAAATGACATGCACAATTACAATGAATATATATCATATATATTTAATCATGTTAAGATTGATGTATAAGGCTCTTATAGTATATGTTTTATATATATGTATACATATTTATGTGTATATATGTTTGTCCCAAAATGGCTCCAAGGTCAGGGGAGGAGAGCCCATGTCACGCACCAAAAGAAAAGTAGTGTTTCATTGTGTCTTTAGAACTTATGATTAGAGACTATCATGTGTCGGGCAAGGGCTAGATCTAAGGCCCGTTTTTCATAACCAATTGTTGAGGGTAGTAGCTCAAAGCGTAAGGTCTAAACTAAAAGAGCTCCAAATCAGATCCTCCATGGCCATGAGATCAAGTCAAGACTTAGACCCATCAGTGGGGGGCCAGGCCCTCCCAACTTGAGGGCCGTTTCTTGCGTAATGAGCACGTGCGGGGGGTTGGTGCGAGAAGAGAGATTTTCAGTTTTGGAGAGAAAATGCCAGTTTCCAAAGAGAGAACATTACAACGTTTTGAAATGGAGGGAGAAATCTAGGTACATATCTTATGCCTCTGTAAGTGCCTCTAAAAGAAACCAAACACTTGGAAGTTGGCATTATGCCCATGGAAGGAGTATTCCACCTAGAAGATTCACACAATTGGACAAACATTCCATTCAAGGTAGTTGGGCTATTTATGATGGGCCAAAATGCAAAGAATAATCCAATACATGCTTTGGTGAAAGGGGGGGGGTCTGCACGTGACGCCCTTCCACCAATAAGGTGAGTTAGTGTCATGTGGTAAGGGGTGTGGTAAGGGGATCAAGAAGTGGCCCTTAGGACATGCAAGGGCAACTTTGAGGTTTTGTTTTTGATCTGCCTCGCGATAATTTTAGGATCTTTACGTTAGTGAGTGCAAAGATCACTATAAAAATCATTTGCAATTAATAGTTGACACTAGGGGAGGGTACTTGGTGCTCGGCAGCTGGGGGAGATTAAACCAGCCTGCCCCAACAAGAGAGTGGTTTTGTCTACCATTAATTGCCAAATTAGTATTCTGATATTTCTGTTTGAAAAAAACCAGGAGATCAGCGGATGGCATTGTGCTCTCTGTGTGTCAACATGAAGAAGAAACCCACCCCCCAATTTGATATAATTGCATGAAAATTCAACTAGAAATTGAATAGTAAATTGGATGCATCGTGCTCCAGGGACAGTTTTGGATGCTAGTTATGAGCAGGAAGCCCTCGCCTTGATCTCTTTTACCAGTGAATATTTGGTGGTTCCCAGAATCAATGAATGGCAGTATTGGACTTTGTTTTAAACTCTTGATAGATCTCTGTCCATTGATTTTGATTGAAACTGATTACACTCTCTAACTAAAGAGCACCATTGCTCATGTGACTGCCGTTGCAAAGTAAGTTTAAAACATACTGTAATCATATTGACAACAATAGACATTATTGATAACCTCTAGTTGAAAGTAGCATTCGCCAAAAGCTGTAAGGATACAAAACATATAAACGGAAGTTGTACAATTACATGATTGCACCTGATGATATGACAAACCTCGTCATGCACAAAGATTGCCACTCACTACTCAAGCAGTCACCAACAAGGGCGATTGCACTTTGATTCTTCTTGTTTTTCAGCGTATTGTCGACTTAGGAGATGCTTTGCCAACACAAGCAACTCAGAGGTGTCTTAGATTTCAGATGTTTTTTGGGAAATATTAACGGTCACGTCATCCGATACCTTTTGCGATAAACATCTTCCCATGAAAGTAATCAGATCTGTCTCAGGAAAAGGAGTGTAGTGCCCGTAGTTTTCATATTTCAGCAATTCAACATCCTTGCCTGATTTTCTCAATGCTTCCACGAATGCCATCTGCCTGTCATGGAGAGGATCCTTACCTCCAATGATCAGTAAATACGGAGGCAGATCAAATTTCTTGAAATCAGGTGAGCTGGGGCCGATTGGGTTGCAGTAAGGGTGGTCTCTCGTCGCTCCAAGTGGAAGAGACAGATTCCATGCAGTGTCGGAATCATTCATTGTGAGTATGTCATCGTGAGCTCGTGTGAGCTCCGAGGACATTCTCACATTGCCTCCAAAGAAAGGGACTACCAAGATTACACCCCGGATCTGCATGGGAGATAGTTCTGCGAAGCAGATTCTTAGAGCAACATGGTGGGCTATAGAGCCCCCGGAGCTGAGACCCATCATAAAGCAGGAAGAAAAGTCCCCGTGAAGGCTGAGCCATGGATCCGCTGTCTTGGATGTCGCCTGTTCCTGCAGCCAGTTGATGGCGAGGTATCCATCGTCAAAGGCAGCTGGAAGACGATGCTCTGGTGCTAGGCGGTAGCCTACAGAGATCACAATTGCTCCTAGCTCTCCTGCCCATTTCCTGCACGCGGTGTCAAAGATGCTAGTCGCCGCGCTAAATATCACGAATGCTCCTCCGTGAAAGAACAACAAGATGGGCATTTTGCGAGAATCTCCTGCCTTAAGCTCTGAAGACTGTGGACTTCTGATTGCAGAAGGTTGGGGAAGAAAGATTCTTACCCATACATGCTCTTCCATATTCAGCACGACATCTTTTGTGGCAACGCCATCGATGAAACTGGCATTGGGAGCAACCTTTGGATACAGAGAAATAGTTGGGCGCAACACTTTGCCATTCTTGTACAATATAACTCCACTTAGCTCTCCAACACGCTCGTCTTGATCATTGGTAGCATCTTCTGACGGCATTTTGCTTCCCTGATCTCCTGCTTCTTTCCAGCCCAAAGAGTTATGTGCAGCTCTGCCATACATCCTTCCTTTTGTACAGGGGCAGGGAAGCATTACTACATATTAGAATCTAGATTGCATTGATTCCACCTCAGATGTCACGCACACGCACACGCACCCAAACACACATCACATTCATTGAGGGCAATTACAGACACGAACATCAACGATAGCTTGCATGTCCTTAGTCCTTATCTGATCCTAAGATACGCTTCTGACTCGTGAGGTTGATCTCTATACACACTCACGAGTCACTCTCTCTCGACTCTCGCTCCTCTCTCTTAATTGATTGAATGAGTTTTCCAAGACAGCAGCACCAAGGGTGAGAAAGCGTGCTCCCTAGGAACAAGGTAGAAGATAGAGAGAGAGATAGAGAGAGAGAGAGAGCACAGAGAGGATGACAGCTTACAGGGAACTGCAATTAGATCAAAGCACGAGAAATGCCGCTGTGGCTGGGTTGGCGTTGTGTCGGTTGCGCATTTCCAAATAAAAAAATGAAACGGGTAAATTTGCTGTACTACTAAAAATGTAGATGCTGTAGCCTGTATCTCGAGTTATAATCTGCTCCACCAAGAATGTATAACTCCAGTCTCCAAGTATCCCTTTTCACACAAGGGTGTGACCTAAAAGTAAGAAATGTCACGATAATCTTGAGCCAGTGATATGCAAAGTTTGAGTTCATGTCATTCCGTGGGTAGTACCAATCCTTGTGTGAGTGGGGACCTCACCTTAGTAGCAAGAAATGTGCTGCTGTTTATGTTTATACACACCAGTCTTTGTGAGTGTGTGGTAAGACATGAGGCCATGCCTTATCATGTCACCTCATTTATTAAACCATAAAACAATTCAGATTAGATGAACTAGTGTCATATATGTGGCTTTCTTATTGTGGGCTATGACTCACCAATCATTATGAACATGGCATTAAGCAATGTATATAAATTTCAACATATGAAGCAAAATCTGGGACACAAATTAATGGATATTCCATTACAATCCAATTACTTTAAAACAAAAAAGTATGGTTACATGCCACATCATGTGGCTGTTCACCAACATGCTTACTCTAAAGCACTTATGAACAACTAATTTCTCTTTTACTTGAAGTGGATGGTTAAGTAACTTAAAAATTGTCTTTGATCAATGCACAATCTTGTATATTTATCACCATCACTTGAATCATACTCATAATATTCAATCATTTCTATCTCTTAAGTATATGAAACGATGTCTAAATAAAGCTTTAGTCATAATCGCTCAACATGAGGTTGGTGGAGTAGTATTTTCACAAAAAATTTCCAACTTGAACCATGCCACAAATATTCTACATGCTTTCTGCTTTAGTGGAAGCCAACATTTTTATGGAGACTTATCATCTTTTGATTTTCGTTATGAAATATAATCCCCTCCAATTGTGCCTAGTTCATCCATCAAATTTTGAATCCCAATGTATATTTGATTTGTAGGATGATACACTCTCTTGTACTCTATCTGGATACCATGTCATTAAATGTTGTTTCGTACAAATTAAGCGCTACAAGATCAGGCCAAGACTAGTGAAAATTTGTTTGTGGGTACTTTATTGTCTTCCACACCCCATGCTCAATCAAAGTTGACAAATCATATACTTGAGTGCATCACAACCTTGGATAGAAATCCATGACTTTATGTTCTTCAAAAGTATTTCAACACCCTCTTAAATGCATTCCAATAGTGCTCTTTTCCAAAATTAATAAAAAACTAGCATACTTTGTCACAACTACCCCTATGTCAGATCGAGTACAAAATATGGCACACATGCGAGACACAATAAGTCCCATGTAAGGCCTTTGTGCTATAAACTACCTCTCTTGCTTAGTTATTGGGCACATGCCATTACTTAACTTTACATTTGGGTCAATGTGTGTTCCCACCATGGAGTCTTTCATTCTAAGTTTGACTTTAATATGCATCTCCTATGACAACTAGGTCTTTCTTTTTATCTCTCTTTCCTCATATTCCTACTAGGCAATAATTTATTGAATCTTTCTTTTCAAAGTAACTTTGGAGTTTTAGTTTGTTCTTTTCTAACTGCCTCCCTTTGTTGCATATGAAAATAATATCGTCTACATATAATGTAATTTCTAGATATAAACCATGATGATTCTAACTATACATACTTGGATCAACATAACGTCATTTGAATCCATTTTAAAAGAGAATGTATCTACTTCTTTATTCCACATCTTTGGGAATTGTCTCCAGCCAGAAAGTGTTTGTTTTATGAAACCTACCTTCTTTCTTTTGTCCTCAATTAGAAGTCGTTCGCTCGTCTACACTTCTTCTAAATTTCCATGTTAGAATGTCATTGACACTTTCAAACGTCAATTTCTTATATTGATGCCTACCATATCATAATTTTGATCGAGTTCATTGTCATGATTTGGGGCAACCTTTTCTCAAAGTGTCTATTCCTTCCATTTAATACATCCATTTGGCACAAACTCTTTTATTCTTATGGACACTTCCATCTGTATTGTATTTGACATTGGAGTTCCCGTTCTTATCCGATTGCCTTATATCCTAGTGGCAACCATTAGGGTTTTCCTAGACTAAAAGAGCCTTTATTCACTAATCATGACAAGTGTTATTCACTAATCATGACACTTCCATTTGAGTTGTCAAGCTTGTGGTATAGTAAAAAACTTAACAACTCAAATGGAAGTGCCCATATAGATGGAAAAATGAAAGGTGAAGTTCAAATCAAACGTGAACCCACAAGATACACACACACACACACAAACACACACACACACACACACACACACACTATTTCTCATTATCTCTCAATAACACTGTGACCTCTCCCCTCAAGCTACGTAGCACTCATATTTCTAACAAGCCACACATATGTGCACACCTTTAACCCATTTTGTCTTTAGATGTCCTTTCACATCCTGACAAACTCATGTTTTTGTCATTCTCTCTCCTCAATCTCCCTGTCCCTCTTTGCTCAAGCTCACCCGCACTATCTCTGACACTATGTGTATAGCTATTATTATACTAATTTACAAGAAATCATGGCTTCTACTCAATGTAGAATATCTAGGAATCAATTAAGATTGAAACAAAATCCTCAAGGAGACCAATGAGCAATACATTTTTCTCATATTCTTCAAGCTTGGTTGGTTTTCAATGCAATACTACAAACAAAAAAGACAAGAGTAACATTGGAAGGGAACAATTTGAGTGCTCAAAATTAATGCCAAAGGAGAATACCTTGCTAGTGTGTATTGCCTTCACATGTGTCATCATATTCTACTAACTGTACTACTTGTTGATAAAAGCATAAATTGTCATTTCTCTGTGATGTACATCACTATTGCAACTTAGGCATTTCTTATGCTTATTGAAGCGAATGTGAATCGAAAGAATCACGAAAGCAAAGCAGAATGTAGTCAAGCACTGCTGATCTACGTTTATAAATTAATATAGAATTCAACAAAATTTCAACCAATGTGCAGAATTAAATGAATGAGAGAATCAGACACACGAATAATAGCGAACACATTTGCATTCAAGATCATACATTATAAAAATGACATGTGCACAATGGCTACAAAATGACATGTGGACAATGGCTACAAAATTATCTATTAGTTTTCTCTTATTCTTCAAGCACTACATGCAGATCCACGCAGTGTGTTGGCTTGAGAGAAATACAGTTCTCTCACGAGTAGTGTTTTGCTTACTACCGGACTTGTGGATCCTGCGGATCCTGCTTACAGAACTTGTCTCGCACGCAGGTGGACTTCTTCTCTATATTTTTCGTCTTGATTGCTTACTAGCATCAGACTACTTTTCTATATCTCTTTCTCAAGTATCATCCAGTTAGTATATAGTCGCTCTTTGTAACTTTAAGATTAGAGTGATTAAGCATCTACAACTAATCAAGAAATTACAAGAGTCGCAGATTAGCCACGACCTACAGTGTATCTGCTGACGTCATGCCATCAGATCAGATATCTGTACTTCTGGGTACTTGCATGATCTTATTGGTACTCTTTGGAGGGTGAGGACAAAAAAGGTTTTGGGACATTTTTTGTGTCGCGTCGTTTGACTTTCTCCTGTTGGATCGCAAAAGATTCTCGTTCACAAATCTTTCTTGTTCGTGTCTTTTCATCAGGGTGTTCACAAACCTTTCATGTTTGCGAACACTTTCGTCCGGCAGAAGAGCTGAAAGCTAGCAGAGCTTTGTAAATAGAAAAGTTTTGTTTCTTCAGCTCCCTCTCAAAGCATGATAGCTTTACGATTCCAAGACTGCTCCTCTATCTCTCAAAAAGTCCTTTGTCCAGTGATTTAGTGAAGATGTCAGCAACCATGCCTTTCGTTCCGATGAAGGTGGTCTGCAGCATCTTCTTTTCAATTAGATTCCTGATCAAGTGATACTTGATCGCGATGTGTTTTGTTCTAGAATGGAACACCGGATCTTTTGTCAGATGTATTGCAGAGGTGTTATCCATCTACAAGACCAGAGGCTTGTTCCTTATTTCGTCCAATTCGTCCAAGAACTGCCTTAGCAAGATTATCTCGTTGGCCATCTTTGCTGCTGCAACAACATACTCTGCTTCGCAGGATGAATGGGCCACAACGGCCTGCTTTTTGCTAATCCAGAGAGCTGCTACTCCTGATGCGATGGTGCATCCTCCTGAGACGCTTTTACAGTCGTTCTTAAGGGATGCCCAGCTAGCATCCTGAAACCTGCATCCTGACAATAACACAAGCCATAATCCCTCGTTAATTGAAGATATTGCAAAATGCATTTTGCAATCTTCCAATGTGTCGAGCCTGGATTTGTGCAGAATTGGCTCATCCTAAATATTGCATAAGCAATGTCAGGCCATGTGTCTTCTGCAAGGTACATCAGCGAACCTATCAGCTTCTTGTAAGGTGTGAGCTGCATCTATTCTCTCTCTTCCTCAATTTTCGGACAGTCATCGCTTGTCAACACCATCCCTACGAGCATTGGAGTATTTGCTCCTTTGTAGTTCAGCATCCCAAAATCCTCTAGGATCTTCTGGGTGTATCTGGACTGGTGAAGATATAACTTACCTCCCTCGTAGTCCCTTTCAATCTGCAAGCCAAGGTAACACATGACTTCTCCTAGATCCACGATCTCGAAATGTTTTGAGATATCTGTCTTCACTTCAGCAATCAGTTGCTCACTCTTGCAAAGTATCAGAGTGTCGTCCACATATATAGCCACAATGATGATCTGCCCATCTGTGACTCTGACATACACATTGAAATCAGCCAACAATGGCTTGAATCCTAATGATTTCAAGGCTTGATCCTTCTTCTTGTACCATTGTCAAGCTAATTGTTTCAGACCGTAGATACTTCTATGCATTCTGCACGCATAGTCAGGTAATGAATTCGAGACATGTCTTGGGGGTTGATCCATATAGACCTCTTCATCCAGTTTGCCATGCAAGAAGGCTGTCTTCTCATCCACAATGTGGATCCCGAGGTCATAAGCTACTGCATATGCAAACAACAGTCATAGAGACGAATGCTTAATGACAAGAGAGAAGGTTTCAGAGTCAATACCATATCTCTGAAAAAATCTCTTCGCTACCAGTCTTGCCTTGTATTTCGTCACATTTCCATCTGGTCCGTATTTGAGCTTGAAAACCCATTTGCATTTGATAGTCTTGCACTTATTTGGTAATGGCTACAACGTCCATACCTGGTTCTTCCTCATGGACTCCATCTCTTTGTTCATGGGTTGGATCAATTTGTCCTTTTCTAGACTTTCAATCGCTTCTTCGAAAGTCTGTGATTGCCACTGAATCTGCAGAACTCCTCTGATGTAGAAGCAGAGCTACCTGGCACATATCTTGGTGACACTCTTCGTGGTCTTGTCAACCTTCTAGGAGATCCTCCTGGGACAGCAATGCCTTTGCCTTTGTCTGCTCTGCTAGGTCCGGAACCATCCTAGTTTACAGATATCATAGCAACAGGCTGCCTCTCGAAGCTTTCGTCTTCAGATTCGTCACTCAAATGGGAAACGACCCAAAAATTTTTGTTTTCGTGTTCATCCTCTGCTCCCTCTGTCACTGGTGACAGGTCATAGTACTGTCTCCCCAGAACTTCATAGCTGACAGGATCGTCATTGGCCATTGTCTTGCTCTCATCAAATTTGACATCTCTCACTGTTTTCACAGTGTTCGTGTCTAGCATGTAGACGCTATAATATGACGAGTTGTTGTCATAACCTACCAGAAATCTCTGCTCAGCTTTCTCATCAAGCTTCTTTCAAAGATTATCAGGAATATGTGCATAAGTTGCACAACCAAATATTATGACGTGAGACAGGTTGGGCTTTCTACCCCACCATAACTCGTGTGGTGTCGTGTGAGGGACACCAGACTTACCTGTTCTGTTCTGGATGTATGCAGCTGTAGCTACTACTTCAGCCCACAGTACCCTTGGAGCTTTTGAGTAGGCCATCATGCATCTGGCAGCTTCCATCAGGGTTCTATTCTTTCTTTCTGCAACACCATTGTGTTGCGGTGTGTAGGCTATGGTCCTTCTGTGAATGATGCCATAAACATTGTAGAAGTCAGTGAAGCAATTTGTGATGTATTTGTCACCTCGATCTGTCCTGATTTGCTTCACTTTGATGCTTGTACATCTTCAGCCCAATTCACATATTTTGTGAATTTATCAAGTGCTTCAGATTAGTCTGAATAAAATACACTAGCAAATTTACTATAATCATCAATGAAGGTTATATAATATTTTGAACCTCCTACCGAGATCACATTGAAAGGCCCACAAATGTCAGAATGCACCAACTCTAGAATCTTAGTCGTTCTGTAGGAGTCTTTGATGAATGGAACGCGTGACATCTTACCCTTCAAACATGCATCACAGGTGGGCAAACTGGTTGCATTCGAGATGCTGACCCCTGTTATCGCTCCATGATGGCTTTCTTGGTAAAGTGCCATTGAGTTTATGTGGAAGAGTCTCCTGTGCCACAAAGTGTCTGGCGAGTTATCATGATTCTGATGCACTTGATCTATAGGTAGGCGTACCTTCAGATGATATAGATTTCCTTTCCTTCTAACTTGATCGATCAGAGTACTGGTACTGGCATCAACTACGTTGCATGCTTCGTCAGAAAATGTCACATGCATCCCTGCATCTGCTATTCTTGCTACAGAAAGCAAGTCTTGCTGCAGTGTAGGCACGAACAAAACATCTTCGAGCCATCTGTCTCTACCATTGGTGTTGAGCCACAGTGAACCAATACCGTTCACTTGATGTTTAGATCCATCTCCAAGAACTATGAATCTTGAAGGATCAACACTTCTGAAATCAGACATTATTCATCTTAATGTCATGAAGTCTGAGGTGGCTCATGAATCTAGGATCACTTCACGTGTGTCAGATGTTGGTGCTACACACATGTCTTCACAGATGTAGGCGGTCGAACAGTTTCTATTCGATTTTTCTTCGTGCATTTTCGATCTCTCAGGCTCCTCGGCGCAGGATGAATTGTTGTTGTTCTCTTGTCTATTCTGTGTTGATTTGTTTCTTGGATTCAGACGGCAATCGATAGCTGCATGACCCTTCTTGTGGCAGTGGATACACTCAATCTTTAAATTGAGCCAGCATGTATCGACTGTGTGCCCATCTCTTCTGCATCTCACACAAGTCTTCTTTTCTCCACCTTGTTGCATCGACCTTCCTTTGCTCTTCCAGTTGCCTTTGCTGGTCCCCTCTGCTTGCTGATCACGATCCTACCTTTGATTCGACTCCCTCTTAGGCTCAAATTGTTTCTTGGATTTTTCTTTGCTGCCATAGAGGCCCTAGTCAAAACCATCCTTGTGATCAAGGTGTTCTCTGGCCTCGACTTCCTCTCAAATCTCGACAATTGCCTTTTCGAGGTTCATTGTAGGACCTTTCGCAAGCAGGGTCCTCATTGTCTAGAATGATCTAGGTAAGGCTCTCAACATGTATATGAGCTGCTTCTCAGCTGACACTACATTCTCTGCTCCAAAGTTATGTAGTTATGGATCCTTCATCTTTCTTACAAAAGAAGTGAGGTCCTTCCCATCCCACTGTAGATTTGTCAGCTAATCTTCCAGCATCATGATTTGACTTCTTGATTTTGTCTGAAATCTCGTGAGCAATGCATGCCACATTTCCTTAGCTTTGGAGAGTGTGGCCAGGTCAAGTGTGAGACTATCTTCGCTGGATGAAGACATCAAGGCTACTGCCTTGTCATTTTCTCCCTCCACTCGCGTAGGTCCTTGCTTGATGTCATAGGCATCTCCTCTGTGCCATCCACCTAGGGGAATAAACCTTCGCCCTTGAGTATCAGTGATGTCTTAACATTCCAGGCTAGAAAGTTAGATCCCGAAGAATCAAGAACTGTGCAGATCTTGCTCTGCATGCTGCTGATTGAAGCCATTGCTTTTGAAGTCTGTTCTCTTGTTGATGGTTGTTCGTCTGAATGCTTGGCCTCTTGGATCTGATAGCTTCATGCTCATGCTAGAGACCAGGGTAAATCGGACTAGGTCCCTCATTCCCATCCAAGTTCAAATACCATTCAAAAAATGGGGAATCAACTGTATAGGTCTAATTCACCCAGCATCTTCATCTCAAAAACACTATATTATCACAGCTACAGACTACTTTACTAAGTGGGCTGAAGCAAAGGTAGTATCTAAAGGGAATGCCAAAGAAACAACACGATTCTTGTTAGAACAAGTCATTGGAAGATTTGGAGCTCCTAGAGAACTAATTTCGGATCGAGGAACCCACTTTTTGAACAAAATCATAGAGAGCCTAATGAAACAATTATTGATTAAACATCGAAAGAGTACTCCCTATCATCCTCAAGTGAATGGACAAGCCGAAAGTACAAACAAGAAATTGATGTCTATCCTACGAAAAACTGTACATTAGAGGAGTTCCGGATCAAATGGAGCGGCAAGGTTATTTCAAACTTTTGCAATTAAAAAATTTTCAATTTCAACACACAACTATTGAAAAAATAGTTTGCTCATAACTACAAAGCTTTGATTTTGCATATAAAGCAAGAAACATGGAGTGTGATGGATCAAAAAGAGCGTCAAGGTCATTTCAAACTTTTTCAATTAATTTTTTTTTTAATTAAGACGAGTTTTAACAGTTTACAAAATATATAACAAAGATTAATCTATCGATTATTAAGATGTCTAAATATCATCTCCATATTGATCTTCCCACAGAATATGCTCCACTGTCGAGAAAAAACTGAAAGGATCCACCTTATCAGCTCACCAAAGGATAGAGTGACAGGAAACATTGTGATCTATGGGTTGATGGAAGTTTGTATCCAATCGATCCAAGCTCAATGCAACATTGGTTGAGAGTCCTCCCCTAACCCTTGATCTTCAACTGCACGATTCTCCTTCTATACATGCGGATGACCTAAATATAGTGGTGGACATGATTGTTTCTGATGTTGATGCAACTGATAAAGAGTTGCACATCAGACTTCCCAATGAACCTAAAGACACCTTTTTTGATTATGAGAGGTACATTGATTTTGACTTGTATGTAGCCAAGAAAATAGATGATCTCGGAGGAGAGTTTATGTTTTGTATAGACGATATTAATTTTGCAATGCATATCAAAGACCCGCATTGTAGGGAGCTAAAAGAGAAGACCTCATATATCTCAAACACAGTAGTTGAATCCGCTTGTGCATACTATTATGTACATAAATATACATATACAATCACGAAGGAGATTTTTGTTGTATCTCCATTTTTTGGGCATCTGTTGAATAAAGAGAGAAAAGCCAAAAGGCTCTTTAGGCACACTAGCAAGGAGGCATCAATGTTCTTCATCCCATACTATTCAAAGTAAGATAGTTTCTTCTTGTAAAATTTGTTTTCTGTAAGATCTATTTTTTGGAAACTCTTATAGATTGTAGTAATTCATTGCTTGTCATTTTCTGGCAGCAAACATTGGAGTGTGCATATCATATCCATGAAAGTGGATTCTACTGAAAGTTGCACACCTGTGTGCATGACAATGAATTCTTTGCATGCCACTCATTCCATGGTTAAGTCCATGTACAAGAGGATGGTGGAGCTATTGCCCAAGTCAGATGCATTGATTGTGAATACCAACATAGAGATTGTTGATGCAAAGGTAAAAAGAAGTTTTTTACATATTTTATTTGCATGATGGCATGGAGTTTAGAAATATATTGAATTATAAGTTAACAATTTTTCGTTGTGATTTCTCAGTCTTCGCAACAAGACGATGATTTCAGCTGCGGATGGTATTCAATCTGGAATGTTAAATTGTCCTTGGATTGGTATATGTGATGCAACCTCCAGATGCTAGTATCCGTGAGGTAGTTTTTTCAAAGTTCCAATATCCTCATGATATATTGTTAACTTTGTAAATTTATATTTTTTAAAACATTGGCTAATACATACATACACTCGATATTTTATCTTGCAGTTCCAATGTCCTGAGGTATCAACAAATGAGATTCATTAGTATCGGCATGAAATGCTGGAAATTTTACTATCGTGTGCAAGGCCCTACAAGCATGAAGGTGCCTCGGATGAACCTGCTAGAGGATCTGTGGATGAGGTTACAATGCTCGAGGATATGCCTCAGGCACCTTTGATTGAAATGTAAATATTGTCACATAAGTTCTGACAAACACATAGAAATATATCATCACATGATGATGCATAGAACAATCGATGAAATCTTGAAGTCATTTGAGACTTCTTTTTATTCCTTTTTTTTTGAAAAAATACATTGTTGTTGCTCGTCTATCGTACTTACTCTTTTTATCCCAATGATCATCAAGGAGGCTTGACAACATATTGTCTATTAAATCACTACAAATAAACATTCTCACTATTCTACGATTACTACATTCAACAAAAAAATCTACAAATATTGCAAAAGGCAGAAACCAATGCAATCTATTGTTTTTTGAACCTGTGCTACATTTCATACAGTTTTGAATGTCATAAAAAACCTTGATCAGAAGCTTTCTGCTATGGTGGAATCTGGAGGAATCCATTCTTTGCTTGATAATGATATCGCCTCTAATTTTCCACCTAAATTGGATGGTGTGTAAAATGAATCATAGAAGAAAATACAAGAATCCAAAAGTAATCTCGTGGAGCGGTTTTTGTATTGCAGAAGACCAATATCAGAATAAATAACGTCCATGATGCCAACAAGGGATTGTATGGGTTGCCATTTGATTATGCTTGATGGATACAAATCTGCACAAATCCATAAAACTATATGTCATTTAAATACTCAGATACACGTCTAAATGATTAATGTAAAGCTCAAAGCAAAAAATTCTCCAAAACTTACATTTGCATTTGAGTCTGTCAATTGAACTTATGCCTTCCACTCTAATTTCCTTATGCATGTAGACATGTTGAATCAAGACCTCTGAAATGGATTGACCACCGGGTAAAACTTTGAAGTCTAAATTTCTACCTTTCTAAAAATTCCTATAATCCATATTTGATTTTCTCTTTTTACCAAAAACACCTCTTGATGAGGGATGCATGAGAACCCAATGAAATTTTCTATAGATACATGGTATCCAAGAACCATCAGAGTCTTTTTCATTACAAACAAAAATTGAGACAATATTGCTTCGTGGTCTACGGCTTCCGGAAGCCATTCCAAAGCTAAAAGAAGATGAACAACAGAGTCTGAAACAAAATGTAGTTAAATCAATATGAAAATAAATAACCAAATTTGTAATAAATGTTGGCGGTCTTTCGTAAATCATATATGTTACTCTAACTATGGTAAGATCAAAATAGACTTTCTTTAACCACAAGTGTTAGGTCCCGGGCACTCAGGAAACTCACGGGCAGCAAGTAAGGTCCAATCACAAGTCAGGACCCTACCCGGCGGGAGTTTTGAATTGTATAAAAATATGACTGAAAAGTTCCAAAAAGAAATCGACCGGCAAACAACGTTACGGTCTTTCACAGGTGTAAATATATAACTAGGCCAAGTGTACATCAAATAGTTGAAAAGTCAAAAACAACATCTTGACAAAAGGCCCTTTTGGTGCTCAAAACTCCTCTAATGATCTGAAAATAAGAGGGACTAAGATAAGAAATTATATGTTGCTTTGCGGGCTTACAATGTGACCTACAAACTAGTACAAATCACCGTTCTTTCTTCCTGGTATATTGACAAGAATGTGTCTTGCCTATTGAATAGAACTACCATCCTTAAGACTGGCTATGTCCCACAATCTAGGCAGGAAAAGAGTCCATCCAACAGCGTATCGATGTTTTACAAGATTTGGACGAACAATGACTGACCTCCTTAGTGCATCAAGAGACCCATAAAAAAATCATGAAAAAAATGCATGATAGAAAAATCCCAAATTACAAGTTTAGCCAAGATCAACTGGTCTTGTATTAGAGCAAGCATATCATTACTGTATTATATGAAGTCACTAACTTAAATACTGGGCCCAACCTCTTTGAAACACAAGAGTGGGCAGTCCACCAAATGTAGTCGAAATACACCACTTTGGTTAAGTCTCACTAGTCACACCCACTGTCGAAAATGTCTAGCGAAATACCTACACCTGCTGACGGATGGCGAAATACTATTGCTCATCAAATAGAGTGGTACATATAACTTGCACCCCATAGACACGGAGCATAGAATCAATGAGCGAATCTTATGTAGGCCCTAAAAGAATATATATTCATCAAATGAGGACCTATAAATCACACCCTATTAGTGCAAAACCACCCTAGAGAGCATGACACCAAACACATGGGGTTAGAGGCAGTCACTAAGGGTAGTACTATGATAAAAAAATCACAGAAAATAAAAATGGACAGTTACATATGAGTAGAGTTGAGTATCAACTCCTGTCATCACTCAACGATGTTTGCCAAATGTACAAAAGAGGAATATTATGATACCACTTCTACACCCCAGAATTCCATCATAACCTACTGCCTGGTGATAGTTTGATTAGGGTACATCACTGTGGAGAACATAGTTATCTAGAGGCATACGAGCTTGTGATTGACGTGTATTGCCATCTAATGAATGCCATCTCCACTCGATATGCAAAAATAAAATAATCTCTTACAAAAACCCCAATTTTTGAGCCACCAATACATTCATATGTAGCATCTAATAGTGATAGTGAATGGTCCTAGAAGAGCATGGTTTCAACACCCTAAATTGGTTCTAGGAACTCCCAGTGAAAGTCTTGCTAATGATTCTGTTACTAGCCCCCATATGCAAGTATGGACGATCTAGAAATTAGAGTCTGTACCTAGAAACCAAGTGAAGATAACAACCTCTCCTTGCAATCATACTTCTGAGAACCTGAAAACTCTCATTGATTGGGAAGTACGGGGTGACTAGGACGACACCCAGGGTTGGAAGCAGTAATTGACCCTAGTCATTCACGTAAGGGTAGTGTGGGTCCTTTCCGTCGCTGGGACTTTCTGGTGGGACCAAACCCCTGTCGAAAAAATCCCTAACAAACTACGCCTTTAAAGGAAGAAAACAAGAGCTACTCACCTTCCTAGAATTGGGAATGTTGATTGCCTTTAACTCTGTCATGATATCTCTCTCTCTCTCTCTCTCTCTCTCTCTCTCTCTCTCTCTCTCTCTCTCTCTCTCTCTCTCTCTCTCATTTCTTTTATTCTCTCATTCTCCATTTCTCTCTATCTCTCTCTTATTCTCTCACTCAATGTCTCTATTGTGAAAGATTTAAGATCAGTTCAGATCCAGACCTACTAAGATCTTTGGTTACAAAAACCAAGCTAATCCACCAATCTTGCCAATGTAGAAAAATCAGCATCTACATAAAAAATGAGATGCAAACTCTAATAGAACTTGATCAAACATGAATAAAAACATAAATAGAAGCTAATGTCTATAAAAAAACATTACCCTAATGTATTTCACACATGTGAACCTGAAAATATCAAATATTGATCATTCTACACATAGAATTGCAAGATATCACAAGTATAGTGCACCAATGGATAGTAGAACCCAAGAGAACCATGTATAAGCATGAATGAAATAAGAGAGAGAGAAATATTTCTCTTCTCACGAGTTACATCCTTTTATATCGGGTTCTAAACCTAAGTTGCCACTTGGTTTCTCCTACTATTTTTGGGACTAGAGTCAATGTACCCTACATTCAAATTTGAATCTACTCAAACTCGACTTCTACATTTCTCACACTTTCCAAAAGTGTTTATTCAAATGCATTTTAGACTAATATAACTTTGAAAAGTCAAACTTTAAGTCTAATATAAAGTTGGCCTCAATTTGCCAAATGAACAAATGTAGCAAAAATATGACTAAACTAGTTGAATTTCTCACACTCCCTCTTCAACTAGTTTTAGCATGGACTTTGATAACACTCCAAGTAATGTCCTATGATTCATGAAAAAGTCTTTTTAGAATGCTTTGGTGAAGATATCAACTACACATTCCCTTGAAGACGCATGTTGAAGCTCCACCTCCTTTGCAATGACTTGCTCCCTCACAAAATGTTAACATATCATTTCAATATGACATGAAGATTCACATAGAATGTAAATGAGATGATTCCTCCATGCTATCAACTTTGAACTCTCTGAAAAAATACACCAAACAAACGATAATGTGAGTGATAATCATTTGTTTTTTTGTATCCTCCTTTTTTGTCCTTTGTTGCCATGTATCCACCATGAAATTCCATGAATGAACCTCCATCTCCATCTTTCCACAAGAAACCATCAACTCTTAGAAATCCATGATACTAATCCAACACCACATGACTCCATAAACCAAGCAATTTTTACTAGTCCACCTTCAAGATCTACTTGACACAAGAAAATAACCATGTATTCACCAAAAATTGACAATCTCCAAACATTGGCATCAAGTAGCTCAACACTTGAGAACTTGATCATGGATGAGTGATATAATGAACCTCCAATAGCATCATCTCTATCAACAAAACCAGCCAAGAATGCTAGCACAAATCCAACAACAAAATGATGCTCACCAATGTAGCTAGTTTTACCATATCTTGACAATTTGCACACATCCACATGAAAATGCTCAAACATGAGATAGAACAAGTAAAGTAAACCTGAAAAACACTTCCTTGATGCTCCTTTGACCTTACTTGAGTCTTAAATAACCTACAAAACAGATCCATAACATCTTTTCCAATTGACTCTCCTTTGATGCTTTTGACTAGCTCTAAATTGCCATCTCTCCTTTCATGTTGTTGAAGCCCTTTGAGATCAACCTCTTGATCATCAACTTGATCATCAAAATCCACTCCTCTTCCTTGCCTCATCTACAATTGTAAGTACATCAAAAGAGTTTAAGAAGGAAACATAATTTCTAAAATCTACTTGCTTACCCTTTTCATCATATGTGAGCCTTGACGGTAGTTGTCTTTCCCTTGATGTTCTCCTTGGCTTTTGACTTGATGAAGGTCCATCATCATCACCATCTAAAGTAGGATACTTTACATCAACATCAAGAATGTTAGATCCATCCACATCACCATCAATAGTACTTGAAGACACATTTGGAATATTCCCCTCATCAAAAATGACATCTCTACCAACAATCACTTTGTTAGTAGTAGGAATGTAAACCTTGTAGTCTTTACTCACCTCACTATATCCAACAAAAATACATTTTCTTGAAGATGGATCCTCCTTGGTCCTATCATCAAGAGTGATGTTTACATAGCATGTGCATCCAAAAGTTCTTAGAAAGTTGACACTCAGCCTCCTCTTGAATAGCATCTCAAAATGTGTCCTTTCATCCAAAATAGCACTCGGCCACCTATTGCACAAGAAATTGGCACACAACAAAGCTTGATCCCAAAATGGTTTATCAAGATTAGCTCTAAACGTCATGGCTTTAGCACTTTCACATAAAATCCTATTCTTCCTTTCAACCTCTGCATTTTGTTGTGGGGTCCTTAGTGTTGTATACTCGCTCTTGATCACATGCTCTTCACAAAAGGCCTTGAATTTGGTAGATATGTACTCACCACCATTGTAAATTCTTAAGCACTTGATCCTTGTGGAAAATTGGTTCTTCCTTGCATTCTTGGACTTATCAAAGACATCATACAATTCATCCTTACTCTTTAAAAAATAGATCCAACAAAATCTACTAAAATCATCAATGAAAGTTACATACATCTTAGCTCCACTATTGCTAATTGTAGGAATTTCATAAATATTCATATGTACAATTTGAAAAGGCTTTGTAGATCTAGTATAAGGTAGTCCACATGACTTAGACAAAGCACGAGACTCACAAACATGATTGATGACACTTAAGAAACTTGGAAGACCTATCACAACCTTCTTTCAAGCCATTACCTCCAATTACTTGAATCTGAAGTGTCCCATCCTTTTATGCTGAACCTCTTGAATAGGTATTTGCTCTCTTGCAACACATCCAACTTGGTTAGCAATAACACAAGCATCTAGCTTGAGTAACTCTCCTTGTCTTTTACCTTTTGCAATCAAGATATCCTTTCTTTTGATCATACAAGCATCTCCATCAAACTCAACTTTGAGGCCTTTACTTAGCAATTGACTCACACCAAGCAAATTCTTGGTAATAGATGTAATAGACAAGACTTCCTCCAAATGAACATTGTTATTTGTAGAGAGAGAAATAGGAATTGTGCCAATCCCTTTGATTTCACACTCACCATCATTGGCCGTGTAGATCATCCTCTTGTCATCTCCATATGACAACATAGAAGTGAAGTACTCATTGTGAGAATTCATGTGCTTGCTCCACTATCAATCCACCATGGATCTTGATCTCCATCATTAGCAAGCATACATGAAGACATCACAATAGCATCATCATTTGCATCTTGAGCATCCAAACCATCCTCATCTAGAGTAAGATTACCTTGCTTATCTCCTTGATCTCTCTTCTTCTTGTAGCACTCACTTGCAAAGTATTCTTTGATGCCACAATAGAAGCACATGAGCTTTTATCTATCCTTGCCTTGGCCCTTGAATTTTCCCTTAATGAACATAGCCTCCTCTCCGAAGATGTTGATGAAGATCCACCTCTTGCTTGAAGTCTATATTCTTCATTGATCAAGATCTCTTGAAGATCAATCAAACTTGGCAAAGTTCTTTGAATAGCAATATTCTAAACAATGTTAGCATGAGCATCCAACAATCCATTAAGAATAACTTGAACAAGATCTCCTTCCTTAATGCTCTCATTAATGCAAGCCAACTCGTCATTCAATGCTTTCACCCTCAAAATAAAAGTATTTGGTCTTTCTTCATTCTTTTGCAAACTAGAAAAGATTTGCCTTCTTAGAGTCAAAACTCTAGAAGTAGACTTGGATTCATAAAGCTTCTTCAATGAACCCCAAGCATCCTTAGATGAAGTACTCATACCAACCTCCTTGAGGAGCTCATTGATAACATTCATCTTTATCATGTGTAGAGCCCTTTTGGCCTTCTTGTCATACCTCAATTGATCTTGTTGTGTTGCTGGTCTCTTATCCAAACCTACAACAATATCCAAAACATCATTCATCTCAAGCCTGTGATTCCATCCTCACAATCCGCAATGAATAGTTACTTGAGGTAAGCCTATCATTGGCTTCCAACATGATACTCCAATTGATGTAGCCATGTAACAATGACCTGATCCTCTCTTTCAACCTACTTCAATGCACAAAGAACTCCTTTGAACAACAACAAATGTTTTCAAAAAGAAATCACAAAGATATGAAACTACTCAATTCTCGTCTAGCACTTATACCAAGCAAATCAACACATAGAATCATGAAATCTTGATCAACCTATGATCTATCCTCAATCTAATGACTCTTGCCACTTACTAAGATTGAAACACACTCAAATGAAGTCCAACAACCTCACAAAATCACAAAAAATTGAATATTTTAAATTCTATATGCAAATGTCAAAAACTTGATATGCAATCTATTAGCCACCGCTTAGGCTAATACAATGATTGAAAAATTGGCCAAATCCAACACGTGAATTGAAAAATCAGAATTGATCAAGATTATAAACCTATATAGGATTTTGATCAGTGTTGGATGAATATTGAAATTTTCAATATCAGTCGGGTCCTGATATTATACTTTAAAAAAAATTTTGATAGCAGTCGGGTATCAGTATCATCATATTTGTAAATTGGTGGTTGGTATCAACCGATCTAGGTATTGCAGGGGTGATTCCAGCCGAGTATTAACCCAGGTATGAGTATATAATTTTTATCTAAAATTAGCCATTTTATAAAGGGTAGTATGCATTTAATGAAAAGAATGACCTTTTCAAATATAATATGCATATAATTTTAAAGGCCAAAACTTTGTTGGTGCCCACCAATGTCTTTGAGACACCATAAAAAATATTTATCACGCACATGTGTGAACCTGAAAATAGCAAATATTGATCATTTTAAACATAAAATTGCAAGATATCACAAGTATAGTGCACCAATGGATAGTAAAACCCAAGAGAACCATGTATAAGCATGAATGAGATAAGAGAGAGAAATATTTCTCTTCTCATGAGTTACATTCTTTTATAACATGTCCTAAACCTAATTTGCCACTTGGTTTTTCTCCAAAATGTAAACCCTACTATTTTTGGGACTAGATTCAATGTACCTACATTAATATTTGAGTCTACTCAAACTCGACTTCTACATTTTCCACACTTTCCAAAAGTGTTTATTCAAATGCATTTTAGACTAATATAACTTTGAAAAGTCAAATTCTAAGTCTAATATAAAGTTGGCCTCAAAAGATCTGCCCTCAGTATCTCCATTTACATCTTGATCCAATTCTCTTCTAATCCTGGCATGGCACTTTGGCAAATGGTGAAACGAATCCTACAGTATCTGAAAAGTACCCAGAATATCATGTGGTCTGACTATCACTCTCATCACATTTCTCAAATAATTGACTCATCTTCATTGGGTGCAGGTATCGTAGTCCCAATCCCATGCATTGTAGTCACATGAGTCCGATCGCGATGTTAATGACCAGAACGAGGATGACTCAGCTGGATCTAATTAGGTGTTTCAATATTGTAACATGCACATATGTGAAAGTCAGTCCCAACTTAGTTTGTAATATATCTCTGTACTTAGAACATTTATGTATGACTATATATTGGCTTAAGTTAAGTCTCCTTCATCAATTTTTAGGTGCATAAAATGTAACTCAATTATTAACAATTTTGAACAAATGATTTTGCTCACCAACTTCATAAGAAGTGGTGTGTTGAAGGGTTTGCGGATCCCAAGGCAACCCTAACCCTAGTTAATAAGTGAGAGGGATTTGGCATCCTACGTGTGTAAGTCCTCCCCGATGATCACATAGTTATTTGATTGATTAGTTACAAGTCAATAAAAGGACTTTAGCCTTTTTTGCGGGACTTTTAATGTCGCAGGGCCTAAATGTCAAGTTAGTGAATAAATCTGGGTTTCCCTCCAAATTGGATGGTTCTCGCTCTTTTTTAAATTTGAATAATTATAGAGACAAAAATGCACCAATAGGATTCAGAGGCCAGGGTCCTCCTCTCTAGTATAAAAAGGGACCAACTCGAGCTGCTCCTCATGTTCATTTCCTCATTTCAATAAAGTAGATTGGTTCTCTTTAGAAATGGATTGATGAATGTCCTTGCTCTTCTTCTTTTCTTCTCCATCTCTCATGCTTTCTTTGGGTTTGCTCATTGTTGGATCTGAATGTTATTGGGATTGTGTGTTATTATACTTTTTATGAGAGAGAAAGGGAGAGAGAGAAAGAGTAAGATATCTTTGTTGTGGATCGTAGTGTTAATGGATCGTAGGGTTAATGGATGTTAGAGTTAAATGTGAATCCTCCATTCATGATTGAAATCTGAACTATACTATCGCTCTCATGGGAACGAACCTACGCGTGACAACTAACTCCATCTCTTTGATGCTAGATTGACTAGATCTTGGATTCAGGTTAGGC
The DNA here is from genome assembly GCA_029204225.1 of Diphasiastrum complanatum. Classification (NCBI taxonomy): domain Eukaryota; kingdom Viridiplantae; phylum Streptophyta; class Lycopodiopsida; order Lycopodiales; family Lycopodiaceae; genus Diphasiastrum; species Diphasiastrum complanatum. The sequence goes on along the minus strand of CM055113.1, from coordinate 27,072,260 downwards.
AAGGAAAAAAACCCACTACAATTTTGGCGCCGTTGCCCGGGAGCTATGCCAATTTTTCAGTTTGCAACATGTTTGTTGGATGGTTAGCTTGCATTAGGCATCTTGTCATGGCATGAATAATGTTAGATTTGCATTTAGGGTTAGTTTGGGATTGATTTTGCTTGATTTGAGTGGATTTGCTTGTTTGAAATCTAATCTGATTATAAAATAGAGAAATCTAATCAGGTCACCAATCTTAGATTCATTTGGATCTGAGATATCAAAGAAAATAACAAAAATCGATCAAATCTATCAGATTTTGGTCAAAAGGAGGCAAAAAGCGTCATTAGAGCTTATAACGTTTTACCCTCTTTCAGAAAACCTTTGCCGAGTTGTAGACACCTTCAGTTTTGTTCAAAGAATCTTCAGTATGAAGGGCAAAGATTAATTCCCAGCAAATTTTCAGAAACATCAGAAAAACCGTAAAAAAACACCAAAACATCACCAAAACCCTAAAAATACAAAAAAAGAACCTTCGTCCGATTCACTGTGCATAGGTGTGATTCAAATCTATCTATTGCCAGGTCGACGAAGAATAATACCAAAAATAGAAGGGTTTTCAGAGGATCAGTTGTCATACTACCATATTTTTGCCAAAAAATTCACTTTCTTGCAAAAATACGAGTATTACTCTTGATCCTTTGCCAGCACCTTCGTTGAGTTTCCAAAATATTCTATTTATAATAAAATACTATTTTTGAGTTCGGCAAAGATTCTTGTTCAGATCATAGAAAATCTTGGATTTTACCTTTGCCAAACTACAAAAATTGTATTTTCTTGCGACAAAAACCTTCGTCCAGTTTTCCATAGTTTTATTTGTGTCAGATCTTTCATCTGAGAGGTCGGCGATGGTTATTTCCCAAGAAATTGTTAGAAAAATTCATCAGAGATTTTTTTTTCAAAAAAGCACTGTTGAACCTTCGCCTAGTGAACCTTCGCCAAGCCAATCTTTGCCTAGTGAACCTTCGCTAGTTCTATTTTTAGGTTTTCATTTTCCAAATCAAGTCTCTGTCAAAATTTGGATCAAATCTGATATATTCTGATTTGGATTTTGAGAAATTTTTCATTTTTGAAAGTATCGGTTGATTGAATTTCGAAATCATTTTCACGATATAGAAATTGGATTTTTGAAAAGTGAAATATTTTTAGCAGATCTGATTTGAGATAATGTTTGATTGATGGTTGTCGCTGGAGTTGCTCCTGGAGGTGCTCCACAAGAAGTCAATCTAATTATTGTTAGAAGAGCACCCCGTTTGGATCTACCCAAATATAAAAGATTAACAAATCCAATTAGATTCATCAAATCTATGCTGAATCCTGTGAAGTCTATGGCGAGATTTATCCTCAAGATAAACTTAAGCTGTTTCCTATGGCCTTAACAGATGAAGCACAAGCACAGAAGTTTATGGAAGACCCTTTTCTACTTTTAAGTAAAATTAAAATGGAAAAGCGAAAAATGGTTTGAGATTACATTGAACGGGTGAAACGCCTCAGATCTGAGTGCAAACCTGAGCTGATTAACAAAAATGCCATGATTATGTGGTTTTTGTCAGGTCTACCTAAACGGATCAAACATGAGCTGAAATGCCATAATGAGTATGCATTCTTGCAAAATACTATAGATGATGCAATTTGGGAGGAGGATGAAGATTCAGATGATGAGCCGAATATCAGTATGTTGCCCTATATGGCAGGACAGACTACTACGACATCCACCACTATTGCATCAATGAATGCCAACGCTACTGCAGAAATGATGCTCAACGAGTTCAAGAAACTTGGGAAGAACCAGTAGAAACAGATGGAAAAGTTGCAGACGCAATTTGATGAGAAGATCAAAGCATTGAAAAATTTTCACGGACAAGCAAACAAGAAAGCTGAAAAGTTTGCGAAGACTTTTCCTACTGTTGTATTTCTACAAGAAACCACATAGTGAATGAGTGTCCTCAATTGAAAAAACGAATGGAAATCAGTGTTTGTAATTTGTGTAATTCACCTGATCATGAGACTGCTTTTTGCAACTTCAACCCTCGGATAATTCAGCAACGGTATGTCCAAATGGGATATCGAGAACCACAGTATGGAGGAAATCTAGCAGCTAGACCGTGACAATCTACTCTTGGATACCCGGAATGTGCACTCCGCTCCTCCTGCCAATTTGATGGGAATCAGAACCGTACATAAGTGCTGAGCAATGGAACTATGGTACTGATCAAGCAGGTGGATCTTCAGGTGTATCTTCAAGGAGATCTTCAGAACAGTATGCTATTTATGTTGCCCTCAACAACAAGCCTCTAGAAATTGGACCAAAGCACCACTTGGATGTTTTGCATGTGGAGAAAATCACAGAGTTGCAGAATGTCCAAATAAAAAAAAAAATTGTACCATTCTGTCGTGAGTATGGTTATGGACATTGCTATAAAGACTATCCAACAAGACCTAAGCCACCACCAGCTACAGCACTTGTAAATTTAATATCAATCAAGCAAAGACCAACAGCTCAGAATAAACCAAGTGAACCGTTGATGGTGGTCACCAAAGCACAGAAGCAAAAAGAACCAGTAGCAGATCCAATACGTGCTAATCTATACCATTGAACGATACACCAACAGCATCGGGAGTCTATCCAAATCCTCATGCAGAAAAACGAAGATATCAGGATATGAGGCAGTGGATTAAACATCTGCAAGAAGAAGAGGAGCTTGAAGTTGCTAAAGCAACATCAGAACTTTGTTCTTCACCATTGCAGACACCAAGAAATTCATGTACGGCTATGAATGACCAGTTGCATTATCATGAAGAACTCTTCAAGATGACTGAACCGGAAGCGCCACAAACAGAACTGCTCATAAATATTTTGTCTAATAAGATCAATATTTCATTGGGAGAGTTTCTGAAGTTGGTGACAAAAGCAAAAGAAGTCTTAGCACAAAAGTTAGCTCAAGAAGAACCAGAAGTCCATATCAGGAGCCACTTTTTTGTGCTAGATTTGAAGAATCTAATGAAGTACTCCATGTTGGAGCCACTTGGGAAAGTAAACAAAAGAATATTACTTTTCCGATACAGCATAGACAATTTCCTAAAAAAGCAGCTGTGATAGATGGCGGTTCAGGAGTTAACCTGATTTCCACAAAGCTAGGTGCAAAATGGGGCCTTACAAAAATCAAGCTTGCTACTTTTGCCATTAAGCTAGCTGATCAAACAATAGCTCATCCACGAGGAATGGTTGAAGATATACATGTTTGAATTGCGGGAGTACATTTTGTCATTACTTTCGTGGCAATGGACTTACCAGAAGCACCAAATGTCTACCGAGTTCTATTGGGACATCCCTGGTTACGAGTTGCGCAAGTAATTCATAATTGGGGTACCGAAAAAATCACTTTTGAAAATTGTGAACGTGTAGTTAAAGTTGATCCTTTACAGATATCACTATTCGCAAACTTTTGCAATCAAGTTGTTGGTGGCCCACGTTTCATAAAGACACAGAAAATTTTATTCAGACATGTGATGTTTGCCAGCGAGCACGACGACCTACTTGACAGAATTATGAACCCTTGCATTCAGTTTTATCGAAAGCACCATTTGAAAAATGGGGACTAGATTATGTGGGACCTATTCACCCTGCCGCGCAAGGATCTCATGTCCGATACATTATCGTAGCAACTGATTATATGACCAAGTGGGTTGAAGCCAAAGTTGTCAAAGTTGTTGATGCAAAATCTACGGCCAAGTTTCTATATGAAAATATTATAATCAGATTTGGATGTCCGATCGAGATTGTTAGTGACCGGGGTACACACTTTGTTAATCAGACAATAAAGTGTTTACTGGAAGATTTTTTTGTTATACATAGATTTAGCACTCCCTACTATCCTAGAGAGAATGGCCAAGCTGAATCTTCCAATAAGATTCTCTGCACCATTATGACAAAGACAGTTGAAGCAAGTCGGTCTGATTGGGAACATAAACTATATGCAGCATTATTGGCATTCAGAACCGCTTACAAAAATAGTACAAATAAAACACCCTTTCATTTAATCTATGGTCAAGATGTTGTCATGCCGATTGAATTCTTAATTCCATCTTTACGCATAGCGGCAACAGAACGGTTAAATGATGAAAAGTCTTTACAACTCCGTCATGAAGCATTGCACAAATTATATGAAACCCGATTGATGGCAGTTCATGCATTAGCAACAGAGAAAGCCCGTCGAAAGGCATGGCACGATCGTCGATTGCACAAAATGGATCTGAAAGCAGGAAATCTTGCATTGATGTACAAAACCAAGCTGATCAAGAAAAAATTGAAGTTTACCAGTGAAGGCCCATATAAAGTGAAGGAAATCCTGAATTATGGGGCAGTAATTCTTGAGCACTTGGATGGAAAACAATTTGATACTCCAGTGAATGGCAGCCAATAACGCAAGTTTTGGCAGCCTGCTCCGCTAGATCAACAAGCTTGATCTCAAGGATTTTCTATTTTATTTTTTTTTCAATTAGTTGTTTTCAATATTTGATTGTTTAAATTTTTTGTGAAAAAGAGAGCTAAAAAAATAAAATAAAAAAAATTGAGAAAAGACCGGTGAGCAAATTTCAGAAAAGTCATCAACATGGGAAAAAGGAAGAACAATATTTTTGATGAAAAATGACTTATAAAATCACTCTTTTGGTCAGATTTGGCCTATACAGTATCAGAAACCTTTGTTGAGTTCTCAGATTGTATATCCACTCCAGATTTATCTAATTTGATGTGGGCGAAGGTTCTTTTCTAGTAAAAGTCCATTTTTTGAGCTCGGTCTTACCGAAGCAGTTGATAGATCATTGCAAGTGTCTTGCATAGACTAACTGCCACCTACAATGGATGATCAGCCAAATGAAGATCTAAGAAGCAGGCGAAGTAGCTAGAAGACATAAGAAATTAAGCAAAAAAGTTGAGGAGGAAAGGACAAAACTTAAGTAACAGATGGGTTAGGTCAATTTTGATCGAAAGAAACTCTCTGGAGCAATGGTAGTTGAATCCCCTCCTATGAAGTCCAAAGAGATCCAAAAGTAACAGATAAAGAAAAAGAGCTGCAGAAAAAGAAAGATGAAGACAACCATGAACTTGCAAAATAAAGTGAGCTCCTCACCCAGCAACTGGTAGTCAAAGCTCGACATTGCAAGGGTCCAAGGCTGCAACTGTAGAACTATCAGTTCTTTCACCCTGCCACCAGGCCTTCAACATGTTTCCTTGCTGTCACCAACCATTCGTCCAATCTGTTTCTATCACTATTTGATGATGAGTCCATCCCCTTGAGACTGATTGCCAAAGTTTGTGCAACATCCCAAATCAAAGGTTTTCCTTGAGACTGGAACTTCAACTGAGAGAAGAACCACGGAAACACCCAGAAACAAATGGAGGATACAGACCTTTCAGAAGTTAGAATCTGCCAAGAAACCAAAGATGAAACCGTCAATGACAAATACAAGTGACAAAACAAAGAGACACATGGAAAGCACTCGAGCATGCAAGTTGTGAAGCTGCCGAGAGCTCTCCAATTTTGAGAATGTCAACCACTTGCAGCAATAAGACATTCTGATCACATTGCGACAAATTGCGAAAAGCAGTTTTTTGATAAAGACTGGCAACAATAAGAACTTGGTTTTATGAGAGGATCTACGCTTTTCCAAGCGACCGAGGATCTACGCTTTTCCAAGTGACGATCGAAGACACCAATGCGGAAGCGGAGCGACATTGTCCAATATGAGTTGCAGTGGGTCTTGCAACACATTAGGGGTGGGATGGTGTTGGTTGATTCTGACGAATCCCTAAGATACTCGGATAGAGCTACCCAAGAGCACCTCTCACCTTAGACCGAGGAGGTCTCTAAGAAGACGAGACGAACGAAGACTGAGAGCCGAGTATGAGAGCTGAGGAATACTAGTAGTAATGACAAGCAAGGACTGTGTAAGACTCGTGGTGAATCTCGAAAGATGCAATGACCATGTAGGAGCTAGTATTTCTAGGCAAACATAATAAATGCAAGTAGACCCCTCCTAAAGAAAGTAGAGTGAGCCACCTTTTGGTGGTGACCTCTAGTGGAGAGCATTATTCCACTTGTAATTTGTGAAATGTGGAAATTCCAGTAGGATATCACTTAAGGAGCTCTCTTGCTTATTTAAGAGACTCCCTTTTTGTGAAGAGGAGCTTTTTGTGAAATGTACCTACTCCATGCTGAAATGAGAAGAGCCTTCACGAGTTTGGTGCATCCATTGAGCTCCTTGAGCATGCTTGTTTCTTGAGTGATGCATTTATGATCTTGTCCTTCCCTCCTTTGTGCTGCTTTCCTAGAGTGGATTAGTTTTCTTTCCTTGTTTGTGGATTAATGTAGGAGCCAACATTCAGGTAAACTAAATAGGCTGGATTTGTGGTGTAGATCTTGCATATTCTCTTACATTCTAGTTCTTGATTGTTCTTGGACATTCCAAGCATCAAAAAATGGGTGTTTCTTGATTCTTGGGCTGCTAGAGTGCTGTTAGAAATCTAGTTTTCTTGTTTCTTGTTTTTTGTTGAGTAGTTTAATCTTGTCATTGTTTTGTTCCCTGGTTTTAGTAGATAGATTGTAGAATTGCTCCCTGATTCAGAACGCTGATCCATATGGAGCTAGGACTGGTTGCATGGCTTGTTTATGCATGTAGTTGAGTAACGAATCTGTCTCTCCCCACTGACAGGCTGGGAAATACTCATTGTAATATGAGGAAACACTTCTACTTGGAAACCATTCTAATAAGAAGACCAAACCGTAAAGAACCATAGCCTACAGAAGCAAAAGGAAGAAAGAAAAAGAAGAAACCGTGTTCACAGATTTAGGGGAATCTGTGAACATTTTGCAGCAAGGTAGAAGTAGGAATCCATCATTGTTCAACTGAGCAGTAACGTAGATCATTTGTTGAATGCATTGGCTTGCATTTTGGTTGATTATCAATGTACATTCAGTTCAATAGAGACCTATCCGGTTGTCGTTTGATAGGCAGGACACAATGCTACAAAGATAATCTGTCCCTTCTGCCTAATTTGGGCATTGTAATAAGCAAGATAAATGCCAAGACATGCCCATAGTCGTGTAGAATTTATAAACATCTTGGATTCAGGTTAGGCAAGGAAAGAAACCCACTACATGGTGCAAAATACTTTTAGGGTTGGATGGAGTCCATTTTTAGGGCAGAATGGAGCCAATACACTGGCTCCATTCTGTCAAAAAAAAAATTTATATTATTTTACGAGCCCTCTGAATAATCCTCGGAAGAGATGATTTTTTATAGAGGGTTATATCGAGGGCCCTCGAAATAAATTTATTATCAGCATTCTTTTCATAGGGTTATACCGAGCTCGCTTGGAATGTCCCTTGTAACAGATAGTGAGATCTACCGAGGTCCCTTGATATATTCCTTGGCAAACACATTATGTAAACAATGCCAAATGGGATAGTGATACCTCGAAAACTAATGTAATTTTCGAGAGTCTGCTACCGAGGTATAAATCGATGTGTATACCGAGGTTGGTAGAGTTTTTTTTAAAGCCTCGATAATAGAGTCAAAAAACATCAAAAATGTTGTAGTGCAAATATGTAAAAATACTTAAACATGTGAATGATTTACATATCTTAGATGAAAATCGCACCCCCTTGCAAATTCCCTCTCTCTCTTTGTTACTTCCTTGTTGTTTGTTGTGTCTTCTCTAAGGGCATCGCATAGCCAATCAAGCATCATGTCCTTCGGTAGAAGGGTGAGATTAGGTGGGTATGGTTGTCTTCTATGCCCTCTCCTAAAATTGGCTTGAGCAGTTGTTCTATGAGCTTTGGCCTCTTCATATCTCAAAATCCACTTTTGTATTTCTTCACTATTAAGAATGCAAAACTTATTTACCTTCTCCTTGAAGGACTTGCACTAGCCACCCTTCCGCCATGCTACCCTCAGGTCTTTACCCTTAAGCCTTGCTCTTTGTCTTATAAAACCTTGTGATAATATCGATCAATGAGAGAATGTCGTAACCACAATATCGATAGTCTAGGATGGACTATGAATAGGCAATTGATGAAAGTAGATTATGTTCCTGCAATGGCCACCTCATCCACCAAATGCACAATGAGATGCATTTGAATGGAGAGAATGGATGTGGTAAAGTGTGTCTCGATCAAGAAAAGTAAATAATAGTAACACATCTATTAGTTAGATCATCATCTTAAGTCATCTCTCTAAAAAATAATGTATTTTTCATCAAGCATATCTCACCAAACCACTAAATTTGTAGATTATTGTACTCGAACATCCTCAAAAATGCTCTCAGCTCCAATCTTTTTGGAGTTCAAACTGAGGCTATTTTCTTCTTTACAATCACCTCTTCTCTCCTAGAAAAGATCGATGGAGCCTTTGGAAGGGTGATTTTTCCAATTGTTTGTGGCCATAAATTGCCCATTTGTCCTATTTCCTTCAAGTCGTCCCATGCAACTTTTTTATCTCTGGCACCGGTCAAGTGGTCCCAGATTATGCTCCCTACATTCTTGATTATGTGCATATTTAATTTGATCCTTAGGAAAGGAAAATGTGCGTGGTTAAGCCAAGCATTTGGTTCAATGGAGAGGTCATACAAATGATAGTGACTCTTTGGAACATGAAGGTAGCTTGGAAAGAAACCTTTCTAAGTTTAAGTTCTAAGGACAACACTTGAATAAGGGGAAAGAATGTCATGCTGATGTTTGGACTAATCTTGGATAATTATCTTGTTAGGAGATTAGTAGGCCTACCTCAATCCATAAATTGATTATGGTTTTGTTTCTTGAATATAATCCTATAATTGTGTATATGCAAAAGTTCATACTAGTGCTATTTATGCATGATGAGGATGACTTTTGTGTGTCAGTGAATTCAACCCAATTATAGAATAATACAGTCATTGGGATGAATTCTTTCGAACTTTTCCTTTTTTTATTACCTTTGAAGTAAACATAACATTTACTATAATATGTCTATAAATCTTCCTTGTGCCTTCGTGGAATGAAATTTATGGGAGACCAATTCTAAGGGGACCAAAAATTCTAAGGGGGGGAAAAGAGTCAACATCAAGGGTAGTAAGTGTGCTATAAAATTGAATTTAGAAAAGTTATATTAACAACCATGAAATTGACCACAAGCTTGGGTTGTAAATTGTGCTAAAGAAAGCAAAGATTTAACACATGGATCACATTGGACCTATTAGCATGAGACAAAAGCTTCTCTCTAGAGTTAATACTCTTTGATCAAAAGGGACTCAGAAGCTTGGAAAAGTATGTTGGACATCAAAATGGGTGGATTCTCCAGTCTTTGGTAGTGAGTGATATTTTCCTATAAAGATTTTAGGACAACTAGATTGATTAAGTGGAATCTCTAGAAAAATCAAATCAAGGAGTTAAGTTTCTTTTTGGGGGGCTCCAGAGCTTGTAGTATGGGACATCAGTAATTCCAAAGGGATGATTCTAGGACCTTAAGGATTTGATTAACAATGGTATGATTTGATAATTATTTGATACCATTGGTCAAATATTGTGGGGTATTTTGTGCAAATTTGAGGTTTAATCTGGATCCCAAATGGATATCTCGCAATTTATAAAATTGGAAACTCTTAAGGCTATTTCTCACTTTATTAAATCCTTCTTAAAAACTTATCAAATTCTAGACATCATATGACTCCTTTTAGCATGAAGTTACTCTTCTGAAGGACTGTTATCATCATGTGAATTACTACTTGTGTGAATAAGGCTTGGAATTCAAGTAAATTCTAGGGGGCCTTGTATTTCAATTCCTTTGGTCTTCAACTTTTGTTAGCCAAAGAGAGGTCTTGTAAAAATGTGACATATCTTGTTATTACGTAAAAACCAAGGTTACGTTTGGTGAAGCCAATAATGAAATCTACTAGGGCCAGTTCTAAGGCCAAATTTTTATTTAAAATCTTTAGGGCAAATTAGGACCTTACCGACATATGTTATATAGGCTAATATTTTGCACGTCATCTTTATGTTGTATGTTGACGTTGGAGGGTTCTGAGACTAGCAGTCGAACGCAATTTTACACGGGGAAGAAGAACTCAACAAGTAGCAACAACCTTTTCATACATCTTTTGCCGACAAGATTAAAGCAAACCTGTCATGCTCATTGACTTTTCAGACTGCTTGCAGGCCAATATATATGTTCTTGTTGCAATACATAGTATTTTTTTCGCGTCATAGCTGATGTAGGCGGTGAAAATCCACAAGTCTATCCAAATATCCATAAGGCAATTGGCTGAGATAGCAGTACATTGCTATATGAAGCCTCCTGGAAGTCGGAGAGTTATCTTTCTTTGAAAATTGATGATACTAAGAGAGAGAGAGATTTTTGTGAGAGATAGAAAAGTAGATACCTTTGGATCTAAAACCTTCTCTAAAATTCAACATAACATGGTGACCAAAATAATGAAAGTACTTTGTATTAAAATTAAAAAAAATCATAATTGTAATATGAATTTTAATCAATGTTTTTTAAAATTATTTATTTCTTAAGAGTAATAATTTACAAAGATTTATAGAGATATTTGGAGTCTAAGTTTTGAAAAATCTAAGATATAATAAAACAAATCACTATTGCAAAATAAATTGTTTTTAAACAAACAGGATTACTCACGGCGGATTTGGCTGATTACTCACGACATATGATTTATCATATCATTGTTATCACAAGTATTTTCCCTTTTCACAAAATCAATGATTGGCGGATTGTAGATGGATAACTTTCACGGACTTTGTGTGCCTGGGCTTTGAAGGCTCATCGCGCCTTGACACTGCTATTGCCACGCCTTCTGATCACATTTGATAGTTTTGTTACTATCTTCAAAAGGTGAAGAAAGATGTCGAATATGCCATTGACCCCAAAGTCAACAAGATTTTTAGTTATAACAACCCATGCAGGCTCAATCAAAAAATTTCAAGTGTAAGAAAGTGGATCTTTGTCATCCTAGGTTCATTTTAGGTCAAATCACTTGGAGTGGGCTGATTTTTCAATACAATTACTGGAATGTGAAAAAAATTGCTCATGATTGTGGATGTTTCATTATAATAGTAGATGTATCAAAATTCTAGCTTTCACATATAGTTTTTGATTGCTTCAATATGATTGTGAAAACCCTAATTTGATAGGATCTCTTGATTTTAAAGTTGCTAGACTTTTCAAGAGTGTGTTTCAATCTTAGGAGAGTGCAAAAGTTCATTATATTGTGTATAGATCAAGTGTGATCAAGTTATCATCAATTCTATGTGAGAGAAAAATAGAGATTACATTGTTTCCAAATCTTTGTAATTTCTTCTTGTTAGCTCAAGTGGCTTCATGCTGGAAAGCAATGATAGACTTACCTCAAGCAACTATTCAACTTGGAAGGTGAGGATGGATTCTTTGCTAGAGATGAATGAGTTGATGAATATTGTTGTAAGTGTGGAGGAGAGACCTTTGGCACCTCAAGAACAATTGAGGTATGATAGGAGGCCAAAGAAAGCTCTTCATGTGATCAAGATGGATGTGACAAATGAACTTCTCAAGGAAGTTGGTAAGAACACTACTATCTAGTGTTTTGCCAGTGATTGCTTCAAGAAGAAAAAATTCAAGTGATTCTTTTCTGATATCTTCTTATTTGCTAAACAATGATGGAGATATTGATCCATGGTGGATTGGTAATGGAGCAAGCCTATGACATGTCACAAAGTGTTGGACCCTTTCTATGCCTCCCTAATCGGTCGGATCTAGAGGGTAAATTTGGTGAGTAGTTGTGTAGTATCGAGCTTCGATCCAATGGGGAGAGGGTTTACAAACACAATGATGGGAGTAGGAATCTAGGCTTTCTAAGGTTGCCAATCTTAGCTTTATATATGATCGTGGAATAGCCTAGATTTGTGGTTTTCCATCTTTGATGTTTTTTCTCTTTTTGGTCTTTTCTTGGTTTCGTTTATTTGCTCTTATATAAGCATCCTTGGCTCTAGATCTTCTCCTCAAGAGGTTGATTTTCTCAAGGAAGGTGAGTGATGAGAGAAAGCCTACTGATAAATCTTGATGATCACTCCATGCTATTTTTGATGAAAGGGAGAGAGAGAGAGAGAGAGAGAGAGAGAGAGAGAGAGAGAGAGAGAGAGAGAGAGAGAGAGAGAGAGAGAGAGAGAGAGAGAGAGAGAGAGAGAGAGAGAGAGAGAGAGAGAGAGAGAGAGAGAGAGAGAGAGAGAGAGAGAGAGAGAGAGAGAGAGAGAGAGAGAGGAAGAGAGAGAGAGAGAGAGAGAGAGAGAGAGAGAGAGAGAGAGAGAGAGAGAGAGAGAGAGAGAGAGAGAGAGAGAGAGAGAGAGAGAGAGAGAGAGAGAGAGAGAGAGATGAATCGGATAGAGTTTTATTAGGAAGAGTAGAAGGTCCCCCAAAATACAAAAGAAATGGCTCCTTTTTATAGATTTGAGAGGTGAGCCCCCTTCAATTTGATTGGCTACTGAAGTTCCATCAATATCACGATCTTGACCGTCAAGATCAATTTGTATTTCTTGAGGACAAGTTGTGTTTACCAACTTGGGAACTTTACAAAAGCTAAGTTTAAAATACTTTATTTAATAATTGTGCTCCATGGCTCTTATTAGGCTAAGGCCCAATGTTGGTCTCACACACACTGGATGCCAACAAGTTGCCTATTTCTAATGCTTACGACTCTCTACTTTGGTAGTGTAGTTTTTGGGCTTATTGCAGAAGCCTCTTGTCATATTTTAGAATATTACATGTCGTTCCCAGAATCGGACAACGCAAAGAGTACTTCACATCTTTGGTGCCTTATGAAGGAAAGAAGAAGGTCATCAACATGGCCAATGGTAGTAAAGTTGTTATCAAGGGCATTGGTACCATTCCTATTTTTCTCTCATCTAAAAATAAGAATGTAAGCTTGAAGAATGTTTTGTGCATACCTTCCATTACTAAGAATGTTCTTAGTGTGTGCCAAATGGTTGAAAAAGAGCTTAAAGTGGAATTTGTTGGTGATTCTTGCTTGATATATCATAAGGAATGAAGTTTTGATTGCCCAGGGCAAGAGACAAGGTAACCTCTACAAACTTGATGGATATTTGTTTCTAACCATGGTGGTTTGAAGGCAAAGAAGCAAGTTGGTGCGCTTTGTTCAATGTCAAAGTCACAAAGGTTGTCTTATTCTAGATCTAGCTCAAGATATAAGATGCCTTTTCACTTAGTACATTTAGATTTGCATTGTACTAGTGCTTTGAGTAATGGAGGAGCAAAGATGTTTGTGACATGCATTGATGACTTTGGTAGATATTGTTGGATCTATCTTCTAAATAGTGAGAAAGAAGTCCTTGATGGTTTTCTCAAGTTCAAGAATGTTGTGGAGAGTCAATGCAATATGAAGATCAAGTGCTTAAAGTTGTCAAATGATGACCTATCAACAAAGTTCAAAGATATTTGTGTGGCACATGGGATCAAGAGAGCACTTTCAAACTCAAAGGTTCTACATGAAGTACAAGAGAGGAAGATAACTCTTTGTGAAAGAGCTAAATCCATAAGGGTGAATGCAAATCTTCCTAAGTCATTTTGGCATGAAGCTTTGATGTGTGCTAACTATGCTTGCATTAGGTACTCAAATGAAGAGTTGAATGCTAAGCATTCATTTGAGGTTCTTTTTTGTAAGAAGCCAAGCTTGGAGCATTTGAAGATCTTTGGAAGTACTTGCTATGTCAACTCATCTTTTGGATTCTTGACGAGATCTTTGTTGGCTATAGTGAAGTAAGAAAAGCTTAAAGGGTTTACATTCCTAAGTCAAATAAAGTTCACATTTCTAAGGATCTTCTCTTTGAGGAGGAGAATGTGGATAAGCTTGATGTTGTTGATGTTGATCAATATAACATTTTTGTTGGCGATAATGATAGTTCTTTGGATGTTGATGGTGGATATGCTTCTCCAACTCAATTTCTAAGAAGATCCTCAAGGCAAAGGCAAAATCCATCTAGTCTTACATGAGAAGGGTAAGCAAGTTGAAGGTACAAACATTGTTTTTTCACATGTTTTGGTTCATTTTCTTGTGTAGATGATGCTATACAAGTGGATAGTGGTTTCCATAGACTTCAAGCAACAAATGGATCTGGAAAAGAAGTTTTGTTCAACTAATTTGATGTTCAAGTGGAAGATCAAGAGGTGGAAAGTTCAACAACACAAAAGGAAAAGTGGCAAGTTGGAGCTAGTCAAGAGCATCAAAGGGAAGTCAAGTGGCAAAAATACTTTGCATCTGTTTTTGCGAGTTATTGAAGAGTCCAGAAAGGTCAAGGGAGTAATGAGGAAGTGTTTTTCAAGTTTACTTTATTTGTTGAATCTCATGTTTGAGCAATTTCATGTGAATGTGTGCAAATTGTCAAGATATGGTGAAACTAGTTACATTGTTTTGCATCATTTTGTTGTTGGAGTTGTACTAGCATTCTTGGCAGGTTTTCTCTGATGGAAATGAAGCTAAGGGAGTCTCATTATGTCACTCATTCATGGTAAAATCATCAAGTGATGATAATATCTTGTGGCAAGATGGAGATGGAGGCTCATTCATGGATTTTCATGGTGGAGACATATCAAGGAAGAACAAATATGGAGACATGCAAGAAAATGGTTATCACTCACATTTATTGCTTGGTTTCTGTTATTTTCTAGAGATTTCAAAGGTGGAAGCATGGATGACTCCATTCATTATGATTCTATGTTACATTCTATGTTGGTTTTTCATCTTCATATGTAAAATTGATGTAAGAAATAGTGAAGCATCCAACATGAACACTATTATCTATATCAATTATGAAAGCTATTATAAAACCATAGAAATGAGGTCTATTCTTATTATGGAGATCATTCCTGAGATGGATCAAAGTTGTGTGGTAAAACTAGTTGAAGAGGGTGTGAAAAATGTCAACTAGTTTAGTTGGTTTAATTTGGCAATTTGGAGGCCAAAGTGAAATTTCAACTTAAAGATACATTTCTTAATGTCAATAAGGTCTAGAGATAGTTGAGTTACTATTTTTAGAAAGTATATAAGTGGAGCTACTTCTATTGGCTAATGTGGATACATTGCATCTAAAAGTTAAAGTAAGTTTTTGGTGAAGTACCTAGAAGTTACCAACCTAGGGCAAGTTTAGGGCAAGTGGCCAAGTGAAATTTTGGCTGCTACAAATAGTTGTACTAGCGTGGGCAGGCCACTCCTAAATCAATGCTCCGACAAACAACGAGATTGCAGTATTGATGTCGTTAGATGACAAGCTGAGCGATGGACATTGAGACATTATATTGCACTCCATTCAATATGGTTTACAATGGTGCAGCATTCATCATATGACGCATTAAATTTTATCCTGCTTTTTTGTTATTGAACTGATGGATGTCATCGCAGGATTCCACATGTGAAAGTGGGGAGATGATGCACGTGATGATGATGAGAATGTTCGTGTAGATGAACATTTTGATGGTATGGAAGAAAGTGTGAAAAATACAGATCCTAAGTGGATCTAAACTCCAAAATCATTGGCTTGAATGCTTGCACTCCAAACTACATAAGCTAGGAATTGGCAACACATTCTATGCTACCTAGAATGCAAAGAACTTGATCAAAAAGCATTTATCACAAATGGAAACTTCCATAAACATCAAGTGCGGCCCAAAATAGCATTATACAGTCCATAATACATCAGCCTATCACTTTTGGAAAGCACCTAAGATCATACACAATAGCTTGAAGATAATACACACAACAATGCTCTCAATGGAGGAAGAAACAATGACAATGATCTATTGATCTCAATGAAGCATACAAAAGGTTTCTCCAACCTGTTCTCCACGACTTCCCTACTATTTATGGATGAGGAAGATGACTCTCTCTCCTCTCTCTAGAAGGTACTTGACCCTAGATATTCCCTATATAGGAAAAATAGCTAAAAATGGCTTATATGACCAAAATACATCAAAATGGTCTCATTTTGAAGGGTATGAAGTTTGACACTTCATCATACTGAAAAAATACAGTAAATAAAAACATTGTGGCCTGGTTCACACGTGTGAAACTCCAGAACCAAAACTATTTACAATTTTAGCCAATTTAGGCCTCAAACTAGCTAGGAAATGTTGACAATTTTCACAGAAAGTTTAGAAGGTGGCCACAAAACTATATTCATTCAAGAGTGTTACAGCTACGATTTGCAAGTTAGAACAAAACATGTTTCATCGATACATTTGGGTGGAAGATTGCTACAAGAGTACATGTGTGGCATGGAATCAAAGATGGTGTAGCAAGCATGAATTACATCTAGAGTAAAATCAGCATAGTTTTCGTAGGGAGATTCGTAGTGAAATCATTGATGTTGTTGGGGTTCATGCTGCCAATAGAATAGGTCAACGTGTTGTATTGTTATCTTCATATATCGGTTCACCACACCATATGCACCAACAGTACCAAGATGCCATGGGTGTCGTTATAGTGTTAGGTTCTCCCAATTTGTTTAACACAATGACAATTGGCTGGAGGTAAGGAGAGAGTTGAAACACCAACAAATAGCAACATGTAGGCTTGATTTGGTATTGAGGGTCTTTAGCATGAAGCTACAGCATTGGATGGATCTATTGAAGAAGGATGGGATATTTGGGGGCATTATAGGCAGGCTTCATGTTGTAGAGTTTCAGAAGAGAAGATTTCCTCATGTGCACATACTGATTATATTGGAAGAGAGGAGTAAACCCATCACAATAGGAGATTATGATTGTATAGTGTGCGCGGAGATTCCATATAGGGAGAATGATCTGATACCGTATGAATTAATGAAGAGTTGTATGATGCATGGTCCATGTGGAGCATCTTTTCAAAGTGCTCCATACATGAAAGATGGGAAGTGTTCGAAGAACTACCCCATGAGCTTCATTGATGAGAGATCAGTGGTGAATGGATATCTTTTATATAGACATGACGCATGGAATAGAGCTAGACAATAGATGGGTTGTCCCATACAATAGGTGGTTGACTCTACATTTTCAGTGCCACATAAATGTAGAGGTGTCTATACATATACATAGTGTGAAATATTTGTGCAAGTATATCTACAAGGGACCAGATATGATAACGGTAGAGGTGTAGAGGATGGGTGTCAGACATCGGGTGCAATCAATGAGATAGAGCAGTTTCTGAATGCACAATACTTCTCAGTAAGCGAAGCAGGCTGCCAACTTTTCAGACTTTCTATGGGTGCTCACAAGCTACTAGTGACCAGACTGGCGATTCATCTCCTTGGACATAACTTGATGTTCTTTAGTGACAAAGATGATTTATAGGAGGTTATAGAAGGATCTTCTGAAACCACTTTGACTGCATACTTTAAGTTGAATAGAAGTGGGAATTTGGACACTCAAGAGTTGCTTTACCAGGACATGTTGAGGATGTATGTCAACAGAAAATTGCATAGGTGGATCCGTTGAGCCAACAGCCAAAAAATGCCTACCACTGGACACATGTATTTTGTCCATCTGTCTGAGGAGAGTGTTTTTATCTGCGAGTTCTTTTGGGTCACATGAAAGGTGCAACAAGTTTTGAGAACTTGCGTAGAGTTGATGGTGAGGTGTTCCCATTGTTTAGAGATGCCTATAGCCATAGCCATATAATAAATGACCTATGCCCCTTCCGACACACTAGATCTTTGGAGGAGTGTAGAGCCGTATTTGGTTGAGATTTTAACTTGAGGATTATGCGCATGATTTGGGACATGTCGTAACATGCGAGAATGTTGTTGTGAGTTATATTCTAGTAGATAGAGCTATTTTGGACGTTGAGACGCATATGTAGACAACATAAAAGTCTTCAAAAAAATTTGGGTTTAGGATGTCCAGTATTTCGTGAAGAGACATTTTTTGATGAGAACATTGTGGACAATGCACGATATTTGAGCCAATAATGTGTGAGCATGTGGTGCAAAGAATAGACAGAGAACACTTTGTAGATGGTCCGGGGAGTACTGGGAAGACTCACCTTTACACTGTCATGTTGTCATATGTGCGTGCACAAGGGTGAATTGCATTGGCACTTGCATCGTCGGGGGGTTGCTGCACTGTGAATGAATGGTGGTAGAACTACCCACTCCAAATGGTCATCTTCTCTTAACTATAAGTGTATGTACAAGTCAAGTGGATTGTTAGAGATGTACTTGAAGTCATCTGACAATTCATGGATCGATTATTTTCCTGATGATGAAGTCAATATGTCGGGCACCTCGATGTGTCGGGTATTTTGGGCACTTTGATATGCCGGTTACCTTTGTGTTGAGATGTTCTATGGTGATTATCATTGATTATACACAGATATACATGGTGAAGTCAAAGTCGACAAGTTTGATTGAGTCGATTTGTCGTTGTGACTTTGACAAAAAAAATTTAGGATGCTCATTACTTTATGGATTTGGTCTTGGGCATTGAAACACTCCCCCTTAATGTGGATCCTAAAAAACTTGGATCTTTAGATTTAGCATGTCGTTAAGTCTGATATGGTGATCCTTGGATAATGCCTTGGTGAGATAATTTGCTGCCATTAACTCTGACCTGCAGTAATATAATGACACTTCCTTGCTTTGCACTTTTTCTGAGAACTTTTAACACGTGTGAACCAACTGCAAGTACAAAGGATCAAGAGAATGAATGATTGCACACTAAACTAGCTTCTATTCCAAAAACAACGAGATGGAAAACGTTGGCAAGCTAGTTAGCATGAAGGCAAGAGCATTCATCACAATCTAACTATCATTACACCTCAAATGGATCAAATGGAAGCTTTTCTTGAAGAAGTGTATTCTTGTGGTACAAAGCCACCTTATTTATAATACAAGAGGCCTTCTAGAACTTGTGGAGAGAGAGAACAATCTAGATGCCACATTGCCTCTACCTCTCTACTAGATGACAAAAAGAGAGATGGATAAGACTTGAGAATATCTCTTTTTGAGAATCCTTTGACCTACAAGAGTAGCTTCAAATGCTTCTTGATAGGTTCTAGACCTACACATCACTATGAAGACAAAAAACTAACTTGACTCTAATTGGAAAGTCACTAGACTAGTCTACCTCAAGTTTGGACAAACCCCAAAACTTGGATCTCTAAGTTTAATATTATTTTAATCTTACAATATTTTCACACTCCTCCTTAAAATAGAAATAATATTTACAATACTAAGGACTTGGAGATCAAGTCAAGATTTGATCTATGTCTTTCAAAGTCCTTCTTAGCTAGAGGCTTGGTGAGTAAATCTGCATAACACTGTTGAAGTTGACACATACTCAAGGAGAATCTCATCATCCATAACTTTTTTTTCTTACATAGTGGTGTGCTACATGTATGTGTTTACTTCTTGCATGGAAGATTGGATTACTTGCAAGATATTGGGCCGAGATGCTATCACATTTGATGCAAGGTATTTCCTCCTCTTGAATGATCCCGAGCTCCACTAGTAATCTTTTGATCCAAATGACTTCCTTTGTTGTGATAGTCAAAGCCTTGTACTCGACTTCACATGAGGATAAGGAGATAGTGTCTTGTTTCTTAGATTGCCAAGAGATAAGATTACCTCCCAGAAATATTGTATAAGCACTTGTGGACTTTCTATCCACCTTATCACCTACAAAATCCAAATTTGAAAAGGCAACAAGGCTTAAATTATGTCTTTTAAAACAAAGTCCATAGTCATGAGTAGATGCAAATATCTCAAGATCCTCTTCCCCTTTTTCCAATCAGGGATCTTTGGATTTTGCATGCACCAATCCTCTTGAGGTTACTTGCATCACAATCTGCACTTGATTAGCTTTACATTCATATGCAACATGAATGGAAAAGATGAGAAGTAACATAGCCCCCACTCTATCTTGATTAGAGGCCTCACATGTGCTGCTACAGTAGGCCGTATAGCTCCGAAATCAGAGAAAAAGATACATTAATAGTTGATCATGAGAGTGAATCTAGTTAGCTCAAAATCGAGTGCTAGTAAGAGGCAAAATTTCACCAACAATGATGAGAAGTCATTCCATTTGACAAAGCAATGGTTAGATGTGTATTCTCCTATCAAGCTCTGATACCATGAGAACTTTTCACACGTGTGAACCAGCTGCAAGTACAAAGGATCAAGAGAATGAATGATTGCACACTAAACTAGCTTCTATTCCAAAAGCAATGAGATGGAAAACATTGGCAAGCTAGTTAGCATGAAGGCAAGAGCATTCATCACAATCTAAGTATCATTACATCTCAAATGGATCAAATGGAAGCTTTTCTTGAAGAAGTGTATTCTTGTGGTACAAAGCCATCTTATTTATAATACAAGAGGTCTTCTAGAACTCGTGGAGAGAGAGAACAATATAGATGCCACATTGCCTCTACATCTCTACTAGATGACAAAAAGAGAGATGGATAAGACTTGAGAATCTCTCTTTTTGAGAATCCTTTGACCTACAAGAGTAGCTTCAAATGCTTCTTGATAGGTTCTAGGCCTACACATCACTATGAAGAAAAAAATTTAACTTGACTCTAATTGGAAAGTTACTAGACTAGTCTACCTCAAGTTTGGACAAACCCCAAAACTTGAATCTCTAAGTTTAATATTATTTTAATTTTACAATATTTTCACATTTTCTCTAAGATAGTGATACTTGATTTCGATGTGTTTGCTCCAAGAATGAAATATTGAATTTAGAGATAGTGTAATTGTGCTTTGATTGTCATAGTAGATAGTCGTTGGATGTGACTTGAGCAAGGCCAATATCTACAAGCAGGTGTCTTAGCCAAATTGCCTCCTTGGTAACATTTGTGGCAGCTATGTATTGATGATAATGCTATTAAGGTCCAATTTTGGCTATTCCATGAGATTGGTATAAAAATAAAATCCACTTCCGGTGTCGATGCCCAATTCGGATTTGTGTATCCTTCAAGAATATTGGTAGGTGGGCTGCCTCCATAGCAGATGCTTAGATGCTTTGTCACTTGGAGATACTTCATGACCTTCATGAGAGCATTCCAATGGACTGGACCTGGGTGGCTGAGAGAGCTGATGGAGTATGCCAAGTCGGGTTGAGTGTAGAGCATAGCATATATGAGTGGCCCGATAATGGAGTTGAAATGAATACGTCAATTCCTCCTCCTCTATCTCGGACTGTGGAAACTACTCCTTTGATAGCTTCTATCCAGGGTCGAGTGAGAAGAAGCTCGATTTGCAATTGGTCATTCCATATTTGTTTAGCACATTGATGTCGTTGTTGATTGATGAAGATTTGTTTGCTGGGTCAATCTTGATAGATCTGGATTCCGAGACAATAATGGACTAGCCCCATTATGTACTCTTGTGTCAACATGCAGTTTGTATCCTTCAACAAATTCAGAATGTTACTAAATAGTAACATATCATCGACATAAAGAGTGATGATAATGAAGGAAACAGACTTGAAGTAAACATTCGAGTTTGCCGCGTTTGAAATAAAACCATTTTTGATTAGAAATGCATTGATCTTATGAAACTAGGCTCTTGGTGACTATTTCAAACCATAGAGAGCCTTGCGAATTTTGCACACTACTAGGTTCTTCTTACCCTTCAACTCGTATCTCTTTGGATGCGACATATGGATTTTCTCTTCGATAGTCATGTTGAGGAAGGTAGTTTGGACATCCATTTGATGGACTTCTAGATCTGCTGCAATTGCATAGGAGAGTAGAAGACGAATAGAAGCATGCTTAACGATAAGACAAACAGTCTCCAAATAATCAAGATTTAGAATCTGGGAGAAGCCTTTAGTGACAAGCTTGGCCTTGTATCGATTGAGTCTTCCTTCAGGATTTGGCAGCTCAGTTATAGTCCATGTTTGATTTTCTATAAGAGAATTAAATTTGGTGTCCATTGCAGCTTTTCACTAGTCAACATTAGGTGTCAACATTGCCTTAGAAATAGTGATTGGTTCTTGCACAAAGTAGCAGACTGGATCATCTGTAAATCGGGATGGAGGCTATCTGGATTGGTTCGATCTTCTTGTTGAACTTCGATCCTTTGATGTGGTTTGACTTGTCGAGGGTTTGAGTCATTGTCAGAGGAGTTGCGCAGATGTAGAGCACAAATGAGAGCGTGATGGCGATGCATTGTCAGGTGACAGGAGGGCTGGCTGAAGTGGAGGCAGCACCATGCATTCATTTTGTGGGCCTGTGAGTTAGTAAATGTTGGAAGAGTGGATGTAGATGCAATGAAAGGTGGAACAAGGTTAGTGTATGGAACGATAGTGGAGAGAATATGAGCACGTTTAAAACCACGAAGGTTCGGCGCAAGGAGTGCGTAGGCAAAGTTACAAAGCAGGGGTTGGCGGCGATGCAATCATGTATGTTGGGCTTGATGGCGATGCAGGAGGAAGGTATGTCAGTCATGATAAGGCACAACTAAGGTTCTCGAGAATTTGATAAAGGATTTTTCGATTTGTCTCAAGAGGGTGGACTAAATGTGGTCCTTTCGGAAAGTTGACACAACCAAGAAGTTGTTCAACAGGTGAGCATCAACAGGTGAGTAGTGGCCTAGATGGTGGGGTCATTGATAGCTTCTATCAAATAATTGTTGTTAGTTTTGACTTGGATTTAGGGAGCGAGTGGTGTGACATAGGGTTTGATGAGATTTTTGGCTTGGTGGTGGAAAATTGGAGGTCTATCACCCAAGACAATCCCGACAATGACCATGGAGTTGGCGTTGACTCGTACCTTGTACGTGGTGCCCTGGTACAAATTCATGTGAAAACAAGACTACGTCTCATCAAAAGTGGCATATGTGTGAATGGCAAGGTCCATGTTAATTGTAGAGGAAAAAAGTACCAGGTAAATGCCCATTGCTTCGAGAAGGGACCCATGGTGCAACCAAAGAGTCAGACGGCAGAGGGTGGCCATAGGTATCTCGTGTTGGATAACTTGCTTAGTGCCAGAATCGTCAGAGGAAGAAGATGATACCATGATGTTAGTGGTTCTGGTTAGGTGCTAGATAAGGTGCGGCGACGATGACGAAGATGGAAAAAATAGAAAAAGGCTTTTAAAAAGGGTGAAAAGACGTTAAAAACAGTGGAAAAGGCTTAAGAAACTGGAAAAGGTGGAATTCATGAGAACAAGACTAGAAATGGTAGTAATGAGTTTATAACAGTGCGTGGTGAGTGCTAATGGTCATGTGTGTGAAGTTTCATCGCAAACATAGAACGTTGAAATTTTGATGAAAATTTCGATAGAACTTCACTGAATGAAGTGCTAAATGACTCGAATTATCTCCATATATAGAGGAAAATAGAGTGCGTATTAGGAGGAGTACACTTTTCACAACTCAATTTTTACCAAAATTTTGGAGGGAACTTCTTCACATAATTCTAAGACTTTAGAGAAGTCTTCGAAGGTTCAAAAGGTATTTTGGATGCCCCCTACAAAGGTTAAACTCTTACATGAAGTGAAATCTCACACAACTCGCTCCATATTCTAGATTTTCCATACTTGACCAAGTAGGCAGGTCAATTTCACTGTCCTGATTCCATTTTTGTGGTCTGTAAAGGTGTGTTTGATGATTTTGATGCCCTATGAAGGTTACTCATGCCTTCATGTGAAATTAAGATAATTTGGCTGGCTGCATGTAGAAGGATACATCTTCTAAGGATGTTGTCCAATCCTCTACGATAAATTTGGCCGACAATCAGCCGATAGAGTCTAGCTTTTAGAATCAACTTTTGTTGTTCCGTCTTTAGTAGTGATTTATCTGGTTGGCCTTGTGTAAGATACTCAACTATGTCATCCAAGAATATTTCCAGGAACTTCTATAGGTGCTTTTTGAATGCCGACTGCATAACTTATTGAAAGGACATAGAATTTGCTTTGCACAGGAACACATATCATGCTACACATTAACACAGATAGAAAATCACTCTCCTCAGCAAGCTCACATAGCAACTGTATTTATCAAAATGAAATTACATTGTACATATAGTTGCTCACTCAGGCAACCCATGCATGACCCAGGTTGTCGTTGGCGGGACGCGTGTCCCGTCGACTTGCCTCGTGGCGAGGCCAACTGATCCTTATCCACTAACAGGACCCACTTACAGTCACACAGTGATTCTAACTTTAATTCTAACTCTCTCCCTTAAAGTAGAGTCACTTTTTATACAGTCATATACATAGCTTTAAAGTCAACAAACTTTAAATACAGAAAGTTTTGATCTAAACTTATCAAACTTTTCTCCAGTAAGTGGCTTAGTGAAAATATCAGCTAGTTGTTCTTCTGTGCTACAATGAACAACATGAATTTCACGACTTAACAGTCTTTCACGTATGAAGTGATATTGAATCTCAATGTGTTTAGTTCTCGCATGGAACACTGGATTCTTTGCTAGCTGAATGCCACTTTGACTGTCGCTATGTAAAGTTGTGGGATTTTTCTGCTTCATGCCAATCTCTTCCAAGATTTGTCTCAACCATATAGCTTCTTGTGTAGAACTACACATTGCCTTATACTCTGTTTCTGTGGTGGAAAGAGCAATTGTACTTTGCTTCTTACTAGACTAGGAAAAGCAATTATCACAAAACTGGAATATATCCTGTGGTGGATCTACGATCATCATAGTCAACTCCCCAGTCCGCATCCACATAGCCACACAACTAAGGTAAACCATCATGCTTCCTGTAAATCAAGCCATACTCTGATGTGCCTTTCACATAACGCAAAATGCATTTAGTTGCTTTCCAATGCGTTTCCGTAGGTGCTGCCATAAACTGACTTACAATGCCAATAGCATAGCATATATGTGGTCTAGTTGTGGTAAGGTAAATCAAGCTCCCTACTAACAAATCCCACAATTTTATTCTGTGATAATTAGAGTGCTATTGCCTTATCGGCCAACCCTAGAGTCCACGCTAGGAGTAAGCACATTGAAATCAGATATCACTACATCAGAGGCAAAGTTCTCAACAAGGAGGTGAGCTTAACATACTGCAGAACATAGGACATGGTTGCAGATATATATACGAAGGCATTAAGTGTTAATGCACACAACAAATTTTGTGCATTGCTCAGTCTGAAGATCAAGGCATTCACGGATCCAGATTAAGGGGGGGGGGGGCTGTGTGTTGGATTTATCTCTTCTACTCTCCTAAATCCTATTTTAATCTACCTCCATTCATGCTGCAATTTTTACTCATGTTGTCGCACAGTCCACTTACAAACTGGCGCAAAGGTCTCCTTATAGTCAATGCCTTTATTTTGTGCATATCCTTTGATTACCAATCTTGCTTTGTGCTTTGCTATGCTTCCATCTGCATGGTACTTAGTTCTATATACCCATTTGCAACCAATGGGTTTCTTGCCAACTGGTGGTTCTACTAATTCCCATGTGCTATGCTTATCAATTGACTCCATCTCCTCTCCCATGGCTTTGATCCAAATGTCATCATCCTTCGCTTCACCATAAGTCGAAGGTTCTTTGCTTTGAATAATGCTGGATAATAGAGCATAATTTGCTTCATACCTTTCAGGTAGTATCTTCTCTCTTGTTGATCTTCGTAGCTCTCCCTGGTTAGATGATCTTGGAGAGTCATCTATATCGCGGCTCTCCATCAATCCCTCAAACCACTTAGGGAGCTTTCTGTCAGGTGATCGGCTTCCTGGTGAAAATGTATCCCACGGTACATCCTTCTCCTTGCGTTTGTCACCTGCAATTTCAATCCTTCTTGCACCAAAAGGTTTGTCCCTATCTCTCCAACCTGTTTCTTGAGGTTGAGTAGTAGTATCTTGAGATGTATCCTCATGTTCATCACTCGGAAGGTCAATGAATGGATCATCATCAGGTGGTATCCTCACTATGCCATTTTTCCTACTGGATGTGTCTATCTTCTCAGCATCTTCGTCTTCATACATCTTGGATTCATCAAAAATAACATCTCGGCTTATATGGATTTTGTTTTCGACTGGATCAAAACATCTATAGCCCTATAGCGATCATCATCTATAGCGATCATCATATCCTAGGAATATGCACTTGATAGCTTTTACATCAAGTTTACGTCTTTCTTCCTTAGGATTATGTACAAAGGCCTTACATCCAAAGATTCGCAAGTGGTTCACCTTTGGCTTCTTATTTGTGAATGCTTCCTCAGGTGTAATTTTTGGTATGGTAATGGTAGGACTTCTATTTTGAAGATAAACTGCCGTGCTACATGCTTCTGACCAAAAATCTTTTGGTAATTTCATCTCAGCTAGCATAGATCTGGCACTTTCCACAATCGTACGATTTTTGCGCTCAGCTACACCATTGAGAGCAGGAGTATGAGCTTGCGTAAATTGTCTTTTAATCCCACATTGATCACAAAGATCATTGAAGTCATTAGACTTATACTCACCTCCACTATCTGATCTTAGGACTTTGATCTTCTTACCTGTCTGATTTTCGACCAAGTTTTTGAAGTTCTTGAAGTTATCAAAAGCATCTGATTTCTTCTTCAAGAAGTAGATCCACGTCTTACATGACATATCATCGATAAAGGTCATGAAATAGAAGGCTTTTCCTAAGGACACGGTCCTTATGGGCCCGCATAAATCTGTGTGGATTAAATCCAGGATGTTCTTTGCTCTTGCAACACCCCCTTTATTGAACTTCTCTCGATGCTGCTTCCCATATATACAAGATTTGCACATCAATTTCAAGTGATCTTCTATTGTAGGCAGTCCTGTTACCATATCCAATTTTCTCATCAAACTGAGGCTTCCCAAGTTCAAGTGACCAAGCCTCTTGTGCCACAACTCAGTTTGCGAAGGAACGGATGACACAAGTCCATGTTGCCCCTTGATTGTGGCATTCAACCTGTACAATTTTGTATTGGGCTCTCTTACTCCATTCGCATTAACTTTGAACTTTTGGTTCACATCCTTCACAAAGCAACGATCATGGGTGAATTCTACTTTCAACTTTTGATCAGTAATGACTCCAACAGAAAGAAGATTTTTCTTCAAACCTGGTACGTAAAGTACCTCCCTGATCATCCTGCTTTTGTCATCAGGCAGTTGGATTGAAACTGTGCCTATCCCCTTGATCATGCACACCTCACCATTTGCTTGTGAAACAGATGTTCCATTATCCAATGCCTTCAAACTACTGAACCAGTTTTTGTTACCTGTCATGTGTCTTATGGCTCCTGAGTCAATATACCATGCTTGATCATCTTGATTAGATGACAATGCAGATATGAAGATGCTAGAGTCTTCAATCTCACCTTCATCGACAAGGTTGTCTGCTTGTTTTGGTTTTCCCTTGCCTTGTTCCGCCAGGAATTTGCGACATTCACTCTTCCAGTGGCCCTTTTTACCACAATGGAAGCACTTGTCTTTCTTCTTAGTTTTGCTGGAAGATCCCTCATCCTCCTGAGACTTGGCAAATTGCTGTTTAGTCTTCTTCTTGCCCTTGCCTTTGCCTTGTTTTTGGCGTGTTGCAAGTGCCTGATCATCAATATTTTGTCGTCTAGCTTTCACCATTTCTCGTCGTTGCTCTTCCTGCATCAAGATTCTTATGAGCTCGTCAAAGGTTGGCAATCTTTCTCTTGATGCTATTTCGCTCACAAACATCTGATAGGGTTCTACAATGCCGCATAATGCATTATGCACCAGCTCCACATCACGTATACGTTCTCCAATAGAATGCAGTTCATCTCTCATTGTCTTGATTCTGGTCATGTACGTCTGAATGTGCTCTCCTTGCTCCATGCGGATACTATTCAGCTTTGACTTCAGAAACATGATTCTTGACGGATTTGACGTGTCGAACTGCTCCTTTAGCACATCCCATGCCTGTCTGGGTGTAATAGCATCACAAATGTGGGTAATGATGTGATCCTTCACTGACAAGTTAATGAAGGTCAAAGCTTTCCTCATCTTTTTGTCGAACACTTTGATGTCTACTTCATTTGGCGGCCTTCTCTCATCACCTGTGATGACTTCTCAAACATCTTTCTCCATCAGTATGTTTTTCATTTTGAATTTCCACACTGCATAGTTGAAAATCCTGTCCAATTTGCTACTTTCAATCAAAATGGACTCTCCCATGTTTGCCATCGCAAAACTGCTTAAAACTTTTGCCTTAGGCTAAGAACAGTATGTCGAGGCCAACAGTGATGTCAGAATTTGAAAAAAATGACTTGCACTTTTTTTCTTACCAGGCCACTCGCCGCTTTTCCACCAATTTGAAAGCCAAATCGGCGTCGCCTTCCGAAATGCACTCAGTCGTCAATTCCCAACAACGTGCCCAGTGTAATGGTGAAACTACTTCTGGCATACTCCGAACACTTTCTCTGCTGCAACCGCTCTGTTTTGTTGTACCGTACTTGCAGGTACAGTCCGGGTGCCCTTCGTTTGAAAGTTATAGCCTTTCGTTTGGGTCAAAACGGGCAAAGGACCCAAAAATAGGGACTTTTCTAGCTTTTGAACTGTTTCTTCACTTTGAAGAAACTTCACTCCTCGCTTGTGAAGGGACCCAACTCAGCTTTCAGTATGAAAATTTTTAATGAAGTTGAAGGTTAGAATGCACTTCAATTCTTCAAGACCCTATTTAAAGCTCATCTAATGGCTGAACCAAATCTTGTGGTTCAAATTTCTCTCCCATCACAGATTCTGGACCGTTGATTCACTTGACACCTCATCTACAGGTTCAAAGTACATCTAGGCATCGAACCAAACTCCTGCATAAGCTAAGACTTTCGATACACTAATTTCTTCATCGCGTTGGGTGCGCGAACTGCCCGCAACTTTCCTGCCTGCGGCCGTGCCTCCCTTCCTTCAAAAAAATCAGATCAAGCTCTCTTGTGGATCATTTTGAGCACGATCTGAGGCCTGGAGCAGGGTCCCCCTATTGAATCCATGACTTTAGAATGTTCAATCAGGAAATTTCATGGAGAAATGGTGATTTTAGCCCAACTTGACAAAGTGGCTTTTTCACCTTTTTACCGCAAATCTGCTAGGTTAACTGTCTGGAGACAAATCTCTGACATAAACCTCAGAATCTCTCCATCGCTGATTGACAGTGTGATTAGCTTCCTTCATGTCCTTAGGGCATCCAAAACGGTGCACAAACAGCGAAGAAATCACCAGTTATGTATAAAAAACCGTAACCCCAAGTTCGATTTCAATTTTCAGCTGGCTTCAAAATTGTCAATTTTTCACCAAATTTTTCCCTGTCTGATGCTATGCACAGACTAATAATCCCTCTGCTGAGCTTAGCAAGCCTCTATAAACTAGAAATCATGTACCAGTGCTTCTCTTTCCGGCTTCAACCTGCCGTAAAACCCCGAACTCTCAGAAGACAGTTCTCCCGAAGCTCTCTTCAATGATGACACTGTACTTTGTACAGTCCCTGTACGGCTCTGATACCAACTTAGAATTTGCTTTGCACAGGAACACAGATCATGCTACACATTAACACAGACAAAAAATCACTCTCCTCAGGAAGCTCACATAGCAACTGTATTTCTCAAAATGAAATTACACTATACATATAGTTGTTCACTCAACAACCCATGCATGACCCAGGTTGCCGTTGGCGGGACACGTGTCCCGTCGACTTGCCTCGTGGCGAGGCCAACTGATCCTTATCCACTGACAGGACCCACTTACAGTCACACAGTGAGTCTAACTTTAATTCTAACTAAAGGTGCTTGTGACATTGCAAAGTCCAAACGACATCACTTTGTAGGCATAGGTTTCCCACTCGGTGGCAAACACTGTCTTGTGCTGATCTTCTGGCACTATTTTTACTTGGTTGTAGCCACTAAAGTCATCCAGGAAAATGTAGGCCTCTACTCTTACTACTTGCAAACCCCATTTCTGGTACAAAGTAGTGGAGATCAACACACCCGATCCTCCATCTACTACCACAGCTTTGTCCTCATATCTCTTGTGCTTGATTGGGAGCACGATGTTATGCTGCTCACTTTCCCATGCTACTCCCACTTGGAGGACATTGATGGTTCCTTCGTAGCCCGCACAATATAGGGCCTCTTCTACTACTGATTTTGGTTATGGTTCCATTTTGGCCTATTCTGCTAGGATGCTCTTGGCTTGAGGTGCAATCCATAGTAAGTTTCTGAGGGATAAGTTCACATGATTGGAGAGAAAGCTTGTGAGCACTCCTATATGTGGAACCTCAGGCTCCCCCATGTGGAAGGGTGGTTCATGATGGTGCAAATAGTTATTTTGATCAGTTTGCAATGGTGAGCCCATTGGTGGTGTTGGTTCTTCAGTAATGCGAGAATCTGCAGGGGTTTTTCTTGTTGATGCAGCTTCCTGGACTTGTTCCTTCTATATGCAATGACGTATCTTGTGGTATTGCCTTCCTTCTTCCCTCACATTCAGATATGGTCCTACAACTAAGGGTTGACCATCCGTCATCGATACTGATGAGGGTGGTGGTGATTCCTTCCATTTCTATGCTCGCGTGACCGCTAACACTGGAATGTGGGAAATGGTATTTTTTGGTGGCGTCCTTCTTGGAATTGGTGTTGGTTGCACTGAGCTAAAGTTTAAGGGCGCAGTAGTGGTTCCAAGCTTGAATGGACAATTCTTGTAGCAATGTCTATATCCACATTCTCGGCAAAAGGGGTTATACACGTCATTTTGAGAACACTCGGCAATTCTGTGCCCTTTGCCACACCTTCGCAATAACATATCGCGTAGATTCTGACATGGGCATCCGACGTATGCTCAAAAATTTCATAATCCGTCACAATCCGACACGTCAAAGTCCGACGTCCCAGTAAAAAATCCAAAAACCAGAGTCTAGCGATCGGGAAATATGGGCGGCAACCAATTTTTCAAAAGCACGTCGAAGTCCGACATACTTGCAGACGTGGATATGACCTGTTATAAAATTTTTTTTAAAAATACGTGTAAGAAAACGTGGATGTCGGAATCCGATGGACGTCAGATTCTGACGTCCACGTCGGCAAGCCAAAAGGCATGTCCACCAATGACATCGAAATTTCAGAGTCTCACTTGCTCGCAATGTTGTGGCAATACTAAAGTGTCATGAGAGTCCATCGATATACATTTTGTTGAGTCGATTTGAAAAAACTTTGAGTTATCATTTCTAATCGTGGCGTTGCTTCCACAATAGATGACCTTAAACCATTTTACGTCAAAAATAAAGTATTTGTCATTAGTCTCGTAATCGACTTCATAAATATGTTGCAATGTG
The DNA here is from genome assembly GCA_029204225.1 of Diphasiastrum complanatum. Lineage (NCBI taxonomy): Eukaryota > Viridiplantae > Streptophyta > Lycopodiopsida > Lycopodiales > Lycopodiaceae > Diphasiastrum > Diphasiastrum complanatum. The sequence continues at coordinate 27,040,928 of CM055113.1, read as the reverse complement.
TCGACATAGTCTAGGTCGCCCGAAATGACATTAGGGTCCCTCGCACTAGAACGACTCTCTTGTTGAAAGTTGGCCATTATACCACAATCATATGTACATCGCTTGTTGTGAACTCTCTCAACATGGTAATGGTGTCCATATGCCCACATGGCAGTGTATGATGTATACTAAAACACAAAAAAAAAAATGTGTGTAATTAGAAATACTATTCATATATTGAGTAGTACAAAAACAAAACTTCACAAAAACAATATTACACTAACCTTCCATCCACATCCACGAACATATTCCGATTCTAATTTGGTCACTTCTTCTCCATTTTCGGATGCTTTTAGCATCGTATCAAAAACCCATTCACGACAGCATTTTGAAGGTAAAGGCTCCAAAGGTTCGTCGTTCTCCAATGCCCTCCTTCTTCTTCGATTGATATTTCTTCTTCGTTTCAATGTTATGTTTCTTTCCTTTTTGGCTTCTTCATACCTTGAAATCCACTTTTCCATTTGTCCACAATTATATAATATGAATGTGTCAATTTTTTCTTTTCATTAAGGTGAAAGTCTTTTTTGCACACCATTTCCTTGTGGTACTTCACCCTTAACACGTTCATCTTCTTCTTCACACCACATTTTTGGACTTGTAGGATGCAATTGTCCAATTATTTTGGTGATATAAAACAAAGATTCCTGTACAAGCCAACTTTCTGCAGTGCTACCTTATGGCCTTGCCTTTTGTCTCACAAAGCCCTTCAAAACTTTCATAAAGCGCTCAAGGTAGAACATCCATCTCATGTGCACAGGTCCTGCGATTGATACTTCTTCGACCAAATGCACTAGAAGATGAACTTGTATATCCAAAGAGGAAGTTGAAAAATCTCTTTCCAACAAACATACCATTTCGATCATTTGGATTTTCATGGAATTTAATTCACTATTTTTTATTTCTTTTGAGGAAATCCACCTGCAAAGTTGATAGTACATTAGGTTGTTTAACACATTAAAAAATTGAAATATTACATATTTACACAAGTGCTTAAAAAAATGTTCAAACCTAATCATCGATGACAAATTGTAAAGCGTATTTTGTATGTCATCGTTGAAGAGACCTCGAATAGAAAGTGGAAGTATGAATTGCAACATTTTATGCCAATCATGTGATTTCAATTCACTTAATTTACCATCTTGGGTAAATGACTTGCATAAGAAATGTGCATAGCCTGTTGGAGTTCTCATTTGTTTTATGACATGTTTAACATATGAGAGTTGCTCTTTTGTAAGAATTTACGGCACGCTAGGTAGAATCTCATCTCCACCTTCGATGTATTGAATCTAATAGGGTCTTTTCACATCGGCCGCTTGTAGATCTTTACGAGCTACAGAGTTGTCTTTTATGCCAATGATGTGGTTCCATAAGGATTCACCGATATTTTTGAATATGTGCATAGGATCCAATAGATGGTTTATCAATAAATTCCTCCAATAGGGTAATTTATGAAAAATAGACAACCGTTTCATACCATCAATGGATTCATTCCATGAAGAATTAACGTCGTGATGTTTAAGCCATTCGCCATGCCATTCCGCTACTCCCATCGTGGGGGTGGTGGTGTAGTTAGAGGATTATCTCCTTGCCCTCCAAAAAATTGCTTATTCAACCTTTGAAAAGGATGATCAGGCAGCAAGTATTTGCGATGATTTTTGCACACCACTTTTTTTAACACATTTGTGCTATATCAGTGGTCCACAAATATAACATGTGTTGTAACCTGATGTGGTTAAACTTGCATAGTTCATAAACCAAATTAAACATAAGCTTAGTTATATATACTCAATCGTTAAACTCTAAAACGGATTAGATTTATTATATAGATACCTGGACATTCGCTTAAACCAGAGTAGTCATGCATCTTCCACATTAGAATTCCATGAACAACAAAGTTCCGTTGTTGTAAAGGTCTTTAGATGATAGCACAATTCATCGACCAAAGGTGCAAGATACACATCCATGTTCTTGGCCTTGTACTTTCCTGGAATCAATAAAGCCAATAACAAGTGTCCTGTTTTAATACTCAACTATGGAGGTATGTTATAATTAATGAGCACAACTGGCCATGTGGACCAAGTTGACACTTGAACGCTAAAAGGATTTACGCCATCCATAGCAAGGCCAAATCTCAAATTACGAGATTCGTTTTTAAACTTGGGCCATTGGTCTTCAATATGTTTCCATGCAAGTGAATCACTTGGTACTCGCATCACATCATCCGTAGATCGATTTTTAACATGCTGCTCCATTAGTTGTGCCAAAGATTTACATCGAAATAAACGTTGCAATCGTGGGATAATTGAAAAATGTTGTAACACTTTTTGTAGCACTTTATCCCCTTGTACGTCATCTCAAAAACGTGAAGAGTTACACATTGGATATTGAAGCTTTTCTGAACGCTCACCTCTATATAGAACACGGTCTTCTGGACATGCATGTAGCAATGTGAGTTGTTAGAAAAGAAAAAAAATTAACTTAATGTAAGTATGCTATAGAGTATAATAGTTGTGTTATGCGTTAAGTACCCAAATAAAGGTGTCACGCTATGGTCACTCCATTTGTATGTTGCTTGAAGGTTTAGAATAAGAATTGACATAGCTAGTCTCGAAATGGATGCTCCAGGATATAGAGGAGTGTCTGCCTCCTTGCTCAATAGAATCTCATCTTCATCCATCTCAAATTGTTTGTGATCTCCGTTTTCATTAGAAGATGCATGCATATCATCATTCTCATTTGTTTCAAAGTAAGATTTAAACATGTTGTGCATTGCTTCATCGTGTTGCACCTCATCATCATAATCATTAGAATCAAGTTTATTATTCTCTTTTCCAATTGTGTTTGCCTCTTCAGTTTGTTTCATTCTTTGTTTTCTCATGTCTATTAAAACTTGACGTTGATTGTAACTAAACATGGATGGATCAACTCTGTGGAATGGCATTCAATGTATTGGCTACACGCATGAAAAAAATTCCATAAGTGACATATATAGATTGACGAAGATTATAATAAAAAACAATCATATAAACTTAACAAACCTCAACGTCTTCCAAATTCAATGGTTGACCTTTTTCTTTTCGTCCAAACTTTCACAAATAATTTCAACAATGCGTCTTTCACGCATCTTTTGTCCATCACACTTGAGGCATGTGCACTATATTTTATTTTGAAAATAATTTCTCTACGAGAAACAAAAATCAAGTACATGTCACTTTAGCACAATATTTTAACTTATAATAACAAAGTTTTTATGAACAAGAAAACATGCATGTTTATTACTTACCCTGTTAACTTGAGTAGTGTCTTCATCGCTAGACTGATTTGAATGTAATTCATCTTGTTGTGATAAACTGCGTAGTACAAAACACAAATAGCATAAAATTATTGTATGATTCTAATGTTTTAATTTTTAGATAGTACTATTCTGATACATTGTTGCTTATATGATTCTTTTGCATCTTGTGCAAGTTCGAGCTCTACACGCATATCTCTCTTCTTTTGTAAACATAGGTATGAAAGTCCCACTCCAATATGCATTAAAGTTCTGTAATAGGTTTTCTTTTCTACTTCATTTCAATATATTAGGGTTTATTATAATGTATTGTATGTTTATGAATGTAGTAATCATGTCGGGGTCAGGTAATGGTGAAAGCTCAAGAGACTTTGTAAAAATTTATACAAATTATTAACTCTTGAGCAGAAAAAACAACTGCAAAGTATGCTTAGCCAAGATGAGGGTGGTCCCTCAAAAGTGGTCGCGGCTCCCGCCCCCACCGAAGAGTCATCCAGAAATCCTTATTATGGCGTGGATCCTCAAGCCAATATAATTGCTAATAGAAAAGAGAGGATGGTTTTGGACTGACTCTATTCTTTATGCCAATGCCATTTTGGTGACATATTATTTAGTAAATGGTCCAAGCAACCTGTCGTCGAACGACAGGTTATTGGTACCCTTTGTGACGAATTCCAATAAGAAGAGAAATTCGAGGAGAAGGAAATTCATAAGCATATGAGCTTATGGATTAGGCATCGTCATGATATGGCACGACGAGCTTATAGGGACGGGCAATCCAGGCCCTCTTGGTGTTCAAGAAACGATTGGAACCATGTAAAAGCGGATGAACGAATACCAGATAAATACAAGATTTAGAAAGATGTTGCGGCTACTAGGAGCATGGGATAGGCAATTCTAGGTTGGGCTCAAGTAGAAAGGCAGGATTGCAAGCAAGCACGGTAAGTGAACTTACACTACCCTTAGTTTATCTTTCATTCCATAGGCTTTTATTTTTAAATATGCATTATGACTAGCTACTTCAATGTAGCCCTAAATTAATTTCAACTTAAATTGAATGCATGGATAGCTGGCGGAATATGGACGTTTGCCAATTAAGGAGGAATACGAATATGTCTACAGGGATCGTATGACGCATTAGTCGACAAACTAAAGAACGAGGGTCATCCTCCAAATGTAATTACTAGTTTTTGTATTCATACTAATGTGCTTTGTATCATGACGTCCATTTTATTTAATTTAATACGATCAAGCATTAAATATTAACGATCTAGAAAGACTCGTGCGACATTAAAGCACTAATTTTGTAATACATTGATTCATATTATGAAAATATTATTATTGCAAATGATCGTGCTATATTGCCATTGCTTTTATATGTGCAATGTTCTTTTTTCAAAAATTGCAATGTCAAATTTAGAGATGTAAATTGACGTAATAACCAACTAAGAAATTAAAACCATGTGCAATGTCGGATTTCAAAACAATAATCAATTTCATATATACAAATCTAAATGATATTTTTGATGTGCACAAAGCAATGCAATAAAGTATTGTCATTCATAATGGACATGAAAAAATGCAATAAAATATAAAATGAAAAGTAGTTTAAGAATGAAAAGTACCTCATGCTTAGTTTGTTGTTTGATCCAAATGTTGAATGCACCTCAAAAATATTGTTTTGAAAACAATTCACAAACAACGCTTCTCCAAGAACTCAACTCCATGAACAGCCCAATAAAAATGCGCGCAGTGTTTTTTACACATTTTTTATTTTTTTCTACCTAATTTGGGACGTCGGAATTGTTGAAAATTGTCACTTCTCACTTGACATTGGTTAGTGTAAATATTGATCAAACATTAGAATAATGTGATGATCTAATTTCACACGTGTGGAGCTTGTTCCCACGTGTGAAAGGATGTACTTTTCATGCTTGTATATGTCTAAATTGATTTTGTATCAATCTAGTTAGTGAGAACATGATATGGCTAGTTTTTAGTCAAGTTGACTAGTCACCTAGAAATTAGCTTTTACTTGCATGTGCATGAGTAAATGCTCCCACATGGCAAGTGGATGTTCACACGTGTGTATAGAGTATTAGGTTGACCATTTTCCTTAGATCCTATTTTGTAGGGAATATTCCTGTATTTTAGAAGACTAGCTCTTTGGATTTAGCCATATTCTAGAAGGTCAACTTTGGATAAGAATCAAGGATTTATCAAATGGATAAATCTGAGTGATGTGGCACTCTTCACACATGTGAAGACCTGCTGGACTGTACCAAACTCGTGGATGTACTTGATCCATAAAAGGATCATCATTTTGCTGATGAGATTGATGAGACTTTTGCATTCTACACTTTTGTGAGGTTCTAGTCATTTGTCTTGTGATTTCTATGAATGATTGCTATCTAGGATGATTGTACTTGTTGTTTCAGGTGCAGGCCATACTGTGGACAGTACTCCACATGTGTGAGGCCACTCTCACTAATTAATGATGTGTTGATCCATTGCTCTTGCTTAAATCCAAGTGTAGTGAATCTAGATCAAGATCTAATGTGCAGAACTCGATAGATCCATTGATTAAGCAACCAATAACTCTCTATGATTGTAAAGTACAATCATTATTGTCCTAAAACTGTAAAATTTATCAGGAATCCGATGTCCTAACGTGTCGGATAGATGTCGGACACACATCGGACATTTTTTTTTATCATTCTATTAACAGATGTCAAATTCCTACAACTATCTGGTACGTCAGACATCCGTGATGAGGATCAGGAATCACGATTTGGATTTCACGGTCGCAAAGCATTCGCAAAGGAACCACGATCCTCTTGTGACTCGGATGAACTTCAGATGCGATCGTTGGACACTGCCAGTTGATCACTCCCACAATCCTCTAGAATGTAGTCAGGCTCTACTGATCTACATTTATAAAATCAATGCAGCATTCAACATAGTTTCAACCAAGGTGCGGAATTAAAATGAACAAGAAAAAAAAAACTCAGAGACACGATTAACAACAGAAGCATTTGCATATGAGATCAAACACAACAAGAGAAATTATGTAGATTGATCTTCCTTTGCTTTCTTCAAGCACTACATGCAAATCCACGCAGTGTGTTGGCATGGGAGAAACACGGTTCTCTCACGAGTAATCATCTCGCTTTACTAGCGGACAGTTAGATCTCTATGGATCCTGATCACAGAGCTCGTCTCGCACGCAGGCGGACTTGTTGTCTATATTTCGTCTTGATTGCTTACTAGCATCATACTACTACATTACACTGTATTTGTATTCTGTTGATCTATATGTCAAGTATCATTCAGTAAGTATGGTCGCTCTATATAAATCTGAGATTAGAGTGATTAAGCATCTACAACTACTCAGTAAATTACAAGAGTGGCAGATTAGCCATGACCTACACTGTATTTGCTGACGTCATACCATCAGATCAGATATCTATACTTCTGGGTACTTGTATCATCTTGCTGGTACTCTTTGGAGCATGGAGGGTAGGAGAAGGTTTCGTTTCCATCGTAGGTTTCCTTTTGGTTGTTTGTCTTCTCTCATACTGGACTGCAAAAGATTCTCGTTCGTGAATCTTTCATGTTCGCGAACCGTTCGTCTTTGTCAGCTTTGACTTTCGTGTTCGCGAACCGTTCGTCTTCGTTTCTTTTGACTTTCATGTTCGCAAAACTTTTCGTGCTTCATGTCTCCAGATCTTTGAGTTCGCGAATGTCTTCGTTGGGTTGAGGGCTGAAAGCTAGCAAGGCTTTGTAATTAGAAACATTTTGTTTCTTCATTCCGTCGGGGAAGTTTGGCATCATTCTGTGTTTACAGACGTCAGAATCCGACTGGGTTCTAGAACTTTGAGTAGGTTCCTCTTGGTCTTCATCTTCATGAAGCTCCTCCTCAGCCATAGCATGATCCTTGACAAGTTGAGTGTTGTTGGAAGTCACCTTTCCTTTGGCTTGGAGAGATTCATCAAAAGGTACATCTCTACTAGCAACAACTTTTTTTGTAATAGGATCAAATATCCTATAAGCTTTCTTACTTTCACTATAACCAACAAAGATGCCTTTGAAAGAAGTGGCATCTTCCTTTTTCCTTGTTTCTAAAGGAATATGTACATAACAAGTATATCCAAAAACTTTCAAATCACTAAGATTTGGCTTTTTGCCAAACAATACTTCATAAGGTGTAAGTCCTTTATTGGCACTATTAGTCATTCTATTACATAGAAAGTTTGCACATAAAATAGCTTCTCCCCAAAATGATATAGGAAGTGAGGCATCTAATCTCATAGCTTTAGCACACTCACATAGTGTCTTATTCTTTCTCTCAGCTACTCCATTTTGTTGTGGAGTATATGTGCAAGTAAACTCTCTCCTAATGCCATTTAGTTTCACAAAACTCTTTCATCTTATTGGAGATGTACTCCCCTCCATTATCACTTCTTAATACTTTCAAGCTAGTATTAAGTTGATTTTCCACAAGAGTTTTGAACTTTACAAAGGACTCAAATACTTCATGTTTCATAGACAAGAGATAAACCCAAGAGTATCTTGATTTATCATCAATAAAAGTGACATACATAAGAGCTCCACCATTTGATTCATGTGAAAATGAATGAACATCCGAGTGTATAAGGTCAAAAGGAGAGCTAGATCTTATCAAAGATCTCTTGAAAGGAAGCTTATGAGATTTGGAGAGTCCACAAGCTTCACAAAGCTTGCCACACTTGGATATGGTTTTGGGAAGTCCTTTTGCTAGCTCCTTTGTCACCATGGTCTCCATAGTTTTGTAGTTAGGATGGCCTAACCTTTTGTGCCATAATTCCACTTGAGTGAGCTCCTCCCTTACCATGTTCACACTTTCAACCATCACATTAGCATCCAAAGAAAATGCTTGTTTTTGCACCAAAAATCACTCAAATTGGGTAGTCAAATTCTACAAATTTTTGAAATTTCTCAGTCAAAACTGGAGCTGTATGGCCTCACGTGTGAAAAGGGTTCCTACAGCCCACAACAAGATCTGGACCAAAAATTTTGAGGATAACTATCAAATCCAACTCGCTACACAAAATTTGACTAGTTTCCTAAAAACTGGTAATTTTGGCTTTGATTTGGATTAACCCTATCAATTTCAACAAAACCTCTTGTACTTGGCTCTGATACCATGTGCAAAAAGTACAACAAGGACCAAGAGTGGATCCTAATCTGATCCTCAAGAGGGATTGGTTGTCAGATTACTTGATCTATCAATCTACTTGAGATTAAGATCAATCTAGATCAATTCTAGACACAAAATTCTAACAAGAACAATCATTAATTGAAGGTAGGTGTACTTTCTGGTTTCACACGTGTGAAACATTGTCTGAGTACGGACTCCAACCTGAAAATCAAGTACACTTTGATAGAACCTCAAAACAATCAAAACAAATGTAGACAAATGGAGACAAATGGAGAGAATCACTAAAATTGCTTCCAAAACCAAGATTGGTGTCTCACATTGATTATGGCCAAATAAGACTCTATATATACAATTCTTGGAGCTCGAGGTACTGATCATGCATCAGATCTCACACGTGTGAGGATGCCTTGTCACCATCATGCAATTTGACACTTGGATCAAAACTTTCCATTTTGGGCATTTTTGGTCTATTTTCCTACTATATGGAGATCTTCATGGAAATCTTCTAGAAGCAAAACCTTGCCTACTTCAACTATTTCCACAGGTGTGAGCTGTCCTCTACATATGGGATGTGACACCTATTTAAAATATTTGGCTCATGCAATCATTAGATTGGTGCCATGTGTCATATCTCTAGAAAACTAGTTTTTGGCTATTTTAGCCACTAGAACTTGAATTAAATCATACGTACAACATATATGATTATGGTACATGAAAAGTACACTAGTTTCACACGTGAAAAAGGCTCCACACATGTGTGTCTATCCTATATACAAGATTTTTGGCTTCTACCAAGCTTATTTTTGTATTTTTCACAACAAGTAGATATAGGTTCCCTTTCCTTTTGCCTTGAGCGATGAGAGTACTGGTACTAGTATCAATCACGTTGCATGCTTCGTCAGAAAACATCACACACATCCCTACATCTGTTATTCTTGCTACAGAGAGCAAGTCTTGTTGTAGAGTAGGCACGAACAGAACGTCTTCGAGTTGTCTGTCTCAACCATTGGTGTTGAGCCGTAGTGAACGAATACCGTTCACTTGATGTTTAGATCCATCTCCAAGAACTATGAATCTTGAGGGATCTGCACTTCTGAAATCAAACATGATTCGTCTTGATATCACAAAGTGTGAGGTGGCTCCTGAATCTAGGATCACCTCATGTGTGTCAGATGTTGATGCTGCATACACGTCTTCACAGATATAGGCGGTCGAACAATTTCTGTTCATTCTTTCTTCGTCCATTTTTGAGCTCTTGGGCTCCTCGACATAGGATGAACTATTTCTGTTCTCCTGTTTGTTCTGTATTGACTTGTTTCTCGGGTTCTGGTGGCAATCCATGGCTACGTGACCCTTCTTGTGGCAATGGATACACTCAATCTTGAGATTGAGCCAGCAGGTATCTACTGTATGCACCTTGTTGTTTCGACCTCCCTTTGGTCTTCCAATTGCCTTTGCTTGTTCCCTCTACTTGTTGGTCATGATCCTGCCTCTGATTGGACTCCCTGTTAGGACAAAATTGCTTCTTTAATTTTTCTTTGTTGTCATAGAGGGCCTGGTCAGAACCATCTTTGTGATCAAGATGTTCTCTAGCCTCGACTTCCTCTCGAATCTCGACAATCGCCTTTTCGAGGTACATGGCGGAATCTTTTGCGAGCAGGGTTCTTGTCATTTGGAATGATCTGGATAAGGCTCTCAATACGTATTGAGCTGCTTCTCAGCTGACACATCATTCTCTATTCCAGGGTTATGTAGTGATAGAAACATATCCTTCATCTTTCTTACAAAAGAAGTGAGGTATTTTCCATCCCATTGCAAATTCGTCAGCTGATCTTCCAGCATCATGAATTGACTTCTTGATTTTGTCTGAAATCTGGTAAGTAATGTATCCCACATCTCCTTAGCTTTGGAGAGTGTAGCCAGGTCAAGTGTGAGACTATCTTCGATGGAAGATGATAAAAAGGCTACTACCTTGTCGTTTTTCTCCCTCCATTTGCATAGCCCCTTGCCTGTTGTCGTAGGCATTTCTTCTGTGCCATCCACCCAGGGGAATAGTCCTTCACCCTTGAGTATCAAAGATGTCAACTTTCTAGGCTAGAAAGTTAGATCCTGAGGAATCAAGTATTGTGCAGATCTTGCTCTACATGTTGTTGATTGAAGCCATTGCTTCTTGGAGTTTGTTCCCTTGTTGATGGTTGTTTGAATGCTTGGCCTCCTGAATCTATTAGCTTCTTGGATATGTCATAATATGACAGGATGACCGGCTCTGATACCATTGATGAGGATCAAGAATCACGATTTGGATTTCGCAGTCGCGAAGCTTTCGCGAAGGAACCACGATCCTCTTGTGACTCGCATGGAATTCAGATGCGATCGCTGGACACTTCCAGCTGAATCACTCCTACAATCCTCCAGAATGTAGTCAAGCTCTACTGATCTACGTTTATAAAATCAATGCAGCATTCAACATAGTTTCAACCAGGGTGTGGAATTAAAATGAACAAAAAAAAAAAATGCAGGCACACGATTAACAATAGAAGCATTTGCATACGAGATCAGACACAACAAGAGAAATTATCTATATTGATCTTCCTCTGCTTTCTTCAAGAATTGCATGCAAATCCATGCAGTGCATTGGCTTGGGAGAAACACAGTTCTCTCATGAGTAATCATCTCGCTTTACTAGCGAACAGTTAGATTTCACAGAGCTTGTCTCACATGTAGACGGACTTGTTGTCTGTATTTCGTCTTGATTGCTTACTAGAATCAGACTACTACATTACACTGTATGTGTATTCTGTTGATCTATATGTCAAGTATCATTCAGTAAGTATGGTTGCTCTATGTAAATCTGATATTAGAGTGATTAAGTATCTACAACTACTCAGTGAATTACAAGAGTGGCAGATTAGCCATGACCTAAAGTGTATCTACTGACATCATACCATCAGATCAGATATCTGTACTTCTGGGTACTTGTATGATCTTGCTGGTACTCTTTGGAGCATGGAGGGCAGGAGAATATTTCATTTCCATTGTAGGTTTCCTTTTGGTTGTTTGTATTCTCTCGTATAGGACCGCAAAAGATTCTCATTTGTGAATCTTTTGTGTTCGCAAACCGTTCGTCTTCGTCTGCTTTGACTTTCGTGTTTGCGAACCGTTTATCTTCGTTTTCTTTGACTTTCGTGTTCGCGAAACTTTTTGTGCTTTGTTTCTGCAAAATCTAAATCCGAGTAGGCTCTCAAGTGCAAGTTAGATCCTTCATGAAGTATGCCAAAAAATCTAGTACTAGAAACATATCTAAGCACTCTCTTGGCACTTTTCCAATGATGCACTAAAGGAGCTTGCATACCTTGACTCAACTTGCTTACACAAAAGCTTAAGTCTAGTGATGGTTAAATAGATTAGGGAGTGTGAAAAAAGTGGATCTTGAATGGATCCAAACTCCCAAAATACTTGGCTAAGATCTTTGCACAACAAGCTACAAAAGCTAGAAATGGCAAAGCATCCTAATGCTACCTTTGATACACATGAACTTGACAAATCATTCAAGAGACAAAAGAAACTAATAAAAGGTACTGATGGCAGCCAAAAACAGCAGCATACTAGCCCTACAACAATAGCCTACCACTTTTGGAAACCTCTTAAGATCATACACAAAAGCTTGAAGACAATACACAAAGCAATGCTCTCAATGGAGGAAGAAACTGTGACAATGATCTATTGATCTCTCTCAACAATACAATAAGTTTCTCCAACCTGTTCTCCATGAATTTCAGCCTAATATAGACGAGAGAGATGACTCTCTCTCCTCTCTCTAGAACTTAGGACCCAATTTTAGGGCACCAGTAGCCTAAAATAGCCAATTTTTGCCTACATGTCCAAATAGCATGATTTTGGTGTCATTTCAAAGGTCTTGAAGTTTGAGACTTCTTCAATATGAAATATATACTAAAATAAAAGTATCTAGGCCTCTTTCACATGTGTGAAAGGTTAGATCCAAAACTATGTACAAAAATTGCCAATTTAGGCCTCAAACTAGCTAGGAAATGTTGACAATTTTCACAGGGAGCCTATAAGCTTTCGAAAGAGGGTGATGTCCTCAAAGGATGCTTCATTACCTTCATTAGTTGCTTTCACAACATGATCCATAGGGGTGTCAATCCCCTTACAATCTCTCATACCAAACCTTTCAAGAATGGAAGTAGCATACTTAGATTGACTTATGACAATTGCTACTTCTAGACACTTCTATCCCTAGTATAAACTTTAGGAAGCCTAGATCTACCATCTTGAACTCACTAGATAAATCAACTTTTACTTTACTTATGCCTTCATCATCATTTTCATGTCATAATGATGTCAACAACATAAAGCACCAAAATTATGATCTTTCCTTCATTACATTTGAAATATAAAGAAGGTTCATAAGCAATTAGTACAAAGCCAAGGGAATAGAGAAAATCATGCAACCTAGAGTACCAAGCTCTAGGTGCTTGCTTCAAGCCATATAGGCTCTTCCTTAAGTAGCACACTTTTTGATCCTCACCAACCTTGATGAAGCCCTCGGGTTGCATCATGTAGATTTCCTCTTCTAAGAAGCCATTCAAGAAAGCATTTGTCACATCCATTTGGTAGAGATCCCACTTGAACAAAGTAGCAATGCAAATGATTAATCTAATAGTTAAACGCTTAGCTATAGGTGCAAATGTTTCTTCATAATCCAATCCTTTTACTTGAAGAAATCCTTTAGCAACAAGCCTAGCCTTGTACTTACTAATAGATCCATCTTTATTGTACTTTATTCTATAAATCCACTTACATGCAAGTGGCTTCTTCCCTCTTGGAAGGTTTACAAGATTCCAAGTATGATTTTCTTCTAATGCATCATACTCTACTTGCATTGCATCTCTCCAAACTTTAGATCTATATGCTTCTTCAAAAGATGATGGTTCTTCAAGCAATGTAGCTAAGAAAGAGTAAGAGATAGAAGATGTAGAGTCTTCCTTTCGCTTTCCCTTGTCCACATAGACGAACCTTGAGGGCTTGACCTTGCTTCTTGATGATATTCTTGGCCCCCTTTGACTAGGATCCTTGTCTTCATCCTCAGGTTTGTCAAGATCCTCAATGCACAATGGGCTAGATCCATTAGACAAGCTCTTAGAAAATTGTGACTCATCAAAAAGTACATCCTTGCTTACCTTTACTTTCTTGGATATAGGATCATATATCCTATAGCCCTTGCTATTTTCTTCATAGCCAACGAAAATCCCTTTGAAGGAGGTAGCATCTTCCTTCCTTCTTGTCTCCAAAGGGATGTGGACATAACAAATACATCCAAATATTTTAAAATCTTTTACATTGGGTTTCCTACCAAACAAGGCTTGATAAGGTGAGATCCCATCAATAGCACTACTAGGAAGTCTATCACACAAGTAATTAGCACATGTTATAGCTTCTCCCTAAAATGAGATGGGAAGTGATGCATCAAGTCTTAAAGACTTTGCACATTCACGTAGACTTCTATTTAATACCATTGATCTCACAAAAATCTTTCATTTTATTGTAGGTGTACTCTCCTCCATTATCACATCTTAGTGCTTTGATGGAGGTACTAAGTTGCTTCTCAACTAGAGACTTAAACTTAATGAAAGCTTCATAAACAAGATTTTTCTTTGATAGTAAGTCAATCCATGTGAATCTAGTACAATCATCTATAAAAGTTACATACATCAAGGCACCTCCATTACTTTTGTAAAGACCACTAGGGATAAACCCCTAAGATGAGGATAGGAAAACATAAGAGAGACTGTGGAGCAAAACCACACAACCAGTCCTAGATCCCTCCTGGAGAATCCTCCTGGATCTAGCTCCCAAGCCATGCCAATGTGATAGCAAGAGGAGAAGAGCTCAACAAGTAACCTAGACCAAGTCGTCGACGGGATAATCTCTACCTCAATATATAGAGAGTAGGATCCTATGCATGAGCACATGCAGTTTCCATGCAGGTCAACTATGAATAGGTTATAGCTCTTCATGCATACCTCCTACCTATATCAGTCACATGTACATGCACTACTCCATATGTCTCAATTAGAGTGTCTGGGTCCTCTCAAGGTCATTAGTCACCAACAGGCCTCGATGTGGAATAAAATCTAGGCGTGACCAATAATCTCGAACACTGGAGGGCCGGTCTGCCATATTAGGACTATTCCAGGTCCTTAACTCGAATATGGCCGTAACATTCTTCCTCCCTTAAACAGGTTTTGTCCTCAGAACGGGAGAAAGAAAACATGAAACTATTCCTTAAGCTTTCAAATCTTATCCATGAATCATTATTTGCAGTCTGATCTTTTCATTTGAATAAGTACTCAGAGATGCAACAATTCTTTAATTGCTTGCCTCTACTCATGAATACCAATTCAAATTCCAAAAGATACACTAAGCTATAAATCTTCCAAATGGGTTGATCTACTCCAAAACAAAGATTCATCAACTTCATGTAATCCTTTTTTTTACATGAAACACTGGGTGAGTTAACTTCTTTATTTCAGAGATCGAATCCAAAAAATAAAAAAAATTCCGTTTCAATTTCTTGTAGAAAATAATGCCTCTTGGTACAAATATGCTTAGAATATCCAAATATTCTAAAATATCACAATTCCGTCATCTAAAATCTCTAGGAGATCCATCAAGTCTCTGACAGTTTTAACTCAAACCAGAGTACTGCAGTTACTCTAATGAGTTAACAACCCCATTTCTAGCATCATATGCAAGAAATCAGCATCTATATGTATCTTAATAGATTTATCTGTCTCCTATAAAACTGGAGATATAGACTGAACTTTGTACACAAGCACTTATAAACCACAATTTGTAAGGTAAGCAAATTCCTCATAAGTAAGCAATTACTTGATGAAAATGCCTGTGACATCCACACAATCTCAAGTATGTGCTAGAATAAAGAAATTTAGAGTTCAAATAACAGATCTAAAACCTTGACTCACCCAATGGATCAAGAATTACTCATTATCTTAAGAATCCTCAAATTTCCTATAATTTCAAATGATCTTTAAGTATCAGTTTATGATTCGTCAATCATAAATATCTAGAATCTTATGATTTGTCAATCATAATTTACAGGATTCCAAAATCATACTTAATCATTGAAAGATACTGGAGTATATGTACGACATATAACTCAGGAAATATAAGAATCATTTTCCACAAGGAAAATCACTGGATTCCCAAAAAAAAAATTTCAAATTGATCCTTGATCAAGTTATGAGTTCCAAATTCTACAATCAACAAATAAATTAAAGACCTTTATAACATTTGTCTTTAGCAATATAAACTTTGTACAATCTCCTAGAACAACATCTAGAGATTTCAAAGTTCTGCTGAATTCTCAAAATTCAGTTCACCATTCTTGGCACCATTAGGATCCAGTATCCAACTGAGCTCACAAGAATACAATCACTAATGAATCAAGTCTATTTCCCAACTGAGAAATACTCATCCAAAAAATTCAGTATCCTATGCACATAATTCCTTAATGAATTTGAATGACTCATAAATTACGTGTCTTACAAGCAATACACACAAAATAAACAGTTTCTGGTGAATTCTCTTTACACTGTCCGTTTTATCAATTAACTTCCACATGAGTAATTCAACTACTCAAGTTAATTGCTCAAGATTTAGAGATCTTAAATGTTTAGGAGCAGATCTCATTAGAGGAGTTTTGATTTCCAAAAAGACCCTTTAAGAATTCGTGCAAGATGCTTTTTTAATTATTAAAATATTATAACACTAATACTTTTGACTTGCCATAACTTTTTAATCGTCTCAAAAGTATGTCATGTAACATATCATTGGAAAGCCCTTGTTAAGCACTTTCCAATGCACTTAACTCTGCTAAATTCGGACTTACCACTAAAAAGTTATGCCATTTTTAGTATGGAATCAAAATGTGGACTCAAAAAGTTACGTTATGTAGATTTCAAATTTGAGTGTTTTGATTGGTCCATGTGTAAGAAACATTTGAGAAAAAATATAAAAAGAATCTTTACAAAGGGTCTTTTTTGGATTTAGAACTCCTCTAATGCAACTGTACATGTACAACACCACATTTAGACCCATATCCAAATCACTTTAAGTTAACCAATAGATCTATCAGAACAGATCTGTTAACTCTACAAGTAACTGTCAAACACAATACTTGATCACATGTCTATGTTCAACTACTAGGTTAAGTGCACCAGATAACCTTAATAACCAGGAATACATAGCAGATCCACACAAGATTAATCGTGCACATATGAGAATAATCTCACTATGATCCAGTACATAAACACATATGTCATTAACTGGTAGATTCCTCCAAAATCCGCATATGTTACTCACATATATCACTGAGAATCTTGTAACTCAGCTACATAGAATTCTATTTCTCTTGAGTAAATGACATATCTGGGAAATCTCTGAAGTGAACAATTTCACAACACAAGTTTTCCAACCATCATACTTTTATCAATAAAATTTCTTTAATCATTCAGCCTACTTCAGATCTCAGTGCACAAACCAAGATTAGGCTGACTTATACAGACGTCTTTGGATATGAGGTTAAGGTTAAAGCTTTATTTCATTGATCCAATCCATAACTAAATGGTATTTGGTAGCCAATCAGTGAATCTTAATTCAATCTTTACCATTACTTCCCATATTCATGAATATCTCACAGCTCAAAAAACTTCCAAAATTACTCTAGTTCCAGATTATTCAAAATGACCAGGTCTCTGGATTTCATCCCTCGCCGGCTTAGGGCGGACGGAAAACACCTGATTTTCTCTATTTACACAAGATAGTTCCACCATTGCACACAAACTGGATTCCACAAAAGAAATCTATGCAACTGGTTAACCCCATGAAAGTCTTATTCCTATCATTTTTTTCTCCTTTTTTTAAAAGAAATTTCATAATTTCAATCAAAAAGTTCCCAGGAGACAACGTATAAGATATCGAAGATTTGAAAAAGTCAATAATGAGTATTCAATACTATTACAAGCCGGACTTTTTCCTTGAAATCATAAAATATCTTATCCCGAGTGATAGAAACATTACTCTCAATAATCAACTATCTAATAGAGATAATAATTTGGGCTTAGGAAGTCTAAATTCCACTTAATCAATTGAACATTAATTGATTTTGAGCTATACTCACAAACCTGAAATGGAAGCATGAATTCATATAACTTAAATAGTCCTTCAGACCTAGTTCTACACTGGAAGGAATTATATGAATCTCAATCCAATTGTCTCGTATATAAGAAATTTCTAAAAAGCAGAGGTTTAGAATTAATAGAGAAATAGCTTTTAAGGGTTTTCGATTTGGAATTTATGAAATACCATTGAGAGATCCAGATCTATATCTCATAAACCTCTCCAAATACCTTAAACAAGTTTAACCAATGGTTTCAACTATTAGCACTACCAACAAAATAAATACTACCCATTGGCCTACAGATCATTCTCGCACAAGAATTCTCTCTTTGAAATCACCGATGTCCCATACCATCAGTTTTCTCTCCAAGAAAAGTCATTTGCTTTTAGATCCAACCTTCAGAAAATCAAAAAGACTATCTGACCATCCTATACCTAATATAGGATCCGACCTTAAAAAGGATCTTTAACCGCATTATCTGATAATCCAGAGATCTCAATTTCATCTGGATTTCCAATACCAGATATGCACATATCTATTCCACCAAATACTGGAGTACCCCCATATTTGTTCCAAATGAATTGCAATAATTTATTAACAAAATTGTGACTTTAACAAGCATCTACACATGGTTTTACTG
Source organism: Diphasiastrum complanatum (assembly GCA_029204225.1). Taxonomy (NCBI): domain Eukaryota; kingdom Viridiplantae; phylum Streptophyta; class Lycopodiopsida; order Lycopodiales; family Lycopodiaceae; genus Diphasiastrum; species Diphasiastrum complanatum. The sequence goes on along the minus strand of CM055113.1, from coordinate 27,022,534 downwards.
TCACATAAAACAATCCATTTGGTTGGTATTATAACCCCCGAATTCCTACCATCTGAGAGTTACAACTCTTAGGAATAAGGTGCTCATAGTACAAATGTGAACCAAGTGTCATTCTCATTCCATGTCACAATTTTCCATAACAAAATAGGGTCAACTCATAGTCCTATAGATATTCAAAATAAATTCAAAAAACTGATGCTATGCAATTTTCTTTACAGGGATTCTTAACCAACCCAAATTACACAACACTATCACATTTACCTACTCAGGTGTCTCATTTTCTTCCTCCCTTAGATTTTTCGGTCACCCAAAAATTCTTTTAGCGAAGGTCCCCAAAAATTCCATTGACACAAGTAAATGCTAGGCTACTTCCTTTTTTACCACGCCAGTTTATTTTCATTACTTTGTTAAAGTTGCCAAAATCAATGGAAAATCAATAAAATTTGGTTTCGGGTATTCTTTACGATATTCGATACACTTGTTTTTTAATCAAATATAGAGCTATCTCCCAAAAATTACGATCTTATTCCATTTATTCACTTTAACAAGTATCTGAAAAGCTTTAATTTGTCCAATCTTAAAGATCAAAGTCATTTAAGATAAGCCTATCAATGCACACTGAGTCCAAAAGGAAGAACCAAAAATATCATTTAACTCAATTAACTGGGAATATTGCTACTCCAGAGTTAAACCGATAAAAAGCACAGTACCAGGGACCCAAAATTTCCACTAACTGGGTACTTGCCTAGAGAACCAAAACACCACCATTATCTTGTCAAGATCGGTTCAATAAATTTTTTACCGATTATTACAGCTCGACACAAAAACAACAGTATTAAGTTCTCAAAAACTAGGCTTATAGGTAATTGTCAAGTTGAAAAGGACTTTATACATGCATATTGTCCACAAAAAAGAAAAACTAAATTCTTTCTACCTCTTACCGGAAAACAATATCCGAAACCGAGTTTACTGCATTGACACTCATGCCCAAAGGAATCAAAATTTCTCTTATAAAAAGCTAGTAACTCAAATTTTCCGAGTTCCCAAAATTACTTTTGGAACCATTTTTGAAGTTACTACTGGTCAAAGCTAAAACCTCTATCAATTAGCATGCACACTCATGCAATTACAAAAATTGCCGTCCCACAATACCCAAAAGCATATTCAAGAAAAAACCTCACAAGGCCTCTCATGACCTAAAAAATTTTGGTATGATGCATCTCCAGCCGCTATCTACCCAGAGAGGGAGGCAGCCCATCCGCAACCTTGCGAGAGAGATGGAGAGATTATGTGCAGGTCAGAAGGCTACTGGATCGCGCGTTCTCTGGCTCCACACACAGTACACAGGCGCTCTCCATAGATCAGGTTTATACCATGGTTACCATTAGCTGCCTACAGCACGACTCAGTCTCTAATCTTACTTCCATCCACATGCAAGCAGGAATCCAGATTAGAGAGCACATTCTGACCTCTAAAAAACAAGTTTCAAACACATCTGGTTCGTTTGCAGGACAGTGATCCATTTGCCCAAATGAGATGCTCCAACCGTTGGCAATAACACCTCATTCCAGCTCTTTTACTTGCCTACCACACTCCTCTCTCAAATCTCGTTTTTGATCAGAAGTTTGAGTCAAGTTTCAGAGGTTTCTGAACAGAGGTTTCAATCAAGTTTCCCTTCATGCAACTCTTTTGCAGGGTTTTCTTTTTCTATTCCATGAAAACAAGCATTGCTTCGGCCCTCTCTACACTTGTTTTCATCTGAACAGAGGTTTCATCCCTTCCCAATGCAGATTTTACAAATACTGAGAGTAAATAGGTTTGCTATTCAAACCTCTTCAAGTCAGCAAGCTACAGGATCGCAGGAGTTCCAAGAACTCAGTTGCATCCACAAATAATCTTGCATCCATTCACATCTAAATCTGTCACAACTTAGAGAGTCACAAATTTACATTTTCCAATCAATGTTTTTCAGTTTTCTTGTTCACGGTTTACATGCTTCACAAGAGGATTAGTCTAAGAACCTTAAATCCTCTCATGCAAACCATAATTTCAAATTTCCAGCAACAGTCAACTTATTCATCCAGGATAAATCGATTCCTTGTCAATCTATCTCCAAATAGTTTGCTACTTAATCTGAATCAAAACTGTCCAAAACATTATGGACTCATGCAAATCACTCATCTAAAAAAAACAGATTTGAACAAGAAAGTGGATCTACTTATGCAGATCATTCTAATTCAAACGGAAAATTTTCAAGGCTTCAGAAAATAAGAATGAATTTCACACTAATTCACAGCATCTCTAACAAAATCAAACAAGGAGAAGAGCACTCTACCACCAAGTTTGAAAAGCATGCTCAACAAGAATTAGTGAATCCAAACCCAATTTCCCATGAAAAAATAGCACTCCATACGGGATGTAAATCCAAGTGCATTCAAATTTTGATTTGATGTAGAACTTCTCTCCATCCCATCCAAAAATTGCATCTTAGCCGGGCTCTGATATTAATGTAAAGACCACTAGGGATAAACCCCTAAGATGAGGATAGGAAAACACAAGAGAGACTGTGGAGCAATTGACCAAGTCATCGACGGGATAATCCCTACCTCAATATATAGAGAGTAGGATCCTATGCATGATCACATGCAGTTCCCATGCAGGTCAACTATAAATAGGTTACAGCTCTTCATGCATACCTCCTGCCTATATCAGTCACATGTACATGCACTACTCCATATGTCTCAATTAGAGTGTCTGGGTCCTCTCAAGGTCATTAGTCACCTACAGGCCTCGACGTGGAATAAAATCTAGGCATGACCAATAATCTCAAACATTGGAGGGCCGGTCTACCAAATTAGGACTATTCTAGGTCCTTAACCGAATATGGCCGTAACAACTTGCATGTGAAAAACTATGTACATCCATATGTATGAGATCCAAGGGAGAGAGAGATCTTGATGAAGATCTATCGTAAGAAGATTTGTGTGACTTTGCAAGGCCACATGTCTCACACACCTTTCCACACTTTTTGAAAGCTCTTGGTAGCCCGAGAGCTAGTTCCTTGCTTGCCATTGACTCCATGGATTGAAGATTAGGATGGCCTAATCTCTTATGCCAAAGCTCCACTTGAGATAGCTCCTCCCTAGCCAAGTTCACACTTTCATTTGCAACATTAGCATCCAACTTGAAAATTCTTCCTTGCTTAATGCCACTAGCTATGCACTTATCATTTTTCAAGATGGAACAAACTCCATTCTTGAAATGTACATCTAGTCCATTGTCCATTAATTGTCCTACACTAAGCAAGTTTCTTGAAATGGTAGGAACATACAAAACATTAACTAGATCTATCCTTTTAGATGTGCTTAAGCAAAGAGGAATAGATGCTATGCCATCTATCTTGCATTCTTGATCACTAGCAATGTATACTGACTTCTTAGAGTCATTACAAGATAGAAGAGTAGAAAAATAATGCTTGTTAAAAGACATGTGGGAAGTAGCCCCACTATCTATCCACCATGTGTCTTGACTTGAAGTTGGTGTAGATGTGACCATTAAGGATGTGCTGAATCCATCCTCATCTTCTTCCTCTTGAGCAATGTTCCCTTGATCTCCATTTGCTTGTTGATTCTTCTTCAAGTAACATTTTGAGGCAAAGTGTCCTTTCTTCCCACAAAAGAAACACTTGAGCTTTGCCTTGTTCTTCACCTTGCCTTTGGAAGTCGATCCTCCATTCTTCATCTCGGCCTCCTTGCCTTGATTCTTCTTGAATGGATGTTGTTTCTTCTTGCCTTTGGATGTTTGCTTTCTCCTCTCCTCCATTAAGTGAGATGCCTTCCATTCTTGTCTTGAGGTGTAGGAGTCTACTTTCCTCGGCCACAAGAACATTATGCAACGTTTCAATGGATGGAAGAGTGTCTTGAATAGCAAATGATTGGATTAAGTTGGTGAACTCATCACCTAGGCCATTCAAGATGATTTGTACTAGCTCTTGATCTTGGATCTTTTCTCCTATAGCACTCAATTCCTTGTTAAGCGATTTGATCCTAAGGACATACTCTTGTCCACTCTATCCACTTCCTTTCATGCCTTGAAAGACTTGATTCCTTAGCATGAGGATTCTTTATGTGTTATTGGATTCATAGATACTCTTTAATAATTCCCAAGCATCTTTTGATGAGGCACAAGAAGACACTTCCTTCAACAGGTCATTGCATACATTCAACTTTATGCAATGTAGAGCTAATCTTGCTCTCTTCTTGTATTTGGTTTGTTCTTGGGCAGCTTGAGGCTCTTCCTCAACTCCTAGAACTATGTCAAAGAGGTCATGGATCACTAGGAGTGATTCCATCCTCACTTTCCAAATAGAATAGCTTGTGGAAGTGAGTCTCTCACTTGATTCCAACAAATATCCACCCATGGATGATATTGTAGAATGAATGCTCTTCTAAAAATCTCAAAGATTTTTGAATTTTAAAAAGATCTATGAAAGACGTAAAGCTCACAAAATTTCCTATAGCCTTGTCTCTATCAAACTAGCACACAAGCTTGAATGATACACAAACATTTTGACAAAAAATTCCTAGCTTTCACTCTCACAAAAAATTTTGCTTTACACTTTTCTTAGAGATTTCAGTTCAACTAAGGATTTGAACAAATCAGCCTCTTAAATCTTATCTTAGACTCCAAAAGGAAATGCTTCAATGATCCAAAACTCTATTTGGTCATAGGCATTAGCTAGATTGAATCTAGATCCATACTATGCTTCAAAAAGCACTAAAAATGAACCACAATTGTGATTTTAGGACCAACAAACACAAAGTAACATGAAATGAAAGTTGTTGTATGGTTTCACACGTGTGACAAGTACATACACAGCCTCCAAGTTGATTTTATCCAAATAGAATCAAGCTATCACTCTAGATGAACTCGCCCTCACTAGTATTGGCCAAAAACAAATTTTGCCAATAATTTTTGCAAGTTTTATGATTCAAATGATCACTCTCTTACTTAGCTCTGATACCATGATAAAATTTCAGTTTTTAGAACAATAATGATTGTACTTAACAATCATAGAGAGTTATTGGTTGCCTAATCAATGGATCTATCAAGTTCTACACGTTAGATCTTGATTTAGATTCACTACACTGAGATTTAAGCAAGAGCAATGGATCAAAACATCATAAATTAGTGAAGGTGGCCTCACACGTGTGGAGTATTGTCCACAGTATGGCCTGCACCTGAAACAACAAGTACTATTGTTCTTTATAGCAATCATTCATAGAAATCACAAATCTATTGACTAGAAAACTCACAAAAGTGTAGAATGCAAAAGTCTCATCAATCTCATTAGCAAAATGATGATCCTTTTATGGATCAAGTACATCCACGAGTCTGGTACAGTCCAGCAGGTCTTCACACGTGTGAAGAGTGCCACATCACTAAGATCTATCCATTTGATCCATCCTTGATTCTTATCCAAAGTTGACCTTCTAGAATATGGCTAAAATCCAAAGAGCTAGTCTTCTAGAATATAGGAATATTTCCTACAAAATAGAATCTAAGGAAAATGGTCAACTCTTATCTTCTAGAACTCTATACACACGTGTGAACATCCACTTGCCATGTGGGAGCATTTACTCATGCACATGCAAGGAAAAGCTAATTTCTAGGTGACTAGTCAACTTGACTAAAAACTAGTCATATCATGCTCACACTAACCAGATTGATACAAAATCAAATTAAATATATACAAGTATGCAAAATTCTTTCTTTCACACATGGGAACAGGCTCCACACGTGTGAAATGAGATCATGAACATTGTTCTAATGATTGATCTTTATTTACAATGAACAATGTCAAGTGAGAAGTGACAATTTTGAACACCTTGGCCCTTGGCACTAGCACTCGACCTTTAAGTTTAAGCCTTTGGCCTTTAGTCCTTGGCCCTTGGCTCTTGTCCAGTGACCCTTAGCCCATAGCCCTTAGCCCATAGCCTTTAGCCCTTGGCCCTTGGACCCTAGCCCTTGCCCTTGCCCCTCGACCCTTTTTGTTAGCACTTCACGCTTACCCTTAACCCTTGGCGCTTGCCCCTAAGTCCTTAGCCCTCGGCCCTTGTCCAAAGTTAGCACTCAATGGCCCTCAACCCTTAATGTCCTTCGCCCTAGGCCCTTAGATTTCTCTCTAGATTTTTAGATTTTTTTTTATTATGTTTAGTTTAGTTAGTTTCATATATATATATATATATATATATATATATATATATAACTTAGACACACTTTTGTATGCATGGGTGAGGGGACCATGCATCCTCCTCCTCTCACCCATGCATACACATTTTTAACTAAAAAACTTGGGGAGGAGGATGCATTTATGGGGAACATGATGTGTGGCCCTCCTCCCCATGCTGCATGTACATATCCCTCCTCTATCTCTCTTCTATATCCTACCTCTATCTCTCTCCTATATCCTACTTTCTCCCCTCTCGCCCAATTTGAATTTCTCTCTCTCTCTCTCTCTCTCTCTCTCTCTCTCTCTCTCTCTCTCTCTCCCCCCAAGCTCATAGTCTAGTTTTGGTTAAAGATTAATTGTATCACAACAACATCCTCTCCCCCAATGGTCGGGTATTGTAGATATGTCTGCTCTAAGCGATCATGCAACCTGCGGAAGAGTGACGCCACAAATACCTTAATGGTAGGAGATCGGGTAGGAAGACATGGGGAAGACAAAGCCCAGCCACGATGAATATCAAGAATAGGAAGAAGGCCGTTATGTGTAGTGCACTGCTCTATATAGCCTTCAATCTCATTGCTCATGAATGTGTATTGGTCATGGCCCTCCCTATAACAGACCTGGATCCCTACCAAATGATTTGCATCTCGCAAATAAGCATTCCTTAGTAGCAAGTAGTGGAAATAATAGTGATGGCCTCCTTCATGGCAGCTGGTAACGATGGCCTCAAGCAACTAGAATGCTACAACAGGTGAATAGGACATGCAATTCTTTCACTTCTTCTCAACACAATAGTTCAATGAGCCTCCATTTCAACTCTGCCATGAAATCTTCAAGGCTATTAGCAGAATTTATGAATCTATGTGCAGTGATCTGTAGGGCCCAGATTTTCAGCAAGAATTTTTTTTGTCCATTCAAACAAGTCCGCTCAGGCTCTGAAGATCTACAACGATTGTGCACTGGCGGCCTCTCTCATATTGAGAATGGCTTTTTCACAAATGCAAACAAAGAAGAAGCAGGAAGATGCAGTCGTCTAGAGGATTGAATGTTTTGATGAAGGCACTCTGCTAGTTACTGATACCAATTGGCCAAGTGATTTAAAAGTGTTTTCAAAGTTTCTACTCGGAGCACTTCAAAATCACCCAAACCAATGAAAGAGAGTTTAGCTAAGACTCGGAAAAATAAGAGGAAGTATCCGACAAAGAAGTTGAAGAACAAGTTTCTTACTCAAAAAGACTTGAAGGACGACTCTGATTATGACAGAAATGTGTGTCTTCATCCTGAGAAGTGTTATTTTGGTATGCTAGAAGGAATACTACTCGGACATAGAATATCGAAAAGAGGAATTGTAGTCGATAAAGATAAGGTAAAAATCATAAAAAAATTGAAAAAGCCGACAAATTTGCGAGAACTCAGAGGATTTCTGGGTCACGTTGGTTATTATAGAAGGTTCATTCAAGATCTTGCATCTCTTGCTACACCGCTAACACACTTATTAAAGAAAGACATTTATTATGAATGGTCTGCTGATTGTCAACAATTATTTGAGTTATTAAAGCAAAAACTCTTGGATTTGAGACCTCCTAATTAAGACGTCATCTTAGAAAAGAACTATTTGGTGATAGAACGTGAAGGCTTTAGAACGATTTTTTTAGTGAAGAAGTTTCGACATTATTTCCTAGGATATTTCTTTATCTTCCATGTCGACCATTATGCGCTAAAACATCCGATCAATAAACCAGATCTTTTGGGCCTGTCCAGAGGGGTTATGAGTTGAAGATAATCAAAATACAGGGAATGAATGAAGATTTGAAGAAAAAAATGACCTAGCTCTTGGATAAGCTCAACACCATGGAGCAGAGCAATAAGACATTTGAGGTCACACTAAGAAAATCAAATGACTACTCCTTGTCTCTTCAGTCCGAATTGGACAAGAGCAAGGATGAGTTGGCTGCTGCAAAGAAGCATATTGCTTTATTTGATTCAAAGCACGTTGCTCTAAATAAAAAGATGGACTTCTACCAAAAGAAGGCAGAAGATCTACAGCAGCAGTTGGATGCTTAAAAGTTGGCAAGAATAAGTGTCGACAATACTATACAGTGCTATTCAGATGGAGGCACAATCAATGTTAATGTAGCCAGATGGAAGCAGGTGCAGATCTCATTGCAAAAAACCTTCAAGACTGAACTTCTCCAACCTCTCTATGAGGAGAAAAACATGTTCAAGGAGGAGCCCATCAACCTGAAGGAATTGTTTGAGGTTGAATGTTTGGGTGTGAATTCACACAAAGAATACACCCAGGCCTTAAAGAATACTGGCAGCCTGATGGCAGAGGTTCTAGCCTTTCGAAAGAGAAACTAAATTAATTCACGTAATCTTGACAATTTCCAAGTTTTCAGCTACATTGGTGTGGAAGTCCACGAGGAGTTTCGCAACGCGGTAGCTGAGAACGACCGACTGAAGAGAGAACTCAAGTCACTGCAGACCCAAAACAAGGATGTAGTATATGCGAAGGAAATGACATATCGATTACTAGAGAGCTCCATACTTTTGCGCTCAGACCCTATATTTACACTTTAATACAACCACCGAGTTTTTCAAGAGATCACAAAGAGAGTTTGAGTCTTCAAGTTTTCCCTTCTCTCTACTTTCATACGCCTTCTATGTGATGAGTACTTTTGTTTTTGATAGTTGGTAAGCCACACCTTGTCGGATGTGCTTGTGATTGTAACTCTGGTTAGACACTTCTTTAGCCTTGGTATTGTCGTATGAGAGCAACCGTAAATTCATTGCTAAAGATTGTCTTCAAACTCATTGGTCATTGGATTGCCTGTGCGATTGAATAATCAATTGCTTGGAACCTAATTATGATGTTAACATTCAGAATCACTGTTACATTACACTGATGTATATCCAGACTTACACATCCTAAAGCTTGCTCTGTGTTGTTGTGAATCAATACTCTAAAATCTGCATATGGATACTCGTGTAGTTTAACTTAGTAGTCAATCGTTCCTATGAATGAGCGCTCTCTATTGTTGAGGACAGATTGTTGGACTACATTTGGATTGTACTGAGACATTTGCATGTTTCTCTGCCTTGGTTTATCTGATGCAGCAGACCTTGCTTGTCTGACAAACTTTATTAGGTGCATAGACTGATAGATCGGTCTGGCCGATAAGTTGGATACACTAATCAGTAATGCAACACGTATGATATGAGATGTTGGCATCAATATCTTTCACTTTTGTATGTTTAAAACCACATCCTAATCAGTGATATTGGTCACCAATACATCTAAATGTATGTTCACAACTAGCTTTAAATCCAAGAACAATAAATGAGTTGAAAACATCTCAAATCACAACATTAAGCAATCTCTTTGGCGAACAACAATCTTTTATACTACATATCCTTACAATTAAGGTAAGTATAGCACGACAATCCTTCGTCTTCTGAAGGTACTATAGAATCTGCTTCGCAATTTTCCAGTGTGTCAAGCTAGGGTTCATGCTAAACTAGCTCATCCTAAACACGACATAAGCAATGTCGAGCCATGTGTTATCTGCTAGATACATCAACAATCCAATTAGCCTCCTGTAAGATGTGTGCTGCATGTGTTGCATGATCTCTTTCTCTTCGTCGGTCTTTGGACAATCTTCCTTTGTCGGAATTGTTCATGCAAGCATTGGGGTGTTGGCCCCTTTGCAATCCGTCATCCCGAAATCATCTAGAATCTTATGGATGTACCTGGACTGATGAAGGTACAGCTGCCCTTCATCATAGTCGTGATCAATTTGCAAGCCTAGATAACATCTGGCTTCTCCTAAGTTTGTTATCTCTAAATGTTTCGAGATGTCACTCTTCACTTTGGCAACTAGCTCTTCACTTCTGCATAGTATCAGTGTGTCATCCACATACACAACAACAATGATGATCTCCCCATCTGCGATCCTCACATAAACATTGAAATCGGCCATCGATGGCTCGAAGCCTAAGGATCGTAGGGCATGATCCTTCTTCTTGTATCATTATCGTGCAGATTGCTTCAAACTGTAGATACTTTTGTGTATTCGATAGGCATAAGTGAGAAGTAATTCACAAATGTAACCCATAGGTTGGTCCATGTAGACTTCTTCGTCTAATTCACTATGTAAGAATGTTGTCTTCTCATCAACTATGTGAATCCTAAGGTCACAAGCGACTGCATATGCAAATAGCAAACATAGGGACATATGCTTCACAACTGGAGAGAAGGTCTCAGTGTAGTTAATGTTGCACTTCTAAGAAAATCCCTTTGCTACAAGTTTGGCTTTGTATCTCAAAACATTTCCATTCAGTCCATACTTCAGCTTGTATACCCATTTGCATTGCACACTCTTTCGCTTGTCTGGTATTGGCTATAGTGTCAATACCTCGTTCTTCTTCATGGATTTGATCTCTTCATTCATGGATTGGATCCATTTATACTTGTCTGGACTGTTGATGAATTTCTCAAATGTTTGTGGTTCACCACTAAATTCACAAAACTCTTCAAATGTCAAAGCTGGGCTGCCTAGCACAAATCTGACTAGCACTGTGCATTCTCTTGTTGATCTCTTGGGAGATTCTTCGAGTACTGCAATGTCTTTGTCTTTGTCTCTTCGGCTAGTCCTGAACCATTTTGATTTACAAGCGTTCTAGCTGTAGGCATGCTTGCTATCCATCTTTCGTCTGATTTGTCACTCAGCTATTGTGAAACTCGAACATCTTCGTCTAAGTGTTCGGGTTCTTCTCCCTTTGTCATGGTTGGCAGGTCATTGTACTACTTTCCTAAGACTTCATAGCTGGCTAAATCATCATCGGCCATTGTTTTGGTCTCATCAAACTTGACGTCTCTAACTACTTTACTTAATTCGTTTCTGGCATGTAGATCTTGTAGTATGATGAATGGTTGTCATACCCGATGAGGTATCCTTATTTTACTTTCTCATCGAGCTTCTTTTGAAGCTTGTCTGGAACATGTGCATAAGCTACACAACCAAAGATCCAAACGTGCATCAGATTGGGCTTTCTACCCCACCATAGTTCATGTAGTGTCGTGTGAGGAACACCTGATTTGCCTATCCTATTCTAAATATAGGTGGCTATGGCTACTGCTTCAGCCCTCTTGGTGCTATCGAGTAGGCCATCATGCACCTTGTGGCTTCCATGAGTGTTTTGTTCTTTCTTTCAACAATATCATTGTGTTGTAGTGTATAGGATGCAGTCCTTCTATGAAGGATGGCATTACAGCAGGGGGCTAGTCATTGGCATTGACAACGATATCGATTGGGAGGCATCTGCCATCATGGGCGTGGATAAGCTACCTATAGCTTTCATGTAGTTGGAGGTATTTGTAGGATTTTAGGCTTGCACAAGTGTTGGAACCTGCTCGGTTTAGATCCACAGGTGGTTAAGGTCCCAGAGGAAGGCACTTAGAGCCATATACCTCAGTACGATCAGAGAGACATTGCCGTGAGCAATGGCTCAGGGATGAGCTTGCATTGTCATGGTGTCGAGATGAACATAGCCAGGAGGAGCAAGTGATGCTTTGGTATTTGGTTTGTCTAGCAGGACGATGACCATGATGGAAGACATCAAGTGAGCATAGTATGTGGATGATGACAACTCCATTGGGGTGGCACTCAAGTAGTTACTACAGTTTCTCAAGTATGATATGTTATTGTATGTATAGTGGATGTTCTTCAGCTAGTCTGCATCATGTGTGGTGACCTAAGGACAAGTCAAGCCTACATGGAGTGTACCTAGAGGTGGTACATGGGCATGGAGCGTATTATGGGGTGATGTGGATCTAGCATGCCCATGGTTGTGTGTTGATAGGGATGGAGATGATTACCCAAGGATTAATTGTTGATACTTGGGTGAGTGATCAAGTGAGTTGCATGGTTATATGCATGGTGATCTCTAGGTAAGTGTCACATGTTGTTTCTCTCCATCATTATTTGGTAAGCAGGATGCAACTTTTGCTTAGATCCAGCTGGAGTCTAGTTGTACTATAGGTGGATAGATTCTTGGGGAGCTATCAATGGGTAATGGATACTTGGTGATCATATGGTACATGGTACAAAGTTTTGATGGAGCTATCCTACCTAATATGCAATCAATCCTGGGTGAATTGATCATCATGATAATGGATCTAGTTTGCATTTGCTTTGGCTTCATTGCTATGATGTGTTGGTGAGATAGGCTTATTGGTGGGAGGCCTATGGTGGACTGGTTGGCAACATCAAGCATGGGAAGTTGAGCCTACATGGGATGTAGGAGAGACAGACCATCATCAGTATCTTTGGGAGATGGGCAAGCTACTCAGGTATAGCCTATGGTGAGGTTTGCGTACATTCATTCATTGAGTCCTTGGCAAACTCTTGTGCTTGGAGCATGGGGAATGGATGGGGATCAACTGTCAGGACTTATTGGACAGGATGTCAGAGCAAAGTGGCTGGGAGCATGGCTTTTCTTGAGAGATACATTAGGGATGAGACTTGGAGCACACATTGGATAGATGGTTGATCTTTGGATGATGTATGGTGACATCAGTTGGATATGCTTGGATGTGAGGGCATCTTGTTACACGTGCAGGCCATTAGTGAGAGGATCTAATTTGGTGACCAATGGTGTAGCGGTAGATCTATAGGTGGCACAAGTGTTGGTATGACATGATACCACAATTTTTGCAAACCTAGTCATGTATTTGACGTATTCATGTTGGTTTGCATGAATGTGTGCTTGCATGTCACCTTGTCACAGGAGTCTAGATCCGAGTCAGAACTATATGTGTCTACGCATTTGCTATGTCAGAAACAAAGTAATCATTTGATATGCTCATTGACTTGTCATTATGTCTACTAGCTATCTTTCTGTTGAGGGTATAGTCTTATGGTGGCAGTTCCTCAGATTGAGTCTCATTCATTCATTTATGTCAACTTTACAGGTCTATGCTTGTAAGTGTCTGATAGGATGTCAGTCTAGCTAGATGGAGGATGTAAGTCTCATGGTGGCACTAGGATTTTCTCAGTTTGAGCCATGTCGTTCATGTGGTCCACTTGTGGTCAAGTTGGATGGGGACAAGTCAGTTGGTCGAGAGTGTGGTAGACTCTCTGTATGAGAATTGTATATACATGATACTTTGTGAGTCAAACATGGTCACAGTTTGTTGGTGTGCTTGAGTGTGAGTCAAGTACAGAGTAGCAGGGATATTCATAACATCTTTTGGACACTCCAGATAGTGCTGTAGTATATTTATTTACTCCTATCACATTAGCGCTTAAGGGAGAGTGTTAGAAATTAGGTCTGATCTGATTCATTAGTATAATCTTCAAATGTGATATTGTAATTAGTGTACAATTAGTTAGATTTATTGTATTTGGTTGTTACCGGGACTTGACCCACATCGACATATCAGTTGGCACTTTCCCCGTAGCCGACTATTGGGGTTAGCCGAGTAGCCACACGTAGAAAAAATTAGCCTATACAATGGATTTTGATTTCGTTATGCTATACTTAGGGGCATGTCTTGGATTTGTCAGTTGGTTCTGCCATATTGGGTCTGACTCTAGTTAAGCAGGTGGTAGGCCAGTTTAGTGACACCTGTTGAGCCCATGCAGGTTGTGAGTTAACTATATGTACAGTTTTCCTTGTAATACACTTAACTTTTGTTGTGCCATCTTTGAGAGCTAGTGGCTATGGTGATTGATTGATACTGCACTAGATCCTAATAGAATTTTAACAATGCAAAAGGCTTTGTGTTGACTAAAATAGTCCACACGAGCATTATTTCAAAAAATTAATATCTATTTTTATCTTTTGATTCAAATGTTTACTACAAGGTCTTAAGAACTTCTTTTATTTTTTGTGAATATTTTTTTGGCAATCACATCAAATTATTAAGGAAGTTAAAGTTATGTTTTCAAATGAATTTGATAAAATAGATCTAAATGAAGTACAATTTTTCCTTGGCATCCAAATCCATATAGACATAATTAATAGACTGATCTCTATAAGTCAATAACAAATATTTAAAAAATCTATTGAATGGTTATGAATTTCAAAATTGTAAACCTGTAAATTTTTCAATGGATAGAAGCTTAAAACTATCAAAGGAACAATACCCTTGGACAAATATTGAAAAGAAATGCTAAAGTATTAACAAGCCACCAAGGACTAGTGCATTTGCTATAGCAAAACTAGTACAAAAGACTATCACATTCTATAGGACCACACATATGGGCAAAAAATGTAGATACAAGGAAGTCCACATCAGGCTATGTATTTATACTTAACAATGGACCTATTTTGTCAAACAACATAAAGCATATATCTATTGTCTTATCCTTTATTGAAGTAGAATACAATTTTGCAACACAAACAATCAAAGAAGGAATATGACTTAGACACTTACTCTCTATTATCATAATATCTCATAATAGTCCACAACTCAATTTTTTCATGATAATCAAACTGTTATTGCATTATTAATAAATCTAGGTTTCATTCCAAAAGTAGACATTCTAAAATTGAATATTATCATACTAGAGAAAAAGTCTTAGATAAAGCGGTCTATCTAATTTTATATAGAACATAGTCCATGTTGCCAACATTGGTACTAAGGCTCTAAATTAGAAGAGTCATAATAAAAGTCAAAAGTTGCTTAAGTTGAAGGATTAGGAACTTACAGGATCTTCATTAAGAGAGAACATTAGAATTTTTTTGTGAATTATTCTTGGAATGAGGACCTGTCAAGTCTATAAAAATACTCAAGCTTTTACATTGTTTGTAAAAGTACTCAAGTTTTAACAAAATCTAGATTGAAATCTATTTTGACCATGAGAATCAAAATTTGTTTTGATCCTGAGAATCACATTCTATTTTAACTCTAAAATTCTATTTTGATCGTTTGAACCTTAATTCAGTTTGATCTGACCCTAGAGTCTAAATCTATTTCCATCGTAGATTTGTTTATTCAATTTGATTGAACCAGCGCTTGTTGGAGTATTCCCAACATATTGTAAATAAATAAAGTCCAAAAAATTGAAATAGTTGCGAGGGTCGTGGCATCCTGCGTGTATAAGCCCATGGCCCAATGAGCACTTGTAAATAAATAATTTTGGCATAAACTTGACTTTGGGCCATGTAATTAACAATAATAGTAGAAGGCCAAAGTTAAGCTTAAACTTAAGTTCCTAAGTTAGATTAATTAGTCAAAGTCAATTGGTGGTAGGTGAAGTGCGTTTCGTTCTCCACCATTGATTAGTTTGTGTTTTTGGAAAAGGGTGTGGGTTTCAATCCCATCTTTCAATCCTAAACCCTAAACCCTAAACCCTAAAGCCAATAGGAGAAAGGGGCAAGGGCCTTCCCCATCCATAAAAAGGCACCATTTGTATCATATTTCCATGCTTAATAGAGAGGAGGAGACTCTACCATTTTGAGAGCTTAAGCATCCTCATTTGCTAATCACTCTTGCTTATGCTATTGTTATGTTTTGCTTGTTATTTCCATTTTCCATGTTTTTGTTTTGTTCTAGCTAAGGTTTTTCCATAAAACAATGACATTGAGCATTTGAGCTAACCTCCATCTCACCTCCCACTCTTCTTCTCTCCCTCTTGCTCTACTTCTCCTCTCTCTCTCTCTCTCTCTCTCTCTCTCTCTCTCTCTCTCTCTCTCTCTCTCTCTCTCTCTCTCTCTCTCTCTCTCTCTCTCTCTCTCTCTCTCTCTCTCTCTCTCTCTCTCTCTCTCTCTCTCTCTCTATGCACTCTAAATCATGATGTGTGTGTGGTTAGTGTAGGAAGGGGTAGTGAAAAGGGTGGTAGTGTTAGGAAAAGAGTAGGAAGTATCTATAGTTAGCATCTTGACATAGTTAGATACCTATCCAGTGAACTGACTCCCAGGTGAAAGGATTGCTCATGACTATATCTACACAACCTACAGTGGCACCATTGTCGGGGATAGGTTTCAATAACTAGTTTAGTTGCTTTTTCAGTTGTTTTTGCTTTTTTAGAATGTTTTTAGGTGGATTTTGGGTAGAGTTGGCTTGTTTCTTGTACTTGCTTGTGTTTGGACGTCCCATCTATAGTAGTCATAATTTCTACCACCTTGACATTGAGGTTGTGAGCCGCATAGGTCGCATAGTACTCGTTAATGATTGGATTTACAAATATCTCTTCCAACCCATACTAGTGTTGTTGCTCAGGCTGAGGCGATGCTGGTGCTTCATGTTTTGTCGCTACTAAATTCACATGAGCCACTTGGTTGTTAGTTGGCTCTGGTGGTGCAAGTAAGGCCTTACATTGTTGATTGTTCGCACGCGCATACCTCGGTGCCACATTGGGTTCCCCTTGATGATAAGGATAAGAGGTCTGATAAGGATTCTTCTTCTATTGTATGATCTGGGGATTAAATGGAAAAAATGCCATCTTGTGTGATTATGCATTTCATAGATGGCAAAATCTATGTGTTAATCTGAGGTTTTGCTTTAATATCAGACACTCATTGGCTGTATGGTTCTGAGTGCAAATTGAGCACCATATATTTTCTCGGTGAGGATACTGCAGCTAGTTTTGTTTCGGTGGATTTGGAATTAGTGCTACAACTCCTTGCAAGGCCTTCAGTTTCTGATCAAACTGTGCCATTAGTTGTTCCACTGCTGCTTGTGTAGCTTTGTTGTTTGTTCCATCAATAGATCTATTGATGTACTGGATGCATTGGATGATGATGCTATCGAAAGATTGAATTATGGGTGGTCGGATAAGATTCATCACCTAAACCCTCATCTTTCTCTCTGATGGCATCTTTCATCCCATCTTTTAAGTTCTCTTTTGATGCTACGTGGCAACCCCACGAGCAACCACATAATAACTGCATGATCATGAGTTATGGTTGTGTTGCACTCAGATCTTAGGTGTTTGACCCATTCTATATAGTCCCTGACCCTTTCTCTTTTTCCCATCTTCACTTTGCTCAATAGGAGAAATGGATCTTTCAGGAACTTTTTTCGTTTGAAGTGCATGATGAGAGCCGCTTTAACTGCTTCAAAGTGGTTTTTTCTTCTTCTAACAGGTTGAAGAACCAATTGCGCTATTGCTACCAAAGACATTTGTCATAAATTTGCATGTTTGTTTGTGGATCTGGAGGAATCTGATAGGATCCGATGATCCATCATATTTATGTATTTCCATACGTGGTGCCCTCCGAACTGCTTGCAATGGTGCGATAGGTACATGTCTACCCACGAGACCCATTGGTGCTGGTTCTGGTTCTGCCTTGATTTGCATAACCACTACTCTAGGAAGGTTTGGTGCTTGATTCGCTATTCTTCTTGCGATTGATCATCCAAATCTTAGATTCATTTGGCGGTAGAGTCCAAGGATATTGAATCTTGTTGGTACAGTGGAATTAAATCTAGATCTTAAGGAATCAGCTCAATATTATTGGTCGATAGTGTGATTTTAGGCCTCTTACGGTGGTTTTTCCTTGATAACTTTTTGATCCTTACTCCGATTGGCTTGAGATTTTCACAGTAGTTGGATCTAGTGCAGATCTAACTATTGATCTAGTATGCAAAGGTTACTCATGTGAGGGTTTGCTGTGCAAAGGTTCTTTCACTTTCTCAAGCCTTTACCAAAGACAAATCAAAGCACAAAGCAAAGGACAAAGACCAAGGCGGAGTATAAGATGATTCAACTCATTCTTCTATCTTCAAGAAGAAGACTCAAGAAGATCAAGCCAATTTTACCATAGAAGACTCACATGCAAGTTGTGGAGAGGCATCTCTCATGATGTCTAGTTTTTCCTCTTTACCCTTTATTGATGTATCTTGGTATATTGATAGTGGAGCCACAACTCATATGAGTTGCTCCAAGAGATCTTTTATTTCTATTGAATCTTATCAAGAACTTCAAGAATCAATATACACTACTATTGGTGATGCATGTTCAATTGAAGGAGTTGGAATTTCTTCCTTGAATCTTGCATCTTCTATGAGTTTATTACTTTCCAGTGTACTTTATGTTCCTAAGCTTGCAAAGAATGTGATTAGTGTTGGAAAGTTATTTGATAATGGTTTTGAAGTGGAATTCAATGTCAATAATTGTTTCATAAAGAAAGGTGATGAGATCCTAGCAAGTGGATCTAGATATGGAGGCATTTTCAAGTTAGATGTGCATGAAAATGCAAGTGCATGTGATGTTGCATTGATGACTTGTGTTTCCAAGGAGAAGGTATGGCATAGGAAGTTGCATGTTTTCAATTTTAGATCTATGTCTTCAATAGTCAAGGAAATCAAGCCAAGAGTGGCTTATTCTATGGCAAAATCACATATGGATCCATAGTTGATGTCTTATAACGAGACAAAACACCCTATGGAGTTGGGACACTCAGATGTTGACCTTTCTTCATCTATAAGCAAGGAAGTTGCCTCTTGTTTTTCTACTCTTATTGATAATTTCACAAGTGACCAATGGTTGTGTCTTGTCTCTTCAAGTGTCATGGTGCATGTGTATTTTCCATTATGCAAAATTTTATGGAGTTATGGAACTATTGGAAGGAATGCACTCATATGGAGTCTTGTTCAACTATAAGCCTAAGGTTGTGTACCTTAGTGTTCTTGAAGATTATTGCTTTGCATATGGTTTCTTGGAAGGAAAGAAGGATGGACATCCAAGCCTATGGATCATTGTTGGATGTTTATCCACCAAGGAAGGCTACATAGCCTTTACACTCTCTATCTCGAAGGTGTTTAAGAATGGACATGTTATTGTTTTTCATGGAGATCTATTTTCTATCTTGGAAGGGGCCGAGAGCACAATGTCTCTTATTGCATCAAAAGTTCATTCTGTTGAGAAAAGCCAACTTATGACGGGGTCGAAGTTTGAGGAGGAGTATCCAAGTTTGGCTTGTTTCCCATGCTTTTTGGCACAAAAATGATAGTAAGAATCAAAATCTAGCAAGTTCAAATCAATCAAACATATTGAAGAATATGTGCCTTCATTTGATGAGGCATGTTGTAAATTTCTTGTGAGGTTAAGTGAAGCATCCATTGAGGACACTTACACCCTCAAGAAAGTATTTAGCCTCAATTTGATCAAGTTTAAGTATGGTTTCAAGATTAGATCCATTTTGGATAGAGTTCATAGAATTTGGACTAATAAAGCTAGTGTGCTTAATCTTGAATATTGCTCATGGTATAATCTTGATCTATATGATCTTTGTGATCATGATGAGGCATGGAAGCCTTGGACTTTTCAGATTCTTATACAACCCTCTTCATGCAAAAAGACTTTGCAAACCCAAGATCTACATCAGGCATGGAAGAGGCATATCACATAGTGGCAAATTGGTGGAAAATTTTTCAAAGGCATTTGGAAAAGATTTCTATCAAGGATATTTCTACTTCTTGAATGGTGCTCGAGTGTAAAAAATCATAGTTCAGTCTCGTTGGTCTCCTAGCTCTCTGGCACACACCACACTTCTTCAAGTATTCATCTGTATCTTTATGAATCATTGGCCACCAACATCCTGATTACAAGATCTTGCGAACTGTAATGTCAGTCGCAAAATGACCACCAACCATGCCTTCATGCAAAATTGAAATAATCTGGGTGGCCTCGTGTGGAAAAATACATCTCCGAAGAATACCGTCTGGTCCTCTTCGATATAATTGGTTGGAAATCAGCTGATAAGGTCTAGCATTTAGAATTAGTTTTCACTATTCCGCCTTGGGTAAAGATTTATCCGGTTGGCCCCGCATTAAGTATTCAACTATATCTACGACCCATTTAGGTACAATGTCAATGTAGAACAAGGTAGTGTCAGGTAGCTCATCGTCAAGTAGGACTGTAGTCTCATTTCTCTTGATTCGCAACACATGATCTACCATATAATGTTGTTTTCCCTTGTGAACCACTATCCAAAAATGAAACTCCAACAATAGAAGTAACCAGCAAGTGATTCTCCCTGTGTTGCAAGTTTTATGATATAGCAAGGGTTGATGGTCCGTATAAAAACCAAAATGTGTGGCCATCAAATAAGGCCAAAATTTCTTAACTGCATAAATCATAGCCAGTGTCTCTCACTTAGTTGTCAAATAATTTATATTTAAATTACTAAGGTGTCAGCTAGCAAATCGGATTGGAAAATTCTTTTTGTGTTCTCCCGGCTAGGTTAAGATAGCTCCCACTACATACTTCGATGCATCCGTATGCATGTGAAACTCTATGGACCAATTGGGTGGACGTAATATTGGTGCTGAGACCAATGTATCTTTAAGCTTCTGGAAAGCCTGTAGGGCTTCCTCTATCCAATGTAGTTCCATTGTGAGTTTGTAAATTGGTCGTGGTCTAAAATAAAACTTCAATAGTAGTTAGCATGAACCGTGAAAATGTAGACTTTGCGAATCATTCCTGGTGGTGGTAGATGTACAATGATCCTTATCTTTGACAAGTCCATGGCGATCCCGTGTCTGGATACTATATGGCCAAGAATCAGGCCATGTGTCATCCAAAACTGACACTTCTCTAGGTTCAAGAAAATTTGATATTCATGGCATTTCTTCAGCACCTTTTCCAAGTTGGATAAGTGCCCAAAGTTAGGTCCATGCACACATAGATCATCCAAAGAAATCTCCAAAAATTTCTGCAAACACTCTTTAAATGCTGCCTGCATAACTCGTTGAAAGGTACTTGGGGCATTGCAAAGTCCAAACGACATCACTTTGTAGGCATAGGTTCCCCATTCCATGGTGAATGTTGTCTTGTGTTGATCTTGTGACACTATTTTCACCTGATTATAGTTGCTGAAATCATCCAAAAAATTGTAGGCTTCTACTCCTGCTACTATGTTTAGAACACTGTCCATAAATGGCAAAGAAAAATGATCCTTCTTGGTGACTGCATTTAATGCTTTCAAGTTCACATAGATTCACCTTTTGTCGTTCTTCTTGGGTACTATGACTAGTGGTGACACCCATTCAGTGTGTTCGATTTCATAAATGAGATCAGCATCTAGTAATTTCTACAACTCCTGCTTAATCAATTCTATATAGTCCGGATTGCATCGGTAGTAACGCCTCACCTTGGGGACTACTCCGTCCACCAAGGGTATGATGTGCTTGGACTATGGTTGGTGGTATACCCTTCAGATCACTGTAATTCCAAGCAAAACAATCTTTGTATTCCACCAATAATGAGCCTAGTCTCTTGAATTGAGTGGACGTTAATTGTTCTTCTAGATGCATGATCTTTTCTTCTTCACCTGGCTCAGCTACATTCATAGGTTGTGTTTGAGCAGGTCCTTTGAAGACTTGCTTCGCTGGTTCCTGATTTTGATCAGAATCTCTTTGAGCTTGCAGCATCATGATTACTATATCGTCTAAGGTATAGTTCTTGAAGGTTTCTAGCATCTCATGAACTGGTGTTTGATAGGATTCCTCCTTCCGCATATTGATCTTAGCCCGACTTGTAGTCTTTGGGTTATCAGTCATCTGTGAGGAAGATGACACTGCGTCTGGGTCCATTCGGACGGACTTCAAGGAGTCCAACACCTCTTTTTTTCTTTACTACTCATGTAGTTGGGTCCATCCTTGTTGTCTTTCTTAGGAACTGGTGCGACATTCACTTTATGATTGAAAATATCAACATCCACCATAGCTACGGCCTCCTCTGGTAGATTGCTCCATCGGGTCACCTAGTTATAACATTGTCTCAGTTGGTTCTTGGTGCCTTGGGTGGGTCTATCTTGGAAACTTTTGCCATTGTAGATTTCTGTGGTGGCTGAGCTAGTATTTTCTTCGTTCCATAGCAATCTGGGTCCATATGCTACAGGACCTACTATAGTATGGCAGTCAGCTCGGTCACCTTGTTGTAGGTAAAACCATATTTCCAAGGGACTAAATCATCGTCCACATGGTTCTCAATAACTTTCGTTGACAGCCATACTACATTGATCATGTTCACCGCAAAAGTGATTGGTTTATCCAATGTATGGGTGAACATGTGCTGGTTTTTGGATTTGAATCCAGGTGACAAGCAACCATATAGTCAATAGTTGCCAATGCATCCGTCCATCTCATAATATCCATTTCAGAGTCGTAATGACCCCCTTGCCTTGCTTTGGACGATCAATTGTATGATTAGTGGTGGACAATCCATCATTAACTTTTGGTGTAGTTCATTTCACCACCCATGTGGTTGGATCAACCTTTACAGCCTAGTCTCTGTTTTCAAAGGTGAGTTTTCCGGTTCCCTAGCTATGAACCACTTGCACGATCCTCAACCATGGTCTCCTAGTAAAATACGGTAGGCAAAAGGGGACTCTGATATGTTTATCACCACAAAAGTGATTACAAATTGCATTCCACTATTTTTACCAGGATGTCATCAACTACACCTTTTGGTTTTACACAGGATTGATCTGCTAGCTTGATAGCAAATTTTGCTAACTTCAATCTTTGCATACCCCATTTTTGGTACAAAGTAGTGGAGATCAAATTTACACTTGATTCTCCATCTACCACTATTGCCTCGTCCTCAAATCTCTTCTACTTGATTGGCAGAGAAATATTGTGTTCTTTGCTTTCCATGCCGCAGTGTTCCAATGTGGAGGACGTTGCTCGTTCTTTCATAGCCCATGCAATATAAGGGCTCTTGTGTGACTGGTTCCGCTTCAGCTTTGGCCCATTCAGCCAAGAGACTCTTGGCTTGTGGTGCAATCCACAATAGCTCTCCAAGGGATAAGTTAACATGGCTTGCTAGCAAACTTGTGAGAATCTCAGTGTGCGAATCCTCGGGCTCCACCATGTGAAAAGGTGGTTCAGGATGATGCAACTAATCATTCTGATCAGTTCGCAATGGCGAGCCCATTTGTGATGCTGGTTCTTCATCAGTAGGAAGTTCTGCATGTACCTCTTTTTCCAGTGCCTTTTCCTCCGCTTCCGCTTTCTGCGCCCAACGGCATATCTTGTGATATTGTCTTCCTTCTTCCCTCACATTTGGATATGGTCCTACAATTGAGGGTTGATCATCAGATACTGATGAGGGTGGTGAGGGAGCCACTTCCTTCTGCTTTTGCACTCGCATGACTGCTAGCACTGGGGCATGTAGGTGTTGTTTTTCTGGTGGCGTCCTCCCTGGAGCTGCTGTAGGGTATACTGAGATTAGATTCAATGGCACACTCATTCTAGGTTTTAATGGACAATTCTTGTAGTAGTGTCCATATCCGCATTCTCGGCAGAAGGTAGTATATTGTCCCTTGTAAGGACATTCTGCAATTATATGGCCTAACTAAATATTTAGAGCATAAAAATGCATTGATTAGCTCTTTTGTCTCTCTCTTTTTGGTAAAACTTGCTCTATATTGTATAATAGTTATATCATCATTTTCAAAGAGAAAATTTCATCCATCATTGATCTATAATTCTCCTTCTCAAGTGATATATCTCACACTTTTGAATCCACTATTGGTATACTTCGCAAAGGTTTTACTTTTTTGGTTCTCTTATTGTAATACACAGATCATATATTTTTTCTCAAATTAGATTCTACTTTTGGTCAACATTTCTTTTTCAGTGAAATGATGGACTTCTAGTTATAGTTATGTAAACCACTTGACGCAATGCCTTTAAGACTCTGTACTTGATCACGCGAAACCTTTAAGATTAGAAATATATAATTATTGATACCAAGTGATTTCAAATGCTCCACTAGTTCTACAAACTAAGTTGACTAATATTCTTGATATAGATGAAATTCACATGTGACAATAATTGATACAATTTATAGCAACATACAACTCATCATGGCTAACAATGCCCTATAGTTATCTTTTGTAGATACACTCTATAATATTAAGAGTATGAGTATATTAAAAGATATAGTGTACCTTCTAGTACTTAGATGCTCGTTATACAACTATCAGCAAATCCCACTTGTATACATATCAACAAGATATAGGATAAACAATACTCAATAAATGTTTTCAAAGCTCAAGACAAAAAAAATTCATGATAATCATCTTAATAACATCTATATATGTGGTTAAAGTATGCATTTTCTTCAAATGTGAATGTTATGTATTCATGCTACTTGAAATTTTTTTTTGGTATTTCAAGTACTTTGTTTCCTTCTTATGTCCACTGAGATCCTTTTTCTACTCTTTTTTGTTTTTCAACTCATTAGTGTTATACATGCAACTATCAAGTCCCAACTACTCTACTAATTCCTCGATAGTTAAAACTTCAAAGCTTGTTAATAGCAACATGAATACAAAATCTTATGACCTAATTTTGAATTTGTGTCTTGACACTCAAATTAAATAAAAACAACCACCAAGGGAAAAGAAAAATTGCTAGGTGAAAACATGCCTTTGCTTGATAACCCTAGTAATATGACTTTATAAATTTGATCTATTTTAGTGATCACTAGTTTCAACTGATTGATTTACATAATCGTATAATAATTGATGTTTCATTTATGATGCTAAAGACATTGTTACATTAGTTGATTTATCAGAACTACTTGAAGCGTGACACAAACAAAGTTTTTTTGCTTGTCTATGTATATTAATTTAACTTTTTGTATCATGGTATTATCTAAGTAAAAATTATGCTATAGTTTCTTTTGCTTTCCATGAGCATTATCTTCACACTTCACACTTTATTGGTATTTGTCTTACCAGCCAATTAGTTACTTAGCTTCACATCCTAAACTCATGATTTTCTCATTAAATATTTTTGGTAATAACCATAATGGAAAGTGCTGCTAATTATTTAAGGATCTTTGCTAATTTTTCAAACTTATTGTTAAACATTAATTAATCTCATTGTAATAGTTCATTGTGGTTAGTGTAATGAATCGTCAATTGCAAATTTCATCTAGAAATGAAATCTCAATTACAATATCTTTCTGTATTTCCATGTAGTACTAAATCTTATACCAAACACATCGAAGAAATCATCTTACATAATATGGAATCATTCTTAGAAGATGTGTTAAAAAAGGCCTCTCTTTTTTATTCTACTTTTGATGACAACCAGAGAAGATCATAGAGAATTGCTTGACATTAAATCTTATATTATTCAAATGTAAATTTTGGGTAATTGGTGTGATTTATTTTTTCAAAAATAACATCAAATTCAAAGAAAATGTCTTCTCGAACATACTATTGCTACTCTGGAAGAGTGTGTCGTGTAAGAAATAAATCGATGTTTTATGTAATGGTTGAGTGGTTGGAGTCACTAGTGAAGTACAATGATCAACATCACACCCAAAATGTAACATGTAAGGAATGATAAGGACAAGAGTAGTATGCTACCTTGTTCCACTAAATAAGCTTAATCTAGATTAATTTTCACATACTTCAAACCATTATTATTGTATCTACCTCTAGAATATAATATATACTCACTTGAAGTATGCTAATTTGAAATATAAATTTATTGATTCAAGAATATATGTAAATACTAAATGATTTCACTATCAGCTTTATGCAATAATGCATCCTGTATTGTAAGGTTGCTCCCAATATTTAAAATCAAAAAGCCAATTTTTTAGTCAAACATAACGCTCGAATGCTAAAAAGACATCCTTTTAGAGAAAACTTAGAGAAAGAAAACTTCAAGCTATAGGTAACCATCAATGTTTATTGTCCTTGTATTTTTTCTCTTAAGAATTGATGATAAATGTTGCAAGTCAAGTAGTCTATAGAAAGGTCAAGATTGCTTTGTCCATGGTATGGTTTCTATTACATAAATAATAACCCAAGTTAGACATCAAGAATTTGGGTATCATTGCGAAACTATATGTAGAGGAGCAAGACATTGTGTAACAAGATGAAATTAATTTCAAGGTGAAACTCTCTTTCAAAAGCCTAAGTAGCAACCTTCCAGCTTTTAAATCGATAGGGATAGAAAAAATGTGAAGTAGTTGATTAAGTCAAACTCCTCGATAGGTCAGTCAACTCTGACAAGTCAGATTACTTCAACAAGTTGGACTTCCATTCTCTTTTCTAAATTCGATAATACAAGATTTATGCAGATTGTGTGACAATGTGTGTAAAACTGTGGCAATATGAATGGAACTAGATTAACTTGGGATTTAGGAGAGTAGATGAATATCCAACACCCCCCCTTAATCTGGATCTGTGAATGCCTCAACAAATAGAAGTTTTATTGACCCAGATGTACATAAACATGAAAGGGCTGAATCCAGTTGCTGAGTGTTTTGCATTATTATATGCAAATTCCAACAGTGAAAAGTAATTTTCTCAACTCGCAACATATCCTCCATTGTCTAATTGGTCCTTTCCATTTGACCATCTAATTCAGGATGATCTGTAGAACTTATACTCAAACTTGTTTCCAACTTTTCAAACATTGCTTGCCAAATATTCCCAGTGAATTTTGGTTCATGATCATTGACAATATCGCAAGCAGCTCGTACAATCAAAAAAACTTCTCAACAATAAGTTGAGCTAGTTTTGAAACTTTAACCATAATTTTAGTTGGGATAAATTGAACAAAATTTGTAATCTGTCAACAATGACCCAAATAGGATCATGGCCCTTCCATGTACATGGAAGCCTGACCACAAAATCCATAGATATACTTTTCCAAATTCTAGTAGGAATATCCAAT
The DNA here is from genome assembly GCA_029204225.1 of Diphasiastrum complanatum. Taxonomy (NCBI): domain Eukaryota; kingdom Viridiplantae; phylum Streptophyta; class Lycopodiopsida; order Lycopodiales; family Lycopodiaceae; genus Diphasiastrum; species Diphasiastrum complanatum. Next base: position 26,995,640 of record CM055113.1, on the reverse strand, counting down.
GGATGCAATAGGCCACTAGCTTTTAGCCTTTTAGCTTTATTTAACTGACACTTAGTACATTTAAGTAAATAAGCCTCTACTTGACTTTTCATCTTAGGCCACCAAAAGTGCCGCCTAACTAAGTCAAGTGTTCTTTGTATACTCGGATGTCCTACGCAAGGACTATCATGACACTCTTGCAGGATTTGGGCCCTAACTGTGTCATTCTCTAGTACACATACTTTGCCCTTACGAAACAAGATCCAATTTCATATAGCAAAATCTATTCCAATATTTCTCTAATTCAAAGAATCTTGCTTACCCAAATCGACCCCAGAAAATACTTGTTGCCAATACTTTCCAGAAAAAAGATCAGACTCAAAAAGTCCTTGGAGAGATTGAAATAAACTCGGTTGTATATCAATAAAGCTTAACTGATTAATAACCGATAAATGACTCAAAGCATCTGCTAGAGTGTTTTGACTTCCTTTACAATACTGTATTGAGAAGTCGAATACCTGCATTAGCTCAACCCATCTAGCGTATCTCCCTTTCAAATCTGTAGCATCACAGAAATAATGGAGTGTTTGATGATCCATCAAAACATCAAATTTGGCTCCATACAAATAATGTCATCAAATTTTTGAGACATGAATAGAAGCAAAAAGCTCCTTTTCATAGGTACAATATCTAGATTGAGCCAGATTGAGTTTCTTGCCTTCAAAAACAACAAGATGTCCATCCTACATTAAGATAGCTCCAATCGCATAATCACTGTGATCAATCCTAACGACAAATGGTTTCCTAGGATCGCCAATGATCAGGATTGGTGCACTTGTCACACTTTTCTTAAGCAACTCAAAACTATTGTTCTTATCCTCTATCCACACCACTAGTGGACTCCTAGCCCTCCGACTAAGTTTTTTAAATCCTCTCAAAGCTTGAATGAGGGGAAATGCCATCCTAGCAAAATAGGGTATATGTCGACGTAAAAATCCCATGAAACCCAAGAATGACTTGATTTTTCAAACCGTAGTAAGAATTGGCCATTCAATAACCCTCCGGATATGAGTGGCCTCTATTTTTATACCACGTTCGGAAATTTTATGCCCCAGTTAAGATAACTCTTTAGCAAAAAAATCACATTTAGACTCTTTGGCAAAAAACTTTTCCTTTCTTAAGATGTCCAAGACAATCTTAAGAGGCTCTTTATATTTAGCCAAAGTCTTACTAAAGACCAAGATATCATCCAAAAATACGACTATGAATCTTCCCAAATATGGCCTGAATAAATTGTTTGTTGGAAAGTCGCTGGTGCATTGGTCAAACCAAATGGATGCACCAAAATCATTTGTTGGAAAGTTGCTGGTGCGTTGGTCAACCAAATGGAAGCACCAAAAACTTGTATTGTCCAAATCGAGTTTGAAAATCCGTCGTAGGTATATCATCTACGTTAATGCGAATCTGATGATACCCTAATCTTAGTTCTATCTTGGTAAGTACCTTGTACCACCAAGATAATCTATCAGGTTATCCATTTGCGGTCGTGGATACCTATTCTTAATTGTTATTTTGTTCAACTTTTTATAGTTCTATGCAAAACCTTATAGTCCTCCCATCCTTCTTGGCGACCAGAACCACTGGTGATGCCCAAGGAGACTTACTAGATTTAATTCACCCTTTCTCTAGATACCCCTTTAATTGCCTTTGTACCTCAGCCTCTTCTGATGCACTCATCCTATAAGGGTGTTGTGCAATCAAAATTGACCTAGGTAAAAGGTCAATCTTGTGATCTACAGACCTTTTAGCTGGTAAACCTATAGGAAGATCCAGAAAAAGCTCATTGAATTCTTGCCTAAGTTCTCTATAGGCTTCAAATTCAAGAGTGTTCTCACTAGGTTTATTAATGGCATTAAGTTTAAGAATTTCATCATTGCAACAAATTAAATTCTTGTGAAAATATAAATAAAATTTATACTATGTATTCTCTATTAAAGAATTAAGCTCATGCTTAGAGTAAGATTTAATATTAGTAGCATCAATACTTAAACTAGCACTAATCTTTATTAAAGAACAATCATGCATAAAAGTTAAAGATTTTTCAACAAAATCAATTTTTAAAGATTTATTCTTATCATAATGCCATTGTTGCCCAAGAACCACATCCACATTTGCCAAATTAACGACATGGAATTCAAGTTTTTCATAATAATCCTGTATGTGCAATGGTACATTAGGAACCACATAATCCATGGATTCAGAATTACATCCAGATGCCATTTTCACATAGTATTTCTTCTCACTTTTTTTGATAGGAAGGTTTAGCATCTGCACAAAATTTGCATTTATAAGATTATGAGTGGATCCCATGTCAAAAAGTACATTAACAACATGTCCTCCAATTTTACTTCTAATGCAAATCAGGTCATTAGGTCCATAAAACATTGAACTAGGAAAACACATATCCATCTCATTATACCAAGATCATGCACCTCAAACTCCTTCTTAAGAGCATACTTGATATCCTCCACATCTTGACTCTCTCCACCACTCAAGATGATATCATCCACATAGATTAGCAAGATGGTAACATCATTACTAGAAAACCTATAATGAAGTGAATGATCATACTCACTCAAAACAAAGCCTTTTGAGAGTAAAAAAGTGTTAAGCTTAGCATATTGTGATGCCACCTTATTGTTGAAAATTGAATATCAACATAAATATGGCATGATATACTCAAAAATGAAGATATGAGCTGGTTAAGTATAAATCATGAAGAGGCCTAAAGTCATTTTTCGGGAATATATCTCCTAAGTACTTGCCTTGTAATTAAGGGCAAGACCTTTAATAGGAAAGACATTGCCTTGGATAACCTTTACTAGGTCGTCCACACGAAATGGCTAGATACAAAAAGACATGTTAAACTAGAGTAACTTTAACTCTTAGTTAAATATACCTTTCATGGTATAATTAAACGTATTTTCAGTCTAATTGTTAACTAGACTCTTTCGTAGGAGCGACGCACCTATTGTTTAAGAGGTGTGTTTGTTCGTCCCGTAGAACATATATTGATCTCACACTTCAGTCTTGAGCATCGAGAGAGAAGAGTTTATGCATATGTAAGAGATTGAAGAAGTGAATAGAGTTTTGTGAGTTATTCTCTCTTATCTCTATTATCCGCACTGTTGAGTGTGAGTGATCTTAAGTCTGCTAACAATCTCTAACGCATTACATGAATTACTCTCTGATCAGACAGACTCTCTACTGCATTACATTCATTTGATGTGTATCCATAAAGCATGCATGGATACTCTAAAGAACTGTCTTAAAACTATCTTATTCGTCTGTCGTGAATACTTTCTTTTCGGCACTCGAATAACGACTATCTTTGGTATAGTCTAGCAGGATCATTGAATAAAGCTGTATGTATACATATGAGATGGCAGTCCCTATCTGAGAAATTGAGTCTTTGATCTGTTTTCCTAATTGTCACTGACATAAGTTTCTAACATGCTCTAAGACCATTCATGTTCTTTAACCATTAATTTGGACTTTAGTTGTTGAGGACTTATCTCTAGAAATAAACAGTTCGCGAACGTGACTAATAAATTGTCTGTACAATTGCGAATACATCAAACATTTCTCGACTCTTTGTTGACACCTTAATCAGCCAGAATGTAGTATTGTTGTACTACTCTGATAACATCTCATCTGTAGAACGCGTTTCATTTGATTTGATAGAGGCCAGATTGTTGTTCTGAAAATAATCAATGTGAAGAATTGCCAAAAATTGGCAAATCTAGCTTGATCAAAAACCATGTAGAATAGTGTAAATTGTGTACACAAGTGGGTCCCACACATGTGAGGCCATGATGCCACGTGGGAAACCCATCCTAATGTAGGTTAGGTCAAGTCAAGAGAGTTGGTCATGTCTATTTGGTGGTCATCCCTACTTTATAGGACCTACACCTAAGTTTAAGGTGAAAATTTGACCAACTAGCCACCTACCAAGCATAACTCTAGGAAATAGACTAGGGTTTCATTTTAGGTCAAGGAGAGTGAGTTAACTTCCTTATTACATGCTGGAAATACACCTAACTTCAAGAAGGAAGTCGAATTTGCTATGTATTCCCTCTCTCCATAGTGAGAAAAAAGAAAATTTTTGGAGCTCATTAGCAATCTCAAGCTAGTTCACTATGTACATTGAGTTTCTGTGATCCAAATGAAACCAAATCAATTTCTACTTGTTTCTCAGGTTGAAGTGTGCTACATCCTGTAGTACACACGTGTGGTGTGCTACATCCTGTAGTACACACGTGTGGTCTCGGATTTCAATGTTTATCAATGCTTTTGATTGTTAATGCTTGTTGTTTGTCAAATTGCCAATCTAGATCAACTTTTTTGTGTCTAGTTTTTTGATAGATTGTTAAGCAAGCATCCAATCACTCTTGTGGATCTTTTGTAGATCCATTTTTGGTCCTAAAGTACAGTACTTTCACATGGTATCAGAGCCAAGTACAAGAGCATAAGCCATTGATCTAATGCAAATCCATTTTTAGCAAGTTTTGGTGCTAAAAGCTAGTATTGAGAGGGCAAGTTAGAATCTTGATTTTGGTGAGGAGATTTGATCCCAAACTTGGTAGGGGTCCAAATCCGTACTATCCACATGTGTGGGCACCTCTGAACCTGCATTTAATGCATGGTATTCATTTGAGCCAAAAAAATTCAATTTGTGAGCTATTGGTGTAATTTTTGGTGGAGATCCTAGGATAATCTACCAAGATCATTTGCCATTGATTAGATTTGAATTTGTTTCATGGAATCTAATTAATCTAGGCTGAGTCCAAGTCCTATTAAGGTTAAAAACAGGTCTTGAAAGTACACCAAGAAGGAAGAAAGAGATTAAGTCATTTTTTTGTCCAAAAATAGCCAAATTTGGCAAGATTTGATTGTAAGTAGATTTCACATCATCTTATCTTCATTCCAACTTTGTGAGGGAGTGCTAGAACTGAGATTATAAGTCCATTTATTGGATTAGAAATCTAATTTGAGTGAAAAACTACAAGAAAGAGACAGCAAACGGGTTGACAGAAAGAGCTAATGGAATTTTATGTAAGATCTTAAACAAAATTACTATTGCACATGCAACGGATTGGGATAAAAAACTACCATCAGTTCTCTGGACTTATCGCAACACAGAGAAAATCAGGACGAAGCAGACACCATATTTTCTTACATATGGTATGCATCCTATTTTGCCAATTGAATTTGAGGTGAAAACTTTTCGTATTCAAGCTCAACAAACAGATGTAGAATGTATAAACGAAAGGTTGACTAATATTGAAGAACTAGCTGAAGCTTGTGTGACTTCACAAAAATTAACGAAGGAAATCCAAGAACAAAGAAAGAAGAAGTATGACAGTCATATCAGGAAATGTGATCTGAAAACTGATGACTTTGCACTGATATATGACAGTCGACATCAAAAGTTTCCTAGAAAACTCCATATGAGATGGCTTGGACCATATAAAGTTATAGAGGTTTTTGAGAATGACAACTTCAATCACTTGAAGGTGAACTTTAACCTACACGTATTAATGGGTCCAGATTGAAGAAATACTACCTTTGACCAGAATTTTTTTATTTTTTTAATTCTTATTATTTTCTAGTATTTTTATAGAATTAATCGCAAATTTTTTTAATGTTTTCTAATATTGTTTGCGACTTTTCTTTTATCTTTTCTAGAAATTTTCGTGAAATTTTCTACCACCTTCCAACATTTTTCATAATGTCTCGTGAAATTTTCGAGAATTTTTCTTGACTTCTCTCAATCTTTCAATATAATTTTTAAAGCATTTTCGAGAATTTTCTGCGACACTAAACTTGTTAATCAGATTTTCGTAAATCATTTTCGAGAATTTTTTTAGAATCTTTCTAGCATATTTCTGAGAATCTCTTGAGAATCTCTCGACCTACTTTTTGTATTCCTCCATTAAAAATGATGGCCACGTGATTATCATTTTTCACACGTGTGTATGCTCACATATCAAAACTAATATTGTTTCTTCTTAATTTAATTCTTTTGTTTTCACAAACGGTTTTCCGTCATAAAAGATCGATCTGTCAAATTATAGTTTCAAACACTGAGCCATGCATGTCCTCCATAAATGGAAGTGACAAATGTCATGTCACCATGCCATGTCATCATCCCTTCCACACCGCTACTGCATATCAGAGTTATTTTTCATTTTTCTTCCTTACACTTTTATGCCTGCAATTACATGCTTTCCTGCTTATTCTCTTTGCGATCAAAGCTCACTCATACGAACTATTGTGATCTACGAAGCTGTTGTCAAACATTCGACCAATGGCTTCCAGATCAAGTTCTAGTTCTACCATCATTTGGAAAGCACGCGCAAGAATCCGCCTGGCATCCATCTAGTCTTATTTGGATCAATGCAGGTTGGGTGATCTGAAACTAGATCCTTCTATAATCTTATCTGAAGTCAGCACGGAATTTGTGAACTCCATCCACTCAATTTCTGAGGTGGACTTCAAAGTTCATGTGCGAGGCCAATTCTTCACTATCAATTTTCATCAACAATTCAAAGTTCAACTCAAAACAACCTATTTAATTAAAGAAACAATAAGACACATATTATCTAGGACGAAGAAATATCTAAAGGACGAAATATACGAAGAAATATCTTTTCGCCTTAACAAAAATCTGAAGAACAGAATGTTTTGTGAATAATCCTCAAAAAGAAGATGTTATGTTCACGAGGACGTTTCACATGTGGGGAAGGGGATATGTGATGCCACCTTATTGTTAAATATTGAATATCAACATAAATATGGCATGATATACTCGAAAATGAAGATATGAGCTGGTTAAGCCTAAAGTCATTTTTCGGGAATTTATCTCCTAAGTAATTGCCTTGTAATTAAGGGCAAGACCTTTAATAGGAAAGACATTGCCTTGGATAACCTTTACTAGGTCGTCCACACGAAATCAACATTTAAATTTAAATCTACTCAAACTCAACTTCTAACTTTTCCACACTTTCAAAAAGTGTTTATTCAAATGATATTTAGACTAATGAACTTTGAAAAGTCAAACTCTAAGTCTAATATAAAGTTGGCCTCAATTTGCCAAATAAACAAATATAGCATATATGACTAAACTAGTTGAATCTTTCAAAATACATCAATTAAGATAGGGTGATTGCTATTTTTTTGCATGAGATGCTATAAAAAGAGGCATATTACCCGAACAAATTGTCTTCAGGTGGCCCACTATCTCTTGTAATGCCACAGACAATGTTTTTGTTGCATCACTACTATCTCCAACACATCTCCACACAAAGTAAACAACTAAGTAACAAGCATGAGTAAGTATGACATTGCAGACCAAAAACATGGCTACTAAAACTACAATGCTATAGGAAAAAACAAGGGCAAGGGCATACCTTAATCCCTTGGGCCGCACCATATGGTGTGGGAGTCAAGAACTCGTACTCCTCTCAGCTAATCACGGTGTGCTTCGCTGGACGAAGTGAACTTGGCCGAAGATCATCTAGCAAATCCTCTATGATCTCCTCAACCGCAATCTCTTTGCCCTTGCGTTGCTCTTTAAGAACCGCTATTTTGGGGCCATTGGCTCCTGCCCTCCTGTATCATTGAGTCGGGTCTCAAGAGTGGAACCCTCCTCAAGCTCTGTGATACCCACATCCACAATAATCAGCTCTACACGCAATGTACCTCTCTGATGTTGTTTGAATAGTTTTGTCTCTTTGGAAGGGCATGTCCCACTAGGAAAATCAATCCACCAAGGATTATTTTGCACCTCCCAATCATTTCTCTGGTTATGAAAGTACATAAATGACTCCTTGTCATCTTTATTCAGCCATAGTTTAAAAAGGCTGGTAGTTGCACCACCTTTTTTAGTGATACAAGATATGAATAATACATGTGTTTCAATAGCTATGAGCATATGCTTCTAAATTACAATCCAAAAAATACCCACAATATAATCAGTGTTGAATGAATAGAAAACCTCCATACCACCCTTTTTGTAGCTCTACGGATGTCTGGTTGTTCTGTCGCACCCTTTGACAACTCCATGTCTTTCTGTATGGCATGGAACATTTTTTTGATTTAGAAGTTTGAAATCAGTAAAATACTCCTCCATAGATGGACATCCTTGAATATCCATTGGCCCTAAAAAATGATACAACATCCAAGTCAATATGAATTCAACTTTAATATATTATTCTGTTAAGGGTCCACACTCCAACTTTGTTACATAGAAACTACGCAAAGTTTAAGAGTAGCATAAAAATGTCACGAAAATGTCAGTTGTTTTAAAACACCTACTCAAAGCCAAACATTCCATTAGAGCATTGAGGGATGTGTCCTTTAGGTGCTCCAACCATGTCTCCCCATTACCCATATCCTAAAATCCTTGTCACTCTTTGGGATTCCGAACTGCCCGGATATGGGTCCCATGCACCAACCCAGCCATTTACACTTCATTGGACACTGTGGAGCAACACAAGTGATGCAACTTTTCCAAGCCAAGGAAGATTCCCATGCCCGAATGTTCTATGCTAGTAACAAGCTCAAACCACTCCTTACCAAGCAATGGGTTGACAACTCTAAATATCTTATCCATTTTGGTGGTCCACCTGGCATACTCCACCCCGTCAGCATCCTTCAAGGTCTTGTGGGCCTTATCTTGCCCTGATTGAAACTTGTTTCTAGCTTTATCCAACTCCGAATTTATGTCATTCTGTACAAAACACAAAGATTTATTTCCCAATTAGTGCTCAAACCAATACTATGTTTCATAAAAAATGTAGCACATGTCTTAATGAAATGCTAAATTACCTCATACAATATGCAGGCCAGCATATATCTCATCAAGGGATACCACCTAATGTTCCCCCTCTTGAGTTCTACTGCTCTAATTCTCTCCACCTTAGTGAGGTCAGCGGGAGAGATCCTCTACCTGAAGAAGTCGATGTTGCACTCGCATAGTCGATGCACACTATAAAGTTGGTCTCCTAGCTCTATTTTTATTACACCAATTTCATTTAGCCTAAGAATACACAGATTACATGGAGAGTAGCGACATGGAAAACACAACACCAACTCAAATAAACATCCAAGAAAAATAAAAGAAATGTCACCTATTGATCCGGTTCATAGAAGATAGCAGGGTCATGCCAGTCTCTGCATCCGGCTGAATGAAACTGGCATGCACTAGTATATGCTTGCCTATATCATTGGCATACTCCTCATGTATCGCCTCCATCCATGTCGACAACCTATGGTTTCCATCCCAACACACAAACATACGGCCATGCAAATCACTCCATTCGGGATCGAGCAAAACCATGGCATCAAAGTCCAAGCTTATTTTCTCCCAAATGTTATCCCATTGAGATTTTGAATGATCTTTCATGTAAACAGATTCGCCATTGGATCTTGTGATAGATATCATGAAGTCACCCTTTTCCATGATATAGCCATCATGCCCATAAATCTCCTTTAGTTTCATACATTGCCCTCCAACAATTCTGATAGCTTTGTGTTCCAAAATGCAACACAATGGCACTAGTGGTGGAGGAGACTGACGTTGAACTCTAAAACAAGCAAGGGTTGTTGATAAAATATCCGAATGAAATGGCAAAGGAAAAGCACCGATTTCATCTGGTCTCACCCCTTTGACTCTCTTTTTTACCTCAGTCTCAACCTCAGCCACACTATGATCTTGGTCTGTGCCACCAACATCCAATATCTCTCCAACTTCAGTTGCACCCATAGAATAGTCTTCAAAAATTGTTTCTCCTTGCTGTAACAAAAAGTCAGATATTAAATATTGATAAGGAAAACAATAATATCAAATAATATGGTAACAATTTTAGCATGAATTGCAAAATCATATGTGATGATATCCAAGTCTAAATTTGCTCTAACCACTTACATGCCATTTCTTATATTGATTCGACCATTTTGGTGCACTTTCACTATGATTGGTCCATATTGACAAATGAGATTATGAGGTGCAATGTCACTAGCCCTCTACATCGAGCTAAGTGTAAGAAACCTACACTATCATGAGCTAATCCAAGTCTAATTTTGGCCTAATCACATAATTACAAGTGTACAATGAGTGGTTTTGATAGAGGACTCCCAAACCTCAAGTTTAAGACCTATGGATTGTTCAAGCTTGACATAAATGCACTAAAGTGATTATGCCTACCCTCCACATGTAGGAACATGATCAACACATGTGTGATATCAATATTTACATGAAACTGCAAAATGATCAAGCTAGATTTTTCCTATTCTTCATAGCTCCCACTTTAATTTTGTTTTTTTAAGAATCTTCTCACACTATTTTTTTTTTGTTGACATTTATGGTCTATATTTTTTTAGTTTTAGTATACTTGGCTACCCGAGTTTATGACTCAAGCAGCCTATGTGGCAATCCTCATAGGGTCTTTCTTGGATTTGGAACATCCCTCTAATGAATTATTCCAGAATGTTTTTCACTAGGAAAATAAACTGGATTTGAAAGATATTCTCCAAACTGAATTCTTAATAAAAAATGCAATATATTAAAGTTCTATATGCCATAGGTAATTAAAGATAGAAAGCATACCAAATGATACTAATAACCATCTTCAACTACAAAAAACTTTAGATTACCATAGAGAACTGAATCTAGAAACCCAAAGTTCTCTGCTGAATATAAATTCAGTTGTCATTTTTGAAATCATTAAAATTTGATATTCGATTGAGCTCTCTGGGATATAATCACTAATACTCCTCAACTGAGGAATACTCTATACCAAAAATGCTACTTGTCCTATGCACATAATTTTTACTAGTGAATCCCAAAGACTCGCAAATCATGCGTCTTATAAGCAATATAACTCAAAACAAATAGTTTTTGGTGAAATATCTTCACAATGATCATTCTAGAAATGAATTTTATGCTAGAGTAATGCAGCTACTCAAGCGAATTGCCAATGATTCACAAATCTTAAATGTCCAAGTGCAAATCTCAATTGTACTAGTACAACAACACATTTAGATTCTTATCCAAATCTTTTCTAAGCTAAAAAATAAATCTCCATAAAAAGATTTGTCAACTAAACAAGTATTTTTTCAAACAATACTTGATCATATGTCTATGTTCATCGACTAATTTAAGTGCAGCAAATAAACCTAGTAACCAGGAATACATAGTTCATCCATACAAGATTAATCATGCACATATGAGAATAATCTCACTATGATCTCGTACATAAATTCCTCCAAAATCTGCATATGTTACTCACATATCTCATTGAGAATCTTGTAGCTCAACTACCATAGAATCTTATTCCTCATGAGTAAATAGCATATATAGGAAACCTTTGAGATGAAGAACATATCCACTCTCATGAGTTTTCCAACCCAACTTACCTCTTACAACATAATTTCTTCAACTCAATCAACATCTCCCTAATCCTAGTACTCAAACTAGGATCAAGTTGATCTAATACAGACATTCCAAGTCCAATATTCCGATCAAGCTTAGTCCTATTTCAACCAAAATGGAACTAGTAACTTTTGACCTTTCCTTGTACTATTTATAAACGATGATTCAAATTTCAAATCACATATAGTTCCAGATTGTTCCACACAATCTCTAGAGAATTTATCTTATTCAAAAAGTTCCATCTTACTCTAGATTTGTCTAGAAAGACTTTCAAAAAATCACATTTCTATACCACAATTGGGTCTCATTCAAAAACTATACAATTGATACATTTTTTTTTAAGACTTTTACCCATTACTTCACCCTTCCTTTTGAAGAAATTTCTATATTTGTTATAAAAATTAGTCTAAGAGATGATACATGAAAATATTTAAATCCATGAAAAGTCAGTAATAAGTGCCTCCCATAAAAGGATTCACAACCAATGATCCTGCTTAGAAGACAAACACACGAGATCACACCATGGAGCAAAACCACCCAACCTACGAGAAGTCACTAATCGATCTCCAGTAGTCTCACCCCTAAGCCACATGATCGAGAGAGAGAGAGAGAGAGAGAGAGAGAGAGAGAGAGAGAGAGAGAGAGAGAGAGAGAGAGAGAGAGAGAGAGAGAGAGAGAGAGAGAGAGAGAGAGAGAGAGAGAGAGAGAGAGAGAGAGAGAGAGAGAGAAATTGGCAATGAAAAATGGACAAATTTCTAGTAGGCTATATAGGCCCCAAGCCTCCCTTTGCATGTGCCCATGCAAGGCTGAAACTCCCTAAAAGCACTTTTCATTAATGTTGATACTCTACACATGCACTAGTAGTTCTAAACCATGTACTAGTTCCATTTACTGTGTTTGGACCCTCACAAGGTCATTAAATACATTACTGAGCCTCATTTGGAATAAGGTGGCATAACCAATAATCTCAAGTACTAGAGTATCATGTATCCAAATCTAAAATTATGCCAAATTCTATATAAAGGACATGCATGTAACATTCTTCCCCCCTTGAACTGCTCCTTGTGAAGAATTGTAAAAGTTATCTATCTAGGATCTTGAGATTTGGGTGTGCTAGTCTACACACACTTCCATGTACACTTGTAAATATGTGATTTGAGCAAATTATGACCTAGATTAGCTCGAGTTAGTATAGGTTGCTTACACTTGTTATGATGGTAGAGAGAGCAAGGATTGCACCTCATCATGTTATTTTGCCATGTGGACCAATAGGAGCAAGAGGTGTACCAAACTAGTCCAATCATAGTAAAAGGTAATTAGAGAGTGGCCCTATCATTGTAAGAGGTGATTTGAGAGTAGTCCAAACATTGACCTTTGTTTCCACCTCTCTTGGATCTCGAGCCACTCTATGAGAGAGTGATAGCTTGCATTGACACTTAGTTTTTTTATGAGAATTGAGCTTCAACACTTTGAAAAAAATTCATGTTCTCTCTCTACTTGAGAGCAAATGCTTGTAATTTTCTCTCTCTACTTGAGAGCAACAAGTTTTCATACTTAGTTTTTTCATCAAGTGTCCTCTTAGTTTTTTCATCAAGTCTCCTCTTAGTTTTTTCATCAAGTGTCCTCTTAGTTTTCATACTTAGTTTTTTCGTCAAGTATCCTCTTAATTTGAATGGCAGTTTTTGGATGGTGGAATGCATGCTTGTGTGCTCTTTCATTGACATTGTCAAGCTAGATTGTTTGCATCAATCAAGAGATAGAATCATGTGGAATCACACACACCTTACAAGATCAATCACATTTTTTGGGAAGTCTCCACATGTGTGAAAATGTTGACATGGTATCAGAGCTAGCCTAAGGATGATTTGCATGCATCAAGCTTGATGAAAAATTGCTTGAAAAACTGGGATTTGAGAGACTACTAGGATCGTGATGCAATCTAGGGAAATTTGGAATCAAGAGAGACTAAAACCTCATTGATTATCCATGTTGATCACTATACTGACTATTACATGTGTGAGATCACCTAAATTTAAATGGTTGGTATTTCTCCAAAGTATATCCAAATATAGTACATGAGAGCTTGTTGGAATGGTATGAAGTCTATAGAGTCTGTGATGCAATTGATTACAAGTAAAATTGAGTTTTTTTGAGAGAGTTATTGGAATTCAAATGAAGGTGGGTAGTGTGACTAATTTTAGATCATTAAGATCCAAAATATCCCTTTGATCTTTGGTTAGAAAGGCAAGCAACTCACCAATCTTGCCAATGTAGAAAAACCAACATCTACACTATAAATGAGATGCAAACTTAAATCATTGGAAGCAAAGCATGAGAGTTCTTAGATATCTTAAAGGTACTTTGAACTATGGTATTACTTATGGTCATGGAGAAATCTTGGCAAGTTACTGTGATTTTGATTGGGCTGGAGATTACGATACACGAAGGCCAGTTTCTGGATATTGTTTCTCACTTCGTTCTGGAATTATTTCTTGGAATAGTAATAAGCAAGCAACCATGGCATTATCTTCTAACGAAGCAAAATACAAGGCAACTTGTGTTGCAGCTTGTGAGGCAGTATGGATGCAGAGGATTTTAGTGGACCTAGGTGTACTTGTTCATGATGCTACAATTCTAAATTGTGATAGTCAAAGTTGCATGGCTATAGCCAAGAACCCCATGTTTCATGAAACACGTTGAAATACACTATCACTATATTCGGGAGCTGATCGAGAATGGAGTCATTGAGTTGGAGTATTATCCAACAAATGAGAATGCTACTGACATCTTTACAAAAGCTTTGGGATCAGTTCAACTTTCTGGTCATCTTCTTCAAATTGGTCTTGGACCAAGACAGTGATTTACCTTCGGGTGAATGTTGAGGGGGGGTGGGGGGGGGGGGGGGTGGGGGGTGTTAGACATAACTAGACATTCACCTCTTAGTTTAGTAGTCACTAGTTAACCATGAGCTCAAATCTGTAAGGCCCCCATTATGAGGAGAAGCCATAATTGAGCACAGTTGTTAGTATGGGGTCTAATGTGAGACCATGATGGTTAAGAGATGGCTGGATTGCATAGCAGGAAGTCTAGGGGTTTTGGGGGACGGAGCCCCTCAAGAAACAAGGGGTCCGGGGAGCAGTAGCCTCCTAGCGGAGGGTTTGCGGGGCAGAGCCCCCCAATGGCAGGGTCCTCTCAATGGCAGGGTCCTCTCAACGGCAAGGTCATTCTCAACGGTATGGCCTCTTCATCATTTGGCCTTCCGACTCCTTATGCGAAAATACACTTTTGGTGTTTTGCATCCCTTTTGACACTTGGCTATTCGCTCCCTCTGATGGTGGTCACCACTATATAACTACCACATTGAGAAGCATTCCTTAGTAGTTGGAGCATTCTATTTATTGTAGATCAGTCATCCAAAGTCTATTCAAGATCACCATTGAAGCCCTTCTCCAGAGTGCACGGATTGGATAGCACCATCATCTTATGTAGTGGCTTTACTATCGGATTTTCAGATTCGAGTTTTTGTCTCTTTCTATGTTGAACTGTTAATTATAATAAAAATGGATGCAGGAGTCACGCAATATGGACAAGACTCAAAAATTAGCTTCCGAGCTTCTTGAAGTCACCTTACACCTCACAAATCCATTCAGCGAGCAAGGGAATATTAAGCTTCCAACCATCCATGTTGACTCACGAGTAGTATCCACTATATTGGATTGGGGATCTGGAGTCAATATCATATTCACTTCACTAGTGAAAGAATGGGGACTACAAGATCACTTAAATAGGCAAATTATCAACTCTAAATGGCCGATCAAAGTGTGGTTCAACCACAAGGTGTGATACCAAGTGCCATGTTGAAATTTACATTTAACCTTGTTGTTTTGGATATTCCAAACAATAATGCCTACTCTTACAAAGTCTTGCTCAATCCCCTTTGGCTTTCTAATGCCCGCATAGTACACAACTGGAATAAAGGACGAGTCACATTTAGTAATCAAGACCAGTCTGTGACCATTGATTCCACAGGAAAGATCAAGCCTGCATGCATAATGGATAATGGACCATCCACTACCGACTCTCTATTGGAACCACACCATGAAACTCAAGAAATGAGGCACTAGACATAGCCTACTAATATCATCAACTAGAGTCATAGTTTAGCAACGATCAATTGTGTCAACGCAGAATACTATGCTTTAAATACTTGTAACTCAGATAATGAAAAAGGGCCAGATGAACCATCAATCACTTTGAATACTCCCATCTTTAATGTTCGACTTATTGAGATTCTCCTGCACAATGATGATTTGTTAAACGTTGCTTGGCTATCGACTAATGAATCAGTTTCGTTGTATGTAGATGAAGAAAGCATCTTACATTGTGACCTAGAGGAAATTTCTGACTATATTAGACTACATGGGAGCACTTCCACAATGACTTATCCTGGAATCTCCTAAACCATTATCGCCATTAGCAATAGTAAGCAAGGTAAAGACTGAGCCTATTAAGACTTATCGTGTCAATAAACCTACCTTAGAGTGAGACATCCATGAATCAAAATCATGTTTCGCATTGGATGAGTCTCTTCTACATGAGGTACCTGATCCTAGACCCCATACACGCAAAATGTACAGCCTTCATTTTCTAGTGATGCTTTGAAGAGAAAATTAGCTATGAAAGAGAAAATGAAACGTCATATCATATTGGAACCACCCAAGGATTGGATGCAGGTGTGTGACAATGCATCTACTAGGCAAGCATCTCCACCATCATCTACCAAACCTTCCACACAATTCCACGAAGAAAATCAAGCCAAAAGTGCCTTATGCACTAGAAGGCCCTAATATGTTGTAGTACTTCCACCATCAGCTACCAAACCTTCCAAATCCAAGTCCGTGAAAAAAATCAAGCCAAAAGTGTCTTATGCACCAGAAGGCTCCGACATGTCGCAGTACTATTTAGTTGCCCCAAGCCCAATGCAAACCACAAGGACATACCCCCTTTGATGGACCAGCCCAAATGGTCATGCTAAAGTTGGAAAACCCCGATGAAGACGAGGAAAAATTTGTCCATATTGAAGCTCACCTTAATCATGAGCAACGTAGAGCATTAGAGAAGTTGCTTTGACGCTACCAGCATGTTTTTGCATGGTCATACAAAGACATGAAAGGTGTGAGTCCCACGGTGGCCGTACACCCCATACCATTAAAACTCGATGCTACCCTGGTAGCTAGCTGACCCTATAGATGTAATCACATATACTGAGCCAAGATTAAGGAAGAATTACAATGCCTACTAGAGGCCAAGTTCATCTATTGCTGAACATACGGAATGGGTGTCGCCCATCGTCATTCTACCTAAGAAGAATGGGAAGCATCAAATCTATGTTGACTTTAAGAAGCTTAATACAGTCACTAAACGTGACCATTTTCCCATCCCATTTGGAGAAGCCATCTTAGGCCTATTCCTTCCTAGACGGCTTTAGGTGTTATAACATGATAGAAATAGTACTTGAAGATCAACACAAAACTACTTTTGCCATGGAATGGGGGACGTTTTGTTGGAAGGTTATGTCTTTTGGATTATGTAATGCTCCTAATACTTTCCAACACCGCATGCAAGCAGCCTTCATGGACTTGATAGGAGACACACTAGAAGTCTATTTAGATTATCTAGGAGTCCACTTCGAAGCATCTAGACATTTAGCTGTACTATACATTTAGTGCCAACGGTATGGTATCTCCTTGAATCCCAAGAAATGTCAAATCTGGATTACTCATGGTGTTGTTCTAGGACACATCATATCCCGGAATGGAATTGCTATTGATCCTGAAAAGGTTCGAGTAATTGTAGAGATGCCCATACCTAAAACCGTGCATGAGGTCCTAATCTCACAATAATTACTATCGTTGCCAAGTACGTGACTTTGCAAGTAAGACATGTTGGATGTACCGGTTAGTCATAGATCCAAAATGGGTGGACGAGCATGGCCATGCGTTTAAGGAACTCAATCATAATCTAGCCATTGTCTTGATGCATCCAAGTGAGGATTCCATGGATTATCCTATCTGATTCATGAGTAGACAACTAATTCTGGCCGAGATGAACTATACTACTACCGAGTGGAAGCCGCTTGCTATGGTGTATGCTATTCAAAAGTTTCATCATTATCTTTTAGAAAAAACCTTTGTGTTTTATATCGATCATCAAGTGTTATCATATCTTTTGAACAAGACATGCACAACTGGACGTATAGAACGCTAGTTGTTATTACTTCGAGAATTTGAGTTTCGTGTTGTTGTTAGAAGGGTTCACAACTTTTTTTAGTTGATCATCTTTCATGAATTCCTAGCAATGACAAACCAACAAAAGGTGTTAACGATGACTTCCTGATGCCATCTTATTTCAGGTAGACTACACCCTAGTTTGGGCCAGAGAAATTATTCAATATCTTTCTCCATCCAAATCTACCTAAACCCGCTCAGCGAGCATTGATTTACAAATCTGCTCCCTACACTCTCATTGTTGAGACAACTATATAAAAAAGGGATAGACAGAATCATTTGTAGATGTCTCACAAAGGGAGAAACAACACTCATCATGTCCCTAACTCATCAAGGAAGTGGAGGTGGTGGACACTTCTCATCTGAGACAACATCACAAAAGGATTCTGGTGGCCACCATTATTTAAGGATACACATCAATTTGTAATGGCATGCGATGTATGCCAACGAGGGAAACGACCTCAATTCAAGGATTACATGCCATTAAATCCCATATTGTTTGAACAAGCATTCTTTGAATGGAAAATTGATTATGTGAGACCGATTAGTCTAGCTGCAAGATTCACACAATCTATATATATTATCGTAGCCACCAACTATTGCACTAAGTGGGCCGAAGCTCATGTTGTTGAATCTACGGATGCAAAATCCACTGCAAAATTCCTTTACAAGCAGGTTATAGTGCGCTTTGGTTGCTGTTGTATAGCTACCTTTACAAGATTTACTTCCGGCGCCAGCTATGTCCCCGGCACCAGCAGCGCCCCTGCTGCTCCCGACTCCGGCGCCGGGAGCGGCGCCACTGTGACCAGAATCCAACCGGCACCAAGTTCCTATGGCTGAAAATCTTTGATCGGTTCTAGCGGAGTCCAGAGAGCTCAGATCGATGTGCAATCACCTCACACGATCTAGGCATGATTAAAGGAAGCCTGGAGATCAATAAAATAAAGAGAGAGAAAATGACTTTCTAGAAAGAGAAAATTCTAGAGAGAGAAAAACATGCTTTACCAACTTGGGTAGAGTGCTTGGTATGAGGGGGGGTGCCGAATCACACCAATACTATAGGGGAGTGCGGCTTGCGACTTAGGGCGAGCTCCAACCAAGTCTCAGCCTCCCTTGCTGGAATGTTGTCATGGCTCTCGCCTTGGCATGCTAGCGCCCGGGAGACTAGGGTCGGTCACACACTTGAAATGTAACCTTCTCAGATTTATCAATAAAGTGGGATTTTCCTCAAACTGACTCTAATTACCTTCTGGGTTTCAGTGTTCGGTAAAAGCGCCAGTTGTAAGGCCGCTTCCAAATTTTTAAGTTGGCACATAGCTAAGGGTCGTATCCTGGGACGCCAGCGGTATGCCGTCGGGACCATTCGGTCCGTGGCGCCGGCGGTATGCTGTCGTGACCATTTGGTCCAGGAACTGGTTGTCTCCATATTTGTTGCGGCTTGTGGTTCTGAGTGTTCCTTGCATGAACGTGAATGGGGTAAGCTCTTGGGGAACGGGCTCTAACCTGTCGGTTGAGTTGGATGGCTTGCTTGGGTGGAAGTTACCTGTTTATGGCTGTCCAGTCTGGCGTGGCGCCAGGTTGGCTTCCAGCGCTCGTGACGAAGCTTTCAGTTGGTTAAGTCTGATGTAAGTCAGACCGCTTGCTTGGAATGGATGTTACTCGTTTTGTAACGAAGCTTCAAGTTGGTCAAGTTTGATGTATGTCGGGCGGCTTGCTTGGAGGGAAGTCACCCACATCGGGACCCCCAATCTGGCATGGCGCCAGGTTGGATCTCAATGTTGGTTTTCGGAACTTCAAGTTGGTTAAGTCTGATCGTTGTTGGCGAGTTGGCTGCTTGTAGGTCAAGTGGGTTTGGATGGCAAGAGTTGAAGGCTGGGAAGCTAAGTCGTGGTTCCCGGCTCCCTTTGGGATGCCTGCGCTACAGTTTCCCACTAAAAATTGTTAGTGATAGGGGAACACATTTCTTAAATGCAGTAATCGAACACTTATTATCCACCTTCCTAGTGGTACAAGGAAAAGTGCCCCTTCTTATCCTCGATATAATGGCCAAGCTGAGTCCACTATGCAAAATCCTCGCTAAAACAATAGAGGCCAGTAGATCTGATTGGGAACTGAAATTGCATGCTATGCTTTGGGTGTATCGCACAACTCCCAAGAAATCTTCTGGATCTACCTCTTTTCAGTTGACTTATGGCCGAGAAGCAGTTATGCCAGTTAAATTTTATGTCCCATTTTTACGCCTGGCCTATGATCTGCAATTAGATTCCAAACAAATCTTAGCCAACCATCTATTCCATCTTGGAAGGCTCTATGAAACCCGTACCATTAGTGTCCATGCACAACATGTTCTTAAGCATTGACAAAAAGATTGGCATAATCGTTTAATTAAGCTCAAGGAGCTTAAAGAGGGGGATAAGGTACTCATTTACCAAGCTAAGGCACATAAGGGCAAGGACCATACATTATTGATCAGATCTTTTCTTCAGGATATGCCCGTCTTAAAACACTAGAAGACATTCCCTTAGATTCTATAGTGAATGGGAGTTGACTTAGGCAGTATTATGAGCACTGCTTTCATCTTGAAATGTATTGATCACATTCATTGTTCTATGTGTCTGCATGCATGTACCAGTCCTTTGTCGTTTGTTCCAGTGTCGTGTGTTTTTATTTTTATTGTTCCATTTTAATTCTTCTTCTAGATTCAGTATGATTGCTTGGAAGTTCAGTGATAAATAGAATAGAGAGAATCAGTCTCAAGATCCATCACGAGATCAGATCTCCGTTCACTATAGAAATGGATCAAGTGCCAGAAAACCACATCAACGGAGTCAAAGAATTTCACACATAACTCGCCAGTCCTCTATCAGCCTTCTAGAACACATCTGTCACTAGGACGAGTTTTGTTACAACTGAAATCAGGTCAACATTTTGGTTACAATAAAAATTCATCAATTTTGATCGAGTGAATAAAAAAGTAGTGAAATGTCTAAAATTTAACTTATATTATCATAAGTTCATACATGTTTGTAAGAAGATGCGAGAACAAATCAGGTCTAATTTATTTTGTTTGATCCTGGAAGTTTCACTTACACAGGCTGGAGCTCTTCAAAATTGCACTACAGACCGCAAACCGCATTAGTACCACTACCATGAAGAAGAAGAATCAATAAGAGACGTATAATTACTACTGAATACTTTGTACACTGCGTTGAAGTTTTAACGCTTCTCACAAAAATCCCCACGGATTACAGCTGCTGATTCTCTCGTCAGAAAGGAAGAACAGACACCCAATATCATAGATCTGCACATAGACGTTACGTCTGATACTTTTTCATATTACAAGAAGGAAAAAAACATTTATAACTCATGCCTCTAACGCGATGTTAGTTCATAGCCCTGACATGTTCTTACTGATCACCCTGCCACCATATATAGTGGGTTCATCCTTCTCCAAACTGGATCAGGAATGTCTCATTTGATGGTCATCGCCGTTTCTAGCTTTTGGCTGAGAAAGATGGCACAAATCACGATAAGTTATAGAGTTTTCACTGAAAGAAGCAAATGCTACACCCGCGCCCACGAAGAAAAGGAGGAATAGCGTTGCAAAGAACATGTTGTAGGCGTCCGAAGTACATTGCACCAGCTTCGCCAAGCTTCCCTGCTGATTCTTTTGCGATGATCTGTCTTTATTTTCAGCATAATCGATACGAAGGGCTCGCACTGCTGCGCTTGATGAATCCAACATCTTCACTTACAAACCGCACAAGGATCTCCACAGAAACAAAAACTGTGTCGAGATCTGCAATAGATTACTACATCGGAATCCGTCGATCAAAGATTAGGCAATACCAGAAGCCAATTGGAAGTATTAAAGTGGGGATCCTCTGTCTTTGAAGTTACAGAGCGGATGGCTTTATAGTTCAAAACGATGGAGCCTGGATGAGATTCAGGAGAAGTTTCTTTGTTGAAAATTATATAGAAACTAGAGATGATAGGTGAGGTGGGTTGACTAGTATTATTGCATATAATTTAGTTCATTTGCATGAATGCCCACTTTTGGCCCCCTTGGCATCCACAGTCACACGTTTGTTCTTAAGAATATAAATTTTGATTGCCAATAAGCTGTCCAAAGACCTAGTGTGCTAAAAATTGACATGTATTTTTTTATATTATAAGTTGTTGGCAAGTCTCCACAACTTTTATTTATATATTTAACAAAGTCTCCACAACCTTCACGTATATATAATAAAAAAAAACCTCTACATTCCACTCCACAAATCTCTGTGTAGATGTGGTTGTGGAGGTCCATGGAAAATTGTGGTGGCACTTGGGTATCGTGTGCGCTCAAAACTAAAAAGATCACAAAATTTTGAGGCCATACAATAAGATGAGACTTTATTTCTAAATTTTATTTTTGAAAATTGCAATCATTGTTTTATTTATCTTTTAACTATTTGAATGGATCTTGAGCCACATGACAAAATTTTGATGATATTTTGAATCACCGTGTTGACTCTCATGTGGAGGAGGATTCATTATAAACAACAAAGAGAGGATTTCACACTCCACCATGAATGTGTTTCTATTTTAACCATGTTCACACCAATATCTACTAACAATAGACTTGCAAAATATATAAGAAAAAGGCAAGGCCCACATGGTGACTCTAAACAGCCCGCGAGACCACCTTCTCTTGTCAGGTGGGCTTTGCATTGTGGTAGAAACTCCAAACATGCTTGGTCATATGATCCCCTGGTGGTCCCATTGGAAGTCGGTCCATTAAAACAATGAAGTCTCGTTATCTTATCCCTCATAGTAGCCAAGTTGTCTAAGAGTTGTCAATGCTTGAATCATGGTTTTTATGGTATACAGTGTAATGGAGCCTTGTGCTTCATAATTGGCTTGGCTTTTCCACAAATATAGAGTGTACATATTGTGCATAAGTTGATGATAGTGCAAATAATTATTATCGTGAGAGAAAAAATCCATAATTTTATATTATGCTACATTATTTAAATTGCACATCACACTAAGGGAAAATTATATGGCCCTAAAATATGATGCATGACATGGGTACCTATTGACAAATGACACAATGATGCAAGTGGGTAGGAGAGCTCTAAGACATTTGAATTTAAATACTTGTACCAATTGCACTTACTTTTCGAGTGGTGTACTTTTCTTGAGTGACGTAAATGTGCAAACTTGAAGCTTACTAGCAATGGAATTCCTATTTACATGTGGCACGATTATGGTGGTGCAATTAGGTGACTAGTCTAAAACATGATTTTAATCAAGTTTGACTTGAGTGGTGCAATTTGGAAACTAGTCTTACACATCATTTCACTAATTTCAAACGGTCTCTTTTTTATAATGGGCACATCAATGCAATCACAACGGACTAGCATTTTTATGCACAAATGTACAATGCTATGCTGAACCTAACCGAAGAGCACAAGATGTCAACAACATGGTAGGCAAGGTTTGAGCATGCATTAGTGTGGCAACAATTTCCCTCTTAACCAACTCGTCCCATCAACCTTGACATTTCAATTGGTCTTACAACAAAGATGAAAGAGCTACAATGGCCTCGAAATGTGTCATGTCCTTCACAAACAGTTTGTTACACATACAACATGGGTTCACTTGTGTGCTTGTAGCAATCACACAGGGTTTTTGTGACTAATGTCTCAATTATACAACGCTCTAACATAGCAATATAATGATGTATTTGTTATACACACACACACACACACGCATAATAAAAAACTAAAAATTGGTTATAGTATATTGTATTACATCCTACACTTTTTTTTGCTAAAGAATATGGAAGTTTTAGCTTGTCATTTCAACAAACATCTCACCATGTGAAGCAAAATGGATCTTTCCATAGTAGCAAAACTTGTGGGCACCTTATATGTTCAAAACATGTGTAGACCTTGTACACTTATGTGAAACATTTATTACTCTTTATCATTTTTTGAGACACGAAGAAATTGCAGTCAATTATATGGATCTAGATATTAGAAGATCTCATTTTTTCCAAGTTAATGTATTTTGAGTGCATCACTAAATAGGCAATTATATGGATCTAGATATTAGAAGATCTCATTTTTTCCAAGTTAATGTATTTTGAGTGCATCACTAAATAGGCATTCTTCTAGGACCATCCTCAAAGACATGGCCTGTGAAAATTTAAGATCCAAAATGATTCTAAATATATATCTAGCCAAAAGTGAAGATGCACAAAAAAAATGTCAAACTTGTAGACAATTCTACACACGGAATTTCTAGTTTGATCAAGATCTACACAACATAACTTGGTATAATCAAAAGATATTCAAAACATGAAGAGATCTGAGTTAATCTTCTGTTAACAAGTGCAAAGCTTCCAAAATGGAAATACTTATTAGGTTCTAGATTCTCCATGAGCTACCTGGTATTTATAATAGAGAATGATGATTATCTCTCCTTCAAATAGATGGGTTTGGCCTAGCTTATCCAAAACTTGCCCTAAACTAGTCATAATGGCCAAAATTGCCAAGTAAAGCAAAAGATAAATTTTTACATGACTAAGTGATTTTAAAACAAAAACCAAGACATGATCCCTCACAAAGTGATGTGCAACCTCAATGTGCTTGCTCCTTGCATGAAAAAATGGGTTGTTAGCCAAACTTTGAGCTGAAAGGTTGTCACAAAATATGGTTAGTGTTGTATTTAGTTCTCCACTCTCATAAATCCCATGTTAATCTAGCTCCATTCATGTTATTGCATATTTACTCTCATTTTTGCACAGTAGTCGATAATACAAACAAGATCCTAGCACTCGGAAGGAGGCAAGGATACTTGTATAAATCAAGTCATTGCTATTCTACCTCTAATCACTTTGACATTACAGACTTGGTCATTTGAATTATGCTCATGTATCAAACATGTCTAAATAATCCATTGTGTTTGATCTTGATTATCAAGTCGAATTACATGTCTGCCAAATTTGTATAGTTGGAAAGTAGGCTAGGATTCCTTTTACCACCAGGTAGCTCGCTTTATACTTGTTGATAGATTCACCTTGGTTTGTCTTCACCTTGAAGATCCATTTGAACCCAATTGCCTTCCTTTCTTGTGGAAGCTTCACCAACCTCCAAGTGTTGTTCTTCAGAAGAGCTTGATACTCAAGATCCATTGCTTGGATCCACTCCTTCTTTTGCCTTGCTTCCTCTACACAACTAGGTTCATCTAAAGAAGTTAGGAAATCAAAATTTGTACCCTCAACAATTTGTTTACCCTGCTCATCATATGTGAGCCTTGATGGTTTTTGCCTTTGCCTTGATGTCCTCCTAGAGTTTTGACTTGTAGATTTCTCTCCATCACCACCATCCAAAGAACCATAAACATCATCAAAAATGTTAGATCCATCATCAACACCACCATCAACATCAACCTTTGGAACATTTCCTTCATAAAATATGGCATTCCTACTTGTGAACACTTTTCTTTTTGAAAGAATGTAAACTGTATATGCTTTACTTACTTCACTATATCCAAAAAAAAAAATGCCTTTCTTTGATGAAGGATCCTCTTTAGCCCTATCATCAAGTGCCAATGTTGACATAGCAAGTAGATCAAAGATTTTAAAATAGTTGACACTGAGCCTCCTACCAAAAAGAGCTTCAAAAGATGTCCTACCATCCAATGGTACACTCGGCCACCTATTACAAAGATAATTTGCACATGCCCAAAAACGACTTAGGAAGATTGGCACTTGATCTCATAGATTTGGCACCTTCTAAAAAAATTTGATTCTTCCTCTCGGCCACTACATTTTGTTTATGTGGAGTCCTTGGGCTTGATAGCTCCCTCTTGATCCCATGTGCATCAAAATACTCCTTGAATTGGTCGAAATGTACTCACCACCATCAAGGACTTGATCTTGGTGTTGAATTGGTTCTCCCTTGAATTCTTGAACTTCACAAAAACATCAAACACCTCATCTTTTCTCTTTAGAAGATATACCCAAGTAAATCTACTAAATTCATCAATAAATGTGACATACATCTTATCACCACCATTTCTAATCGTACTTATATTATGTATGTCTAAATGTACAAGTTAAAAGGGCTTACTAGATCTTGAGTTAGATCTATTGTAAGTAGTCTATGTGACTTAGATAAAGCACAATGTTCACTTCCATGATTGATGCTAGTAAGAGATTTAGAAAGACCAATGACTACTTTCCTTTTTGCCATCAGTTCCAAAGCCTTGAAGTTGAGATGCCCCGACATTTTATGCTAGACCTCTTGACTTGTCAATTGCTCCCTTGCCACAAATCCATCTTGGTTAGCAACAACACAAGCATCAATTTTGAACAATCTACCTTGCCTTTTCCCTCTTGCAATCAAGATTTCTTTCATTTTGATCAAGCAAGTATTTTTAACTAACTCCACTTCTAGACCTATCAACCATTTGACTTACTCTAAGAAGATTCTTAGTTATAGATGGTATGAACAAAACTTATTCTAAGAAGATTCTTCAAGTTGATTTTCCTATTCATCAAACAAAAATAATACTCTTTATGACTTGTCATATAAGAACTTGCCCCAAAATCAATCCACCATGGATTGATATCCTTCACTTGACAACAAATTTGAAGACATTACAAAGGAATCATTACCATTATATTCATCATCATCATCATCATCTAGAGTGAGATTTCCTTGATATCTCTTTTTCTTAAAAAAATCACTAGCAAGTGTCCTTTCAATCCACAATAGAAAAACATAACCTTAAATTCATCCTTCTTCCTACCACCAAAGGAAGATGCCTCACCTTGATCCAAGTTCCCTTGTTTCTTGAATCCCTTACCTTTGCCTTTGCCTTTGAATTTGCCCTTTGAGAACAATGCATCTTCTCCTCCTCGAGTAGAAGTGACGCCTCCTCTTGCTTGTAGCCTATTTTCTTCAGCCACTAAGACCTCTTGCAAGTCCTCCAAAATTGGCAATGTCTTTTGAATAGAAACACTTTGCACAAGCTTAGCATCATTGTCCAACAATCCATTGAGCATTCCTTGTACAAGCTCTACATTTGTAATACTATCATCAATACATGCAAGATCATCATTTAAGCCTTTGACTCTTAAAATAAAGGTATGAGTACTTGTCAATAATTTGATGAGCACTATAAATAAATCACCATAAGAAATCACCAAGAAAAAGAGGAAGAACACACCATCATACTATATCACACTGAATGAAAGAGAGTACAATAAACCCTGAATATATAGAGAGAGAAAACTAGTAGTTGACTATAGACTAGCCTATAACTACTTACAGCTGGTAACAGCTATCAATAGTAAATCATAAACAGTAACAAGTTTATCATTGGTTTCTAACACTCTCCCTCAATGATAAATTACATTCTTCTATTCCTAATAAAATATGAAACTTTTCAAATTTACATCTACCTAATGACTTAGTAAAAATATCTGCCATTTGATCTTCAGATTTACAAAAAACAAGATCAATAGTTCCATCAATATTTTTCTCTCAAACAAAGTGATAATGTATTTTGATGTGCTTGGTTCGAGCATGTACAACGAGATTTTTGGCAAGGTGAATGCAGCTTTGGTTGTCGCAAGAAATAGTAGTCGCATCCACCTGTGATTGACCTAAATCAACAAGTAATCTTTGTAGCCATATTGCTTCCTGTGTAGCATTTCTGCGTGCATGATATTCAGCTTCCGTCGAAGATAAGCCTACTGTAGATTGTTTTTTGTTGCTCCATGACACTGCAACTGTACCATAACTGAACGTATGACCACTGGTAGATCTTCTATCATCAATATTACCTACCCAATCAGCATTTATGTAACCTACCAACATTGGCGCTTCAGGCTGATCATACTTCAAACCAAAATTCAATGTCCCTCAAATGTACCTGAGAATACGTTTAGCAGACTTCCAGTGTGCTTGACTAGGATTTTGCATAAATTGACTAACAACACCAACAACATTAGAAATATTAGGCCGTGTGTGTGTCAAATAGATCAAACTACCCACCAAATGCCTGTACAAGTAATCATCTACTTTCTCAGATTCATCATATGCAGTAAGCTTCATGTTGACATCCATCGGTGTACTCAAAGGCTTACAATCATGATATGAAACTTATAAAGCAAATCTCGTGCATACTTGCTTTGTGTAAGAAAGACAACCTCTTCCTTTTGCCATACTTCAATGCCAAGACAATAGTGCATCAATCCTAGATTGCTCATGTCAAAGGAATTGGAAAGATTTGATTTGATTTCATCAATTAAGATCTCATTACTTCCTGTAATAATCAAATCATCCACGTATAGAACAGTGAACACTATATCTGAATCTTGCTTTAGAATGTAAAGATTAGAATCAGCCTTACTCTTTACCATTCCCCTTCACTTGAAGTGTTCATCAATGCAAGAGTACCACGCTCGTGGTGCTTGCTTCAATCCATAGATAGCTTTGTTGAGCTTACAAACAAGATTCTCTCTCCCTGGCTCAACAAATCCTTGAGGTTGTACTAAATACACCTCTTCATCCAGCACTCCATTAAGAAAGGTAGATTTAACGTCCAATTGCTGGATCTTCCAGCCATGAAAAGTAGAAATAGCAATGATAGAACGTATAGTTACCATCTTAGCTACGGGTGCGAAGGTTTCCTCAAAATCAATCCTTCCTACTACTCAAATCATCTTGCAACCAACCGTGCTTTGTACTTGTTGAGTTGCCCATCTGCTCCATATTTGATCTTATAAATCCATTTGCAAATGATAGGCATCTTACCCTCAGGTAGCTCAACCAACTTCCATGTCCTATTTTTTGATATGGCCTCCATTTCTGTTTCCATTGCTGCACGCCACTCCTTGTGCTCCTTTGCTTCATGAAAGGTTTTTGGTTCTTGAGCCTTTAGCACAAAACCCATTAGGGCTAGATTTATTTCTAACCTTGCAGAAGGTTTTCAATTTTTGCTTGACTTTCTAAGCTCTCCTTGTTCGCTAGATTCGGGAGTATCTCCCTTCTTAGCATCACCTGTGACTGATAAGTACCATTTAGGTACTCTCTTAGGGATTTTAGCTTCAAACTTATCTTTTTCCATTGGGTCTTCTGCATCAAAGTCCACTTCTTTTTTTACCTGTACTTTCGCTCCCTCATCAAAAGGTTTAGTGATTTCTGTGAAAAATTGTCAACTAGTAGTATTTTCCTAACTTGAGATTTTGTAGGCCTATGGCCAAATAAAAGTTAGAGATAGGTTCATACATGTATGTAGAGGCCCAAAGTATGTGTACACTACTTTTGAGGTCACATTAATTAGAGGAGGTCGAGTGTGGAGCTCTTCTATTGGCTCATAATTTGGTGCATTCCTATTTGACCAAATTTCTAGGTATATGGGTGAATCCTATTGGACCCCAATTTTAGCCTATCATAAGACAAGTGGCCAAGAGGCACTATGGCTGCTATAAATAGCCATCTCCACGAGTATGTACACATCTCATTTTCATTCTATTGAATGAATGTTATGCTCTTTGAAGGTCCATCTTCTTCTCTCTCACTTTTTTGTTCATATCTTGCATTCTAGCCACTAGAATTGTGATTTCTTTGTTGCTATGGCTTCACACGTGTGAAATGCAGGTTGTAGGCTCTGAAGTACGGACAGGGACAGCAAGTTTCTGTTTGTGGAAGCTTATGATCAGATTTTGATGTTTAGTTGATGTTTAGTATGCTTAACATCACAATTTCTATCATTTTTTCAATCTAGATGTGCATAACTTCCATGGCCAAGATCTTTATGAAACTTTAGCATCTTTTGGATCTGAGTTTTTCACATGGTATCAGAGCATTAGGCGGCCAAATGTGCAGGTTTTGCCAGATTTAGAAGAGATTTGTGGGCGAGTTTGCTTTTGTAGCATTCCAATCAAGTTTCTAGCTAAAAATCTTGTTGATTTATGTGTAGAAATTGGATCTTTGTGATCAAAACATCATTTGTATGCATTTCAATTGAAGTAGGGCGAATTCCCTCTGTACTTATCAGAATAAGGAGACAAAAATTGTTTTGGAAAGAGGGAGATGCAAGATCCAACAAGATCCTATTAGTTTTCCATTCTAGCATATAGTTTTTTGATTCAATTTCTTGCTTCTTCATGTCAAAAACTTCAAAATTGATGTAACCCTCTGATTTTCAGTTTGCTGAATGATTCAAGAGTGTATTTCAATCTTAGGAGTGAGGGAAAAGCAAGTATATTGAGGTTTGGTCTTGGTTTGATCAAGAAATCATAAAACTAGTGGCTAAAATTAAGGAAAAAGTGAGGAAAAGAGAGAAAAAGTAAGGTTTTAGGTTCCAAATCTTTGTGATTTCTTCTTGTGTTTCATTTGTTGATTCAAGAGAGTGCTTAGTGCATTGGAACAGGTCAAAGATCAGAGATCAATCATTGCAACATGGCTACAAATGGAGGCTACATGTTGGAAAGCAATGATAGGCTTACCTCCCTCAACTATTCTACTTGGAAAGTAAGGATGGAGTCTTTGCTTGAGATGAATGAGTTGATGGATATTGTTGTAGGTGTGGAGGAGAGACCTTTGGCACCTCAAGAACAATTGAGGTATGACAAGAGGGCAAAGAAAGCCCTTCACATGATCAAGATGAATGTGACAAATGAGCTTATCAAAGAGGTTGGTAAGTGCACATCATCTAGTGAAGCTTGGGAAGCCTTGAAGAAGGTTTATGAATCCAAGTCTACTTCTAGAGTGTTGACTTTAAGAAGGCAAATCTTTTCTTGTATGCAAAAGAAGAGTGAGAATGGACATGCTTTTGTTTTGAGAGTTAAAGCATTGAATGATGAGTTAGCATGCATTAATGATGGCATAAATAATGAGGAGCTTGTTCAAGTGATTCTCAATGGCTTGTTGGATGATCATGCTAATCTTGTTCAAAGTTATGCTATCCAAAAATGTTTACCAAGTGTTGGAGACTTGCAAGAGGTCTTGTTGGCTGAAGAATTCAGGTTGCAAGCAAGAGTGGGAGCATCTTCTACATCTCAAGGAGGAGAAGAGGAGGCAATGTTCTCTAAAGGCAAGTTCAAGGGCAAAGGTAAAAGCAATTGGTCTAAAGGGCAAGACCAAGGTGAGCACTCTACTTTTGGCAAAAAGAAGGATAGATCTAAGCTAAAATGTTTCTATTGTGGAGTCAAAGGGCATTTTGCTAGTGATTGTTTTAAGAAAAAGAGGGATCAAGGGGAAAAGCAAACCAATCTAACTATTGATGAGGGTGGGGATGAGCTTCTTTCAAATGATGCTTTTGTTATGTCATCTTGCTTGTTGGCTAATCATGGAGACATTGATCCTTGGTGGATTGATAGTGGAGCCACTTCTCATATGACATATCATAAAGAGTATTTTTCATCTTTAATGGCATTTGATGGTGATAGGAAGGTAATCTATACCGCAAATGATGGTGAGTGTGCAATCAAGGGGATTGGCACAATTCCTATTTCACTTTCTACAAATAGGAATATAGAATTGAAAGATGTTTTGCTCATTCCATCCATTACCAAGAACTTACTTAGTGTAAGCCAAATGCTTGACAAAGGATTCAAAGTTGAGTTTGATGGTGATGCTTGCTTGATCAAAAAGGGGTGTAGTATCATTGCAAAAGGGAAAAGGCAAGGGAAATTGTTCAAGCTTGATGCATGTGTTGTTGCTAACCAAGTTGGATGCATGGCAAATGAACAAATGTCAATTCAAGAGGTATGGCATAAAAGGATGGGACATCTCAACTACAAGGCCTTGGAGGTAATAGCCAAAAAGGAGGTAGTAAGGGGACTTCCCAAGTCTCTTACTTGCTTGAATCATGTTTGTGAAGAATGTGCTTTGTCTAAATCACATAGATTGCCATATACTAGATCTATATCTAGATCTAAGATGCCTTTTTCTCTCTTGCATTCGGATATTCATGGTGTTACTACAATTAGCAATGGAGGTGCTAAGATGTATGTAACTTTCATTGATGATTTTAGTAGATTTTGTTGGGTTTATCTACTAAAGAGCAAGGATGAGGTGTTTGATGTGTTTGTCAAGTTCAAAGTTGCTATTGAGACTCAATTTACAACCAAAATCAAATGCTTGAGGAGCGACAATGGTGGTGAATACATTTCTAACAAATTCAAAGCCTTTTGCGATGAGCATGGGATCAAGAGGGAGTACACATGTCCAAGAACACCACAACAAAATGGAGTGGCCGAGAGGAAGAATAGAACCTTGTGTGAGAGTGCAAAGGCAATGAGATTGAATGCTAATCTTCCTAAACCTTTTTGGAGTGATGCTTTGTTGTGTGCAAATTTCCTATGCAATAGATGGCCAAGTGTTGTATTGGAAGGAAAAACCCCTTTTGAAGCTTTGTTTGGTACGAAGCCTAATGTCAAGTTTCTAAGAACTTTTGGATGCATTTGCTACTTCAACATTACTCTTGATGATAGAACTAAGGAGGATCCATCTTCAAGAAAGGGCATTTTTGTTGGTTATAGTGAAGTAAGCAAAGCATATAGGATTTATGTTCCTTCAATCAAGAAAGTGTTCACAAGTAGGGATGTCATTTTTGATGAAGGTAACATTCCAAAAGTTGTTTCAAGTGATGATGGTGTTGTTGCAACTAATGTGCTTGATGACAATGGAGTTGATGACACATTGGATGTGGATGTTGAAGAAGCCTCTTCAAGTCAAAATCCAAGGAGAACTCCAAGGCATAAAGTGAAACCCTCAAGGCTCACTTATGATGGCAAAGGTAAGCAAGTGGTGGATGGATCCAACTATGCTTTCCTAACTTCTTTTGATGTACCTTCATGTGTAGATGAAGCAAGGCAAGAAGAGGAATGGATCCAAGCAATGGATCTTGAGTTTGAAGCACTTATGAAGAACAACACATGGAGATTGGTGGAGCTTCCAAAGGGCAAAAGTGCAATTGGATGCAAATGGATCTTCAAGGTAAAGACAAATCAAGATGGATCTATCAACAAGTTGAAGGCAAGGTTGGTGGCTAAAGGTTATGCTCAAGAGCATGGCATTGACTATGAGGAAACCTTTGCACCCGTGGCAAAGATGGTGAGCATAAGAGTAATCATTTCCCTTGCAACTCTTTATGGATGGGATCTTTGGCAATTAGACATTTCTAATGCTTTCTTGAATGGTGATCTTGAAGAGGAAGTCTACATGGAGCAACCCGAGAGCTATGTTTCTCATAGCAAGCCTAATCATGTGTGTTTTCTACAAAAAAAGTTTGTATGGTCTTAAGCAAGCACCAAGGAGTTGGTATGCTAGGCTTAACTCTTTTCTACTTTCTCAAAACTTCACTATGAGTGAGTATGATCATTCACTTTACTTTAGAATTAGTGCTAATGATGTTACAATCCTTCTAATTTATGTGGATGACATTATTTTAAGTGGAGGGAACAAGGAAGATATAGAAGATATCAAGAAAGCACTAAAAAAGGAATTTGAAGTGCATGATCTTGGTCTTTTGAGCTATATCTTAGGAATAGAAGTAATTAGAACTTCTCAAATCACTTTTATTTCACAAGAGAAGTATGCTATTTCTATTCTCAATAGATTTCATATGGTAGATGCAAATCCTATTGATACACCTATGGAATCACATGTAAAGCTAACTATAAGAGGTAATGAAAGATCCTTCGAGGACATTACTCTCTATAGGAAGCTAATAGGTTCTCTTATATATCTAACCATCACAAGACCTGATTTATCTTATTGTGTTGGTAGATTAAGCCAATTCATGCAAGATCCTAGCATAGAACATTGGAAACTAGGAAAGAGGATCTTGAGATACATCTCGGGAACAAAAGATTTTGGCATTGTTTATAGAGGCTCATCACCTAACTTATTTGGTTTTTCAGATTCAGATTTTGCAGGAGACCTTATGGATAGAAAATCCATAAATGCACATGCTATTTTCATAGGTGATGGAGCTATCTCATGGATGTCGAAGAAACAAGCAACTATATCACTTTCTTCTAGTGAGGCCGAGTACAAAGCTTTGACATCATGCACAAAGGAGATGGTGTGGATCAAGAGGATGATTATGGAGCTTCATTTGCTGGATTTTTCAGAGAGTCCAATCATCTTTTGTGACAACCTTTCAGCCCAAAGTCTAGCAAGCAATCCGGTTTTCCATGCAAGGAGCAAACATATCGAGGTGGCTTACCATTTTGTGAGAGAACAAGTGGTGGCAAAAGAGATCAAGCTTGAACATGTCCCATCAAAGGAATGTGTGGCTGATATCTTTACCAAAGCATTGGGAAAGGACTTATTTTTCAAGCATAGAACAAGTCTTGGTGTACTTTCTAAATCTATGCTAAAACTAGTTGAAGAGGGAGTGTGAAAAATTGTCAACTAGTAGTATTTTCCTAACTTGAGATTTTGTAGGCCTATGGCCAAATAAAAGTTAGAGATAGGTTCATACATGTATGTAGAGGCCCAAAGTATGTGTACACTACTTTTGAGGTCACATTAATTAGAGGAGGTCGAGTGTGGAGCTCTTCTATTGGCTCATAATTTGGTGCATTCCTATTTGACCAAATTTCTAGGTATATGGGTGAATCCTATTGGACCCCAATTTTAGCCTATCATAAGACAAGTGGCCAAGAGGCACTATGGCTGCTATAAATAGCCATCTCCACGAGTATGTACACATCTCATTTTCATTCTATTGAATGAATGTTATGCTCTTTGAAGGTCCATCTTCTTCTCTCTCACTTTTTTGTTCATATCTTGCATTCTAGCCACTAGAATTGTGATTTCTTTGTTGCTATGGCTTCACACGTGTGAAATGCAGGTTGTAGGCTCTGAAGTACGGACAGGGACAGCAAGTTTCTGTTTGTGGAAGCTTATGATCAGATTTTGATGTTTAGTTGATGTTTAGTATGCTTAACATCACAATTTCTATCATTTTTTCAATCTAGATGTGCATAACTTCCATGGCCAAGATCTTTATGAAACTTTAGCATCTTTTGGATCTGAGTTTTTCACAATTTCTTCAGATTGTTCACCTTGTTGACCCATCTCGTCAAATGTAGCATCCCTAGAAATCACAAGCTTCTATGCATTTGTATCATACATTCTATATGCCTTGGCCTTCTCATCATATCCGAGGAAAATACACTTGACAGCTTTTGCATCCAATTTTTTTCATTTCTCATCAGGAATATGAGCATAAGCATCACAACCAAATACTCTCAAAAGAGAAATATTAGGTTTCTTTCCAGTAAAAGCTTCATGAGGTGTCTTACCTTCCACAGATTTCGTAGGACATTGATTCAAAATGTGCGTAGCTGTGCTGCAAGCTTCTGCCCAAAAGGTGTTTGGCATACCCTTGCTTTTGAGCATTGCTCTGGCCATCTCAACAATGGATCTATTCTTTCGCTCTACAACTCCGTTTTGCTGCAGTGAATAAGGTGTTGTAGTCTGTCTCTTGATCCCTTGATCTTTGCAAAAATCAATAAATTCTGTCGAAAAATACTCACCACCTCCATCAGTTCTCAAGGTCTTGATGTAGCTTCTTGTTTGCTTTTCAACTAATGCCTTGAATTCCTTGAACTTAGCAAAAGCGTCTGATTTCTTGCTTATGAAATAAATCCAAATGCATCTGCTATAATCATCAATAAAGGTAATAAAGTAATAGCAGCCACTAAGAGATCTAGTTTGCATTGGTCCACATATATCACTGTGGACAAGATCTAGGATGCCACTGGCTCTCCTTCCTCCACTTTTGGGAAACCGTTCTCTGTGTTGTTTTACCAAAATGCAACCTTCATAGATTTTTCCTTCAAAAGAAATATCAGGCAATCCAGTAACTAGATTACCTCTTTTCAGAATTTGTAAACTTTGAGCACTGATATGACCAAATCGTTGATGCCAAAGATCACTTCGACTATCAACAATGCTTACCATAGCTTGAGTAAAAGATCTCGCATTCAGTTTGTAGAGTCAATTTCCGTTGACTCTAGCTCCTGTAGCAATCACTTTGTAGTGATTCTTGATGTCCTTAATGAGACATTTGTTGCTATCAAACTCAACCTTGAATTATTGATCAGCCATCATCCCAACTGATAGTAAATTGTTGGCTAAACCAGGAACATATTGCACATTGCTTATCCGCTTTATCATTTCGCTGGCTAGCTTCAGTGGTACCACTCCAAATCCTTTCACAGGTAGCAATTGGCCATCAGCTTGTCCAACTTCATCGCCATTGTGGATTTTCTTGAATTTCGAAAACCACTCCTTCCTCAAAGTCATGTTCTTAGACGCTCTACTGTCAATGTACCAGGTATCCTTTGCTTCGTCACTTGTCATTAGCGCCATAATGAACAAGTTTGAGCTTTCACCTGTATCATCTTCATATTGATCATCATTGAATTGATGTTGATTAATATAATTGTCTTCATAATGATCATCATCAAATTGATGTTGATCAGCATAATTTGCCTTTTCTTTGTGCTATCTCCTTTTGTTTCTTGAAGCATTCACGCTCCCAATGGCCAGCTTTGTTGTAGTACCTACAATTTCCAAGTTTATTTTGCCTGGAATAGCCACATCCTTGACCTTGGCCTTGATTCCAATTGCCTCGATTCGGGCTATCATTAGCTTGCTCATGAAATTGTTGAAATGATCCCCGGCTTGAGTTTCCTCCTCTCGATTGATACCTACCACGACCAAATCTTTCGCCTCGTCCTCTAACTGCAAGAGCTTGATCATAGTCCCTGTTATCTTGACATTGCTCTTCCTGCAAAAGTAATCCACCTAGCCCTTCATAGGTTGGAAGATTCTCCCGTGTGGCAATGCTTCTCACAAACATCTGATGTGACTCACTCAAGTTGTTCAATGTCAATTGAACGATCTCGCAATCTTGTACTTGCTCTCCAACGGCAGCTAGTTGATCACGGATCTCCTTTACCTTCAATAGGTCAAAATATCACTCTGTTTTCTCCTTTACCTTCAAACCTAAAGGACAAACCTTAAACAAAAGTGGTCCAGTACCAATGTTAAGGGCCCTTTCAAAATTTCAGTTGAAGTTGAAGAGAGATGAAGGAAAACTTCAATGAATTTTTGGCCGTCGGATCTGTGCAAGATCTATGGTCCATATCAGCTTGTTTTTTGCCTTTGACATGTGGCATTCATCCACACATGCGCTCTCACTTTTTGTGTTTGTAAGGGGACCCAACCCCTGCAGACGCTATGTTTTTAGAGCTATTTGTCGCACGACTCCTGGGCCTCCCCTCGGGCGTTTTGGACAGCAAGCTAGGCGTTTCGCCCGAGCACTATCAATCAATAACCATAAGCAATCACCAAGATAAAGAGGAAAAACACACCATCACACTATATCACACTGAATGAAAGAGAGTACAATAAACCCTGAATATATGTAGAGAGAAAGAGAGAGAAAAAAAAATAGTAGTTGACTATAGACTAGCCTACAACTACTTACAGCTGGTAACAGTTGTCAATAGTAGATTGTAAACAGTAACAAGTTTATCATTGGTTTCTAACAATACTTTTCCCTTCCTTTTGGCTACTTTGGAAGATTTTCCTTCTTAGGGTTAGAACCTTAGAAGTGGACTTACTTTAATACACCTTCTCTTTCCTGAACAAAAGTTCATTATGGATAGAGAAGTCATTAGTACCCTTTATAGCCTTCCCCCCAGATTGATCACCATGATTATCAATCCCACTTGATGACATTACTAGAACCCTATTTTAGATTGGTCCAAAATGTGGGTCTTTCTCATAAATACCTCTCAAGGAGAGATAAAAGTCCATACTGATCTCAGTGAAGTTCATTCACTTTATCAATTCAACTAAGTGCATCAGCCACCTGATTAGATGAGCCCTTAATATACCGCACTTCAAAGTCAAATTCTTGCATGAGTTCTGCCCATTTGGCCTTATGATCTCGCAAGTCATTTTGATTAACAAAATACCTTAAAGGTTGATGATCCATATTAACCACAAATTTATTACCGTACATGTAATGCCTCCATGATTTCAAAGCATGAAGTACAGCAAAAAGCTCTTTTTCCTGAGTGGTGTACCTTCAATGAAATCTAAGAATGACTTAAGTTCATGCACCGTTTTAGGGATTGGCCATTCCACTACCGTCTTTGTCTTTTCTTCGTCAATCTTGATTCCAAAGGAGGTATTCTTATGACCAAGGTAAAGAAGTTCCTTCTTAAAGAATTCGCACTTTGATTCTTTTGCATAAAGCTTCTCTTGTCTTAAAATACATAAGACAATACGGAGATGCTTAGCATGCTCTTTGAGTTTTCTGTTATAGATCAGAATATTGTTCAGAAACACTACTACGAACTTCCCCAAATATGGATGAAGTAAATTGTTCATCATTTGCTGGAAAGTAGACGGAGCATTTGTCAAACCAAAGGGCAATACAAGAAACTCGTAGTGGCCAAACCTGGTCCTAAAATCGGTTTTAGATACATCTTTCAAATGTATCCTAATCTGATGGTATCCCATACGTAGATCAATTTTCGTAAAGTATTTAGCTGCATTCAATCGATTTATGAGATCGTCCATCCCAGGCAACAGGTATTTATTTTTAACTGTAAGTTTGTTCAGAGCCTTGTAATCTACACATAGCCGGAAACTCCCATCTTTCTTACTCTTAAGAAGGACAGGTGCTCCCCATGGAGATTTACTTGGTCTTATGTGTCCCATCCTGAGATACTCCTCGATCTGCCTAGCCAATTCCTCCTCTTCCTTCTGACTAAACTGATATGGTTGTCTGAAGATAGGACGACTATCGGGCAAAAGATCTATCTTATGATCCACTGACCGAGCGGGCTGTAGTCGATAAGGTAACTGCTCCGGAAAAACTTCACTAAACTCTTGCTCTAAATCTTGCAAAAGCTGTTGTTCCTTATGCAAATTTTCGATGTTAAAGCATGAAAACACATTCACATCCTCAACATTACAATGCATACGAGATTTCAAAAGCAAGTGAAAGAGTTCATACTCAAAATCATGAAGTTTCTCAATTAATTCAGCTGAGAAAATCATCGACGATGGAAGTACATCGATCTCTCCAGAAATAGAGACAATATGATCAAACTTATCTTTAAATACCATAGAATGATTTTTAAAATATATCTCTAAGAGTCTGATTTGCAAAAAAACCATTCATAGCTCAAAATCACATCAGTCCGAGCCAGATTCATGACATGGAAATCCAACGGCTCAACATAGTCCTGCATCCGAAGCTCTAAGTTGGAGACTTTGACATCCCAAATCTTAGTGTCCAACCCTGAGGCAAGACGGACCACGTAACGGTGGTCACTGGCCATGGTGGGCACTCGGAGATTCTACACAAGTCGAGCATTCAAAAAATTGTGAGTACTACCTGATTAAAATAGCACATTCATGTCTTTCCCTAAAATATTGCCTCTCACACGAAACTATTCAATAGGCTTGAAAGAGAGTGCACTAGAGTTACAAGTACAGTCACAATTATTCGACAAATTGACTTCCAATTTATCTGTCGATAAATCCACAGACATGAAACTTGATGACTTTGCTTTCCGTTCGGGACACTATTTGGCACGGTGCCCGGGTTTATTGCAGAGAAAACACAGATTCTGTTTAAGCGCCGCCAACCGTGCTTTGTCTTTGACCACCAGTTTTTTCTTATTCTTTTTCTTCGTTGGGTGTTGGTACGGTTCTGCTTCCAGCTCATCAAAAAACTACTTCTTACGCTTGTTAGATTTTTCTTGCTTGGGTTTCAGGGCCATTTGGCCATGCACACTTTTTCGTGATGCAACAACTGTACTATCATAGGCTTTCGCCACATGGATGGCATCCTTTAGTGAGTTAAGGATATTTCGTTTGCATTCATTTTGATAGTCAGTTGGCAGTCCGGCAATAAATTGCCACTGTGCTAACTTATGATCAAATAGCGGCACCTTGGCCAAAGAGTCCAAGAACTCTTGGCCATTTTGCAGTTGATATACCGAATATATAGTTCAGAATCGTCTATCGTGACAAAAGCTTTCTAGAATTCCGTCAGGAATCCAGCCCAAGTCACCGGTTCCATGGAAAGTTCCCTCCACCAAGAAGAGGCTGTACCTTCCAGAAATAATAGAACCGATGATATTCTTTTATCTTCTGGGACATTGTGCAAGCTAAAATAGCTTTTCCAATGGTTTATCTAGTCTTCAACAACTTTCGGGCATTTAAACTTTTAATCACCGAAAAATATTTCTGACTGGTAGCCCAAGTTGTTAGAAATAATAGCTTGTAGTTGATTAGATAGATTTTGCATTTGTTTATCTCGTTGTTTATTGCTCTCATGAAGTTCTATGGAGGCGCAAACAAGTGGGGGATGAGGGCAGAGAAAACGCCCACCATCACCACACACACAATGCTTAACATTTGCATGTTTCAGGGTGCGTTGGAGGACAGTGACCAGCAACATGCCAGTACTATTTTTTAGGGATTTAAAACACAGTTTTTCAAGCTTTTGATTGCCGAAAGCAGCAAGACACATACATCTGCTGTTCTTTGCAGATTACCTCTGTTTTAGAAGTTGTTTACAGATTGCTTTACATGTATTAACTTGTTTCCAGCATAAGCAATGGTTCTAAGACAAGATTTACAGGGTTTTTGCTATCACTGTGCTTAAAAAATAGTCGTTATGCTGCCAAAAAATTTCAGAAACCTAGTTTTGCAGGCTATAACGACTAGTTTAACAAATGGTCATCAGATCTGAACCCAACCATCCTCCAGAATGGCTTTACAAGCTCCTAACCCTGCAAACAACTGTTAGGTTGCTGAAAAATAAAGCATAAACCAGTGATTCACAGTAAGCAGCCTTGCAATCCTGTCAAACATCACCAACACTCAACAGTCAACAGATTAGAGTATTTTTGCTTCTATTACAGCCTATTCCCAGCGTCAAGCAGTCTCTGAAGTTCTTTCTTTATCAAATCCGCAACATTAGGATTACAGTGATAGAACTTTGTAACCTTTGGAACTGCATCAGGTACTAAAGGTATGGTGTGTTCAATAACTGATGTCGGAATACCCTTGAGATCTTGATTAGTCCATGCAAAGCAATCTTGATACTTAAAAAGTAATGTTCGGAGTGCTTGAAGCTGTTCAAGATTAAGTTGTGATCCAACTTGTACAATCTTTTCTGGTTCTCCTGGTTCGGCAAGATTCATAGCATGTGTCCTAGTTGGGCCAAAGATCTTTTGATTCTGGCATCTAATCTTCGGATTCACGATGTGCTTTGGGTAACATGATAATTACATCATCCAGTTTATAACGTTTAAAATATTCGGGCATATCATGCTGGAATACATCTGCTTGTTCTTTGTCAAAAGGACTTGTCTTGGATCTTCCCTTAGCCTTTTTAGCAGGAATTGATCGTGGAGGTGATGACTTCTGAGAAGATAAACTCTTCTTCGAAGGTGAAGACTTCCTAGATGATGATGTCTTGCTAGAACTCTGACTTGTAGAATCATCCTTGACTTTTCCTTTGCCTTTATCCAGTAAGGATGGGACATTCTTCGAATCAATCTTTTGAGGAGGATTTTCCAATTTCAAGACTATATTATAATGTTGCTTGGCTTATTTCTTCGTCATTGACCCTGTGATCCTGTCTTCTTTCAATATAACTGCTTTTGGCGGTTTTGTTGTTGGTTCATCAGAAATATTATGCACTCCAAATCTGGTCGGATCTATATGATTTAGAATCTGCTCATCAATAAGTTCTGCATTGTCATCATAAGTCAAGACATGACTCATAGGAATGAGTTCATCTCTGGTATAGGTTCCATTGATATCCAAGCTACATTCAGCACATTCAATGGAGAAGTGATCGGTGTATCCAAGGTTTGATCCAATAATGAAATATCGCTCAAATTTGACTAATCATCTTTTTGACACATATATCCTACTGTACAGTCAATCGTTGCAAGAGCTTCATTTTAGTTGACAATATCGGTTTGAGAATCGTAATGAACTCCCAAATTTTTTACTGACTGGTCACAAGTATGATCCATTGTTAATTAATCATCATCCTCTTTTTGAACCACTAGTTTGATAGTCCAAGTTACAGGATCAACCTTGACTGCATGTTCACGATTTTCAAAAGTGATTTTCTCGGTACCCCAGTTTTGAATTCTTGCACAACTCGTAACCATGGGCGTTCCAATAGGACTCGATAGACATTTGGTGCTTCTGGTAGGTCCATTACTACGAAAGTAATGACAAACTGTACTCCGACAATTTTGACAAATATATCTTTACGAACTATCATTTGATCAGCTAGCTTAATGGCAAAAGTCGCAAGTTTTATCTTTGTAAGGCCCCATTTTGCACATAGCTTTGTAGAAATCAGGTTAACTCCCGAATCGCCATCTATCACAGCTGCTTCATTAGGAAACTGTGTATGCTGGATCGGTAGAGTGATATTTTTTTGTTCACTTTCCCAAGCTGCTCCGACATGGAGTACTTCATTAGATTCTTCAAATCCAGCACAAAAAAGTGGCTCCTGATGGACTTCTGGTCCAGCTTGAGTTAATTTTTGCACTAATACTTCTTTTGCTTTTGGCACCAACTTCAGAAACTCTTCCAACGAAGTATTGATTTTACTAGACAAAATATTCATGAGTAGTTCTATTTGTGGTGCTTCCGGTTCAATCATCTTGAAAGGTTCTTCATGATGATGCAACTGAGCATTCATATTTGTATGTGAATTTTTCGGTGACTGCAATGGTGAAGAACGAACTTTGGTTGTTGCTCTAGCAGCTTCAAGCTTCTCTTCTTCTTGCAGATGTTTAATCCACTGCCTCATTTCTTGATATCTTCTTTTTTCTGCATGAAGATTTGGATAGACTCTAAATGTTATTGGTATATCAGTTAATGGTTACATAGAATCAGCAAGTACTGGATCTGCTACCGGTTCTTTCTGTTTCTGTGCTCTGGTGACCACCAACAAGGGTACACTTGGTTTATTCTGAGCTACTGGTCTTTGCTTGATTGTTATCAAATTTACAGGAGCTGTAGTCAGTGGTGGCTTCGGTTTTGCTGGACACTCCTTATAGCAATGCCCATAACCACAGTCATGACAGAATGATACAAATTTTCCTTTATTTGGACATTCTGCAACTCTGTGATTTTCTCCACATGCAAAGTATCCAAGTGATGCTCTGGTCCGATTTCTAGATGCTTGTTGTTGAGCGGCAGCATAAATAGCATATTGTTCTAAAGATCCACCTTCTTGATCATTACCATGGTTCCATTGCTCGGCACTTCTGTAAGGTTCTGGTTCCATCAAATTGGCAAGAGGAGCGGGG
Source organism: Diphasiastrum complanatum (assembly GCA_029204225.1). NCBI lineage: Eukaryota > Viridiplantae > Streptophyta > Lycopodiopsida > Lycopodiales > Lycopodiaceae > Diphasiastrum > Diphasiastrum complanatum. The sequence goes on along the minus strand of CM055113.1, from coordinate 26,952,472 downwards.
TGCTTTGGTGGGGCAGGTAAGGCTAACCGTTCCGGGTATCCAAGAGCAGATTGACGAGGTCTAGCTGTCGGATTTCCTCCATAACATGGTTCTTGATATCCCATCTGGACATACCATTGCTGAATTATCCGAGGATTGAAATTGCAAAAGGCAGTCTCATGATCAGGCGAATTACACAAATGGCATATACTGATTTCCATTCTTTTTTTTTTATTGTGAGCACTCATTCACTGTGTGATTTCCTATACAAATAGAACACCAGACATTTTTCCTAGTAGGAAAAGTCTTTGCAACTTCTCAAGTTTCTTGTTCGCTTGTCCATATAAATCTTCCAATGCTTTGATCTTCTCATCAAATTGTGACTGCAACTTTTCCATCTGTTTCTACTAGTTCTACCCGAGTTTCTCGAACTCATTGAGCATCATTTCTATAGTAGCGTTGACATTCGTTGATGCAATAGTGGTGGATGTCGTAGTAGTCTACCCTGCTATATAAGCCAACATATTGATATTCGGCTCATCATCTGAATCTTCATCCTCCTACCAAATTGCATCATCCATGGCATTTTGCAAAAGTGCATCCTCATTATGGCATTTCAACTCAAGTCTAATCCTTTTAGGTAAACCTGACAAAAACCACATAATCATGGCATTTTCGTTATTCAGCTCAAGTTCACACTTAGATATGAGGCATTTTACCCGTTTGATGTAATCTTAAACCATTTCCGCTTTCCCATTTTAATTTTACTTAAAAGTAGGAAAGGGTCTTCCATAAACTTTCGAGGTTTGAATCGTGTGATAAGGGCTTGTTTAACAGTCTCCCAATCTATACTCTCGGTTTCATCTTGATTATAGTACCAATCTTGTGTTGCGTCTGTTAAGGCCATAGGAAAGAGCTTAAATTTACCTTGGGGAAAAATTTTGCCATACACTTCACAAGATTCAAAATAGATCTAAAGAAATCTAACTGGATCTGTTAATCCATTGTATTTGGGTAGATCCAAATGGGGTGCTCTTCTAACAATGATTGGATTGACTTATTGAGAAGCACCTCCAGAGGCAGCCATCTTTACATATTAAATCAAGCAGACAATGAGATTGGATCTAAATTTTCAATCAAAACTATCTCAGATCAGATCTGCTAGATCTCTTCCACTTGACAAGGATCAAATTCCTATATTGTGAAAAAGATTTCGAAATTTAACCAATCGATACTTCTCAAAAATGAAAAATTCTCAGAATCAAAATCGGATTGTATCAGATTTGATCCAAAATTTGATATGGGCTTAAGTGATCAGAAAAATCTGAACCTAAAAATAGAATTGGCAAAGGTTCCCTAGGCGAAGATTTCCTAGACGAAGGTTCAACAGTGTTATTTTTGGAGAAAAAAAAAAAACTCTTTAATCAGGTTTTTCTAACAAATTCTTTGGAAATAGCCTTCGCCGAACTCTCGGACTCAGAATTTGACATAGATAAAGCTAGGATAAGACTGGCGAAGGTTTTTGGCACACAAAAACATAGTTTTAGTAGTTTGGCGAGGGTAAAAATAAAATTTCTATAATCTGGATTGGATGAATGTTCGTCAAACTCAAAAATATAAATTTACTATAAATAGAATGATCTGGAAACTCGGTGAAGGTTTTGACGAAGAATCAAGAGTAATATTGACATTTTTTTGCAAAAAAGAGACTTTTTTGGCAAAAATATGACAATATGACAATTGATCCTCTGAGGAACCTTCTATTTCTGATATAATTGTTCGCTGACCTGTAAGTAGATAGATCTTAATCACACTTATGCACAGTGAATCGGGCGAAGGTTCTTTTCCTGTATTTTTAGGGTTTTGGTGACTTTTGGTATTTTTTGATGGTTTTTCTGATGTTTATGAAAATGTGCTAAGAAGAATTGTTTGCCCTTCAGACTGAAGATTCTGTGATCAAACCAAAGGTGCCTGCAACTCGACAAACATTTCTTGAAAAAAGGCAAAAAGTTATCAACTCTGATGATGATTTTTGTCTCCTTTTGACTAAAATCTACAAATTTGACCAATTTTGTTGTTTTTTCTGATATTTCAAATCCAAATGGATCTTAAGATTGGTGATCTGAATACCTTTTTCTGTTCTACAATCAAATTAGATTTCAAACAAGCAAATCCACTCAAATCAGGCAAAATCACTCCCAAACTAACCTTAAATGCAAATTTAACACTATTCATGCCATGACAAGATGCCTAATACAAGCTAACCATCCAACAAACATGTTGTAAACTAAAAATTTGGCATAGCTCCCCGACAACGGTGCCAAAATTGTAGTGGGTTTCTTTCCTTGCCTATCCTCAGCCCAAGATCTAATCAATCTAACATTGAGGAGATGAAGTTAGTTGTCACGTGTAGATTCGTTTCCATGAGAGCGATAGCATAGTTCAGACTTCAGCGTGAATGGAAGATTCACATCTAACTCCAACATCCATTAACCCTAAGCATTAACACTACATCCATTAACACTAGATCCACAATGAAGATAGCTTACTCTTTCTCTCTCTCCCTTTCTCCCATATAAAAAGTATAAAAACATGCAATTCCAATAACAATCAAATCCAACAATTAGAAAACACAATAAAAGCATGAGAGATGGAGGAAAAGTGATAGAGAGCAAGGACATTCATAAATCCATTTCACAAGAGAACCAATCTGCTTTATTGAAATGAAGAATCTGATATGTACATGTGTAGGAAACTCGAGTTGGTCTCTTTTTATGGTAGAGAGGAGGACCCTGGCCTCTGAATCCTATTGGTCCATTTCTGCCTCTCTAATTATTCAAATTTAAAAAAGAGTGAGAACCATCCAAAATTGGAGGGAAATCCAACTTTATTCACGAACTTGACATTTAGGCCCTACGACATTAAAAGTCTCGCAAAAAGGCTTGAAGTCTTTTTATTGACTTTCTAATTAATCAAATAACTATGTGATCATCGGGTTGGACTTACACATGCAGGGTGCCAAATCCCTCTCACCTATTAACTAGAGTTTCCTTGGGATCCGCAAACTCTCCAACATAGACTGAACCCGAAACCGCAACCACAATAGAGGAGGACCGCAAGGAGAATCGAGGAGGACCGAAATGATCGCAACTGCAACCAACTTCACAACTGACCACAACTGCAATTGACCATTAATGAATCTAAAATATGGTCCAAAAATTGGTCCGTTTGCGATTAGTTCTGATCCAGTTGTGATTGCGATCAATTGCGGTCCGAAGAGAGGCCAAAGGAGGGCCAAGGGAGGGCAGAAGGAGGCCGCTCCAGCGTTGTTGTTGTTGATTTGTTCTACAGGTGTACAGCTGCAGCTATTGTCTTAGCCCAGAATTGACTTGGCAATTGAGTCTGTGCCATCATGCATCTGGCTCCTTCAACTAGCATCATGTTTCTTCTTTCCTGGATACCATTATATTTTGGTGTGTACACAAGAGTGAACTGATGTTTGATCCCTTGTTCTTGGCAGAATTTTGAAAACTCTTTGCTCTTGTACTCACCTCCATTGTCAGATCTGATGATTTGTATCTTCTTTGAAGTGTGTCGCTCTACAAATGCCATGAACTTCTTGAAGGAATCAAACACTTTATATTTCTTTTCTAGGTAGTAGATCGTAGTCATACGGCTGTAGTCATCTATGAATGTTAGGAAATATCTCGATCTTGAGAGCGAATCCATTTTCATCGGTCCACAAACATCTAAGTGGACAAGCTCAAGAACTTCTTTGGCTCTTCTTCCCTCATGTGTGAACCGATGTGTGAACAACAGGCTTCGTAGAACTCAGTATCGGGCCTTGATATCTTTAGACCTGTGACTATGTCTTTCTTACACGTCATACAAGCTCCTCATGTTCAGATGATACATTCTTCTGTGCCAAAGCTAATCTTCATTCTCTGATGCATTTAATATGCTATCAGAGTTGCTGATTATCTTGGCTTTGTAGAGATTTCCTTTTTTGCATCCAACCGTCAGCAATTTTTTTGTAGTTTTTTCGATCATGCGACATGTATTTCCATCGAACAAAACTCGAATTCCAAGATCTGCCATCTTGGAGACTGATAGCAGATTTTTTCTCAGTGAAGCCACGTAGAGTGCTCCTGGAAACTCTACTTGACTTGACAGTGTTCGCAGCTATAGAGTCCAAATGTCTTTGACATCGTGTCTTCTCCCATCACCTAGAATAACTACTCTGTTATTTTTAAGTTCTCTGAAGTCGATCAAGATTTTCTTGTTGAAGGTGATGTGTGATGTTGCTCCTGAATCAATGACTACATTGTAGTCTTGTTTAGTGTAGCTCGCTAAAACTTTATCAAGTATTGTGAAGGCTTCATCACCTCTATCTGCATCCTTGGATGACTCTGCAACATTTGCTTTCTCAGCCTTGTTCTTTCTTTTTGGGTTGGATCTGCAATCGTATGCAAAGTGCCCCTTCTTCTTGCAGTGCATGCAAGGTATTGCTGGATTGAACCAGCATTTGTCGGCCGTATGGCCTGGTTTGTGATACTGATCATAGGAAAAAGATTGTTGATTTGAGGACTTCATCTTCTCAAATCTGGGTTTGTTCTTGTTTTTCTTCCGTCCTTTCGTGAAAAAGGCCTTCTCCTGATCATTGCTTCCTTCTCCTTCGTCCCTCATCAGTCTCTCATTAGCAACAAGACTGACTACTTTGTCTAATGTCATATTTGGCAGACTCAGTATGATAGGATGTTGTGGTGCTGGTAGGATGTAGGTAGAGACTTCATGAAGTACATCAGCTGTTGTGGTGCTGGGACCTGGTGCTCATGTCCTGATGCAACGAGTTGAGCAAAGATCGTTCTTATCTTCTCAACATGCTGGTCTAATTAGTTGCCATCCCATCGTATGGATTGTAGTTGATTGTGAAAATGAATCACTAAAGCTGCAGTCCTCCCTTCATACTTCTATTTTAATCTTTCTCATGTTGTATGGCTACTTTCGTAGTCTTCAATCTGCATGAATAGATCTTCGTTAATGGACGAAATGATGATCGTCATTGCATGCTCATCCTTTCTGATTCATTCAGCTCTCCTCAGGTCTCCCTCTGGATGCTGCACCTCTGAGAATTCAGTCACTGGCCAGATGCCTTCGTCTTTCAGAAGTGTTTTGATTTTGAATTTCCATATCCTATAGTTTGCGCCATCCAGACTGATTGCTACTCTTGTCTGGATCGTTGTAGCCATATTGTGTTGTCTAGAAAATCGTTGTTCAGATATCAGTAGTGATAACTTGTAGACTCTGATAACATGTTGCGAACGGTTTTGTTTATTTGAATTTTCTTTTGTGTGGAAGCTCACAGGAACCTAGACACGCGACTACAAATACAGAACAGATTTCATTCTAGCAATCAAGACAGCGGAAGACAAGGAGATGCACAAAATAGAGAAATCAAATTATTAGTTTAATTTTTAGAGCAAGATGGTCAATGTCTCGCTCGTTGGCGGCCTGACGCTCTGCTCTTTCGCTGTGTTCTGCTCATTGGCCACAGACTTTCATACACAGCTTTTTCGTTTCTATGCTTTTTCTTTTCTGCTCTACTCGCACACACTCTCTATGTCTCATTGGATATATTTTGATCCAAAAAAATAGTTTATATCTCCACTGTGTGGAGTTGACAAGATAGCTATACAGAGAATTACAAGAGTAGTTAATGCTAATCAACTAACCAATTGCTCTCCGTTATTGCTAGTCATTTCAGTTGGGCATGAATTTTAAGACTCCACGCCCATTGAGCTACTAGCTAGTAGCGCGAAAGATTTTCTTTCATTTCTTCCATTTCGTGCCGTGTCTTTGTCTTTCTAGTCCTGGAGGCATGTTTGACTTTTGCGAATCATTTGACATTTGAGTTCTGTTTTGCTTCGTGTCTTAAGGTTTCCGAGGTCCGTTGACTTTTGCACATTGTTTGCCATTCGACCTTCGCTTAGTTTTCGCGTTGCGGCAAAGTTGTAGGAGTTCACCATTTCTGACACTCAAGTCAAAGACTGATAGGTGTAGTCATGCTTGAGGAGAGAGTGAGATAGCTTATTCCGCTATGCACAAACATTTTCCATTCGAGTTCATTTTTTTTTTCGAGTTTCGAGTTCGCTTCTTTTCGTGTTTGTTTCTTTTTTAGTTATCTTTCAGTTCATGCCTCTTTCAACAATCTGCATATTGCACAAGATTCTATCAGAATTTCAAATTGGTATCAGAGCAGCAGGGTGTTGTAGGTATGTACGATCCAATGGAGCTGTCATCAGCATCTTTCACCAGGAAAAATGACACAAGAAACATCTCAGGAGAGAGGACTCCATACAAGTATCGGCAGTCCAAATGGTAGGAGACATAAAAGTTCTTTCGATTGGAGCTTCGGGGAAGATCATAACGATCGTTGTAAGGGGATTCTAGAGAAAATTCCGGAGAAACTTGCAATTTCGATGGTTTCGAGAAAATCATCGATGGTGGCCTCATAATTTACTATGTGGACAACTGTTTTGCAACAAGATTGGCAAGCAAAACTGAAGAAACAAAATGTTTTTGTTACCAAAGCTCTGCTAGCTCTCGACTCCCAACTTGATGAATATCTCGCAGATCTCAAAGACCTCAAAAAAAAAGATCTCGAAGACCTCAAAAATTAAGATCTCGAAGACGAAATGTTTGCGAACAATAGGAGAAGGTTGAACGATGCAAGACAAAAATGTTCGAGACACCCGAAGGTCGAATACTTTCGACACCTCACACTCGAAAGGACCGAGAAGATCAAAAAAGTACCGTAAAGTACAAATTCCTGATATGAAATAATGACGTCAACAGAAGAGCATTAGGACGTGCCTAATACGTCGCTCTTGTAATCTATGATTAGTCTTAGATTGTTTAATCTATCTAATCAAGATATTACTTTGAATATATGCAATTGCTAGATGCACCAAAATATACACAGATACAGATAGACAGAAATATGAACGCACTCTCTCTCTCTCTCTCTCTCTCTCTCTCTCTCTCTCTCTCTCTCTCTCTCTCTCTCTCTCTCTCTCTCTCTCTCTCTCTCTCTCTCTCTCTCTCTCTCTCTCTCTCTCTCTCTCTCTCTCTCTCTCTCTCTCTCTCTCTCTCTCTCTCTCTCTCTCTCTCTCTCTCTCTCTCTCTCTCTCTCTCTCTCTCTCTCTCTCTCTCTCTCTCTCTCTCTCTCTCTCTCTCTTGGATCTCAGTGGCCCGAGGAGCATATGCTGCTCACGTGTGGAGGGACCCGATTGAGGCCCGTGGAGAGGAGATAATATGAAAGGGGGGGGGGGGGGTTGTCATGACAAGTTCACCTTAAATTTTATTTTAGGTGAACTTGAGTGGCCATGCGTAATAGGTTTTTGGAGGGTACAAGGGAAAATGGTGCTTGGTTGGGATGTTTTTCAATATTTATGGATGTCGTTCTTGACATGGGTTTTTCAGTTTTTAAAAACTGATGTTTCAATTTTGTAGTTGTATATAGCAGCTTGAGTAGCTGTTAAGGATTTTTTGGAATTGATAGTTAATTCTGATTTTTTATTGCTTAGAACCCATTTGCCGATTCATTGGTATAATTTGTAAATGAAAGCACGTGTAGTCTGTGAATTGGTTTTTTGTAGACGTTGCTTGGTTTAGTAACCATTATACCCGTCATGAATGTGTTAACTAAATGGAATTATTTTTTAATTTTCAGTTGGCAAGCAAATGGATACTGATGAAATTTTGGAGGAGGGTGGTACCGAGATTCACCCGGCATCACCAAGAAGTGATGGTGGAAATACGAAAATTCAGCCGGCCTCACCTAATAGTGAGGACACCCTAGACTCAGAAAAACTGTTGCAAACTTTAAGCAAGGCAGTTTGTCCTACGTCGAAGAGCCAGAAAGCTCAAAGATGGGCGAAGAAAGACCAAATCATGGAAATTCAACTGCCTACATCTGTGCAGACATGTGTGCAGTATCAACACTTGACACACAATCCATTATTGAGCTAATGATGAGAAACATTGGTTTGTGAAGCAATCTTGGAGTTTACACTCTCTTAAGCACTTTCTTTGTGGATGAATGCTAAGTAAATGTTTAGTAAACTATTTATCTGTTATTAGGTCGTACAGTAGCTGTAATTCGCACGTGTGAAGCCGTGGGTCATCATTTTTTATTGTTCTTGCTTGAAAACACAAAGATTGTCAAGTAGAAGCTAGATTTGGAAGCTAGTCTTGATATAGATCAAGATCCCAAGCTACCAATCACTCTTTGTGATCATTTGTAGATCAAATTCAGTCCTTTACTCTGAAATTTGACATGGTATCAGAGCCAAGTCAAAAAGCTTAGTCGATGATCCAAAAATCTTCATCTTGGTTAAAGCATTGGTGCTAGATTCATTTTGAAGGAGGGCGACCTTTTCTAATAGTTTACTTGTAACGTTGAGGTTCATATTAGTGTGGAAAGTTCAAATGTACTTCTCACACGTGTGAGACGCTGCTGGACTTGTACTTTCACCAAAACTTTGTGTTTTTTCAATATTTGAGCTTCAAACAAGTTGTGAAGAGTGAAACTAGTGATGTGCTTATGAAAAATCATTGTTTCCTTCATAGATTTGATGAGTAAATGGTGTTATAGGCTTATTAAACCTACAAATCCTTGAGAGAGAGTTTGAGGCTTATGTTTTTTAGTTCAAGAGTGAAACTAAAACTACAAAGACTGTTGTGTTGGATGGGGAGCGATCGATCGTGGATAAGAAGACTCTAGTTGAGAATGTAAAAGTTGGATTGTAATTTGGTGCATACTATTGAGGTCCAAATGGCCTATAAGCATAGGTCGTGTCGCCTGTTGGAAATAGGTTCTTACGTGCGGGCACTCATTGGCGGTGTGGTTTTGAGAACAAATAGGACACCACACATTCTCACGGACTGGAAAAGTTTTTTCAGCAACATCCTTCAATACCTTTTCGAATTCCGAGGTTAGCTTCTCCATCTGAGCTTTTTGTGCTTTTTACCAGCCCTCAAGGTGTTGAAGGATATCAACCTCACTAGATGAGAACGATCCTTCCACGCGGGAAGTCTCCTACTTAACTAGCCCCTTTTCCCTCTTGTCGCGAAAGTCATGGTCCTCGTCAGACCCTTCATCTTCTTCACGGATGGCGTCATCCATCGCTCGTACGAGTGTGCGGGTTCAATTCTCTCCTAATGGCCTTGGGTAAACCAACTAAAAAAATTTTGATGGCCATTTTCTCAGTTACATGATCATCGACACACTCTACTTTAAGACGCTTGAAACGCTCGATGTAGGTACGCACTGATTCTTTACTTCACATCTTGATATGCGTCAATTGGATGAAGGGACTCTGCGTCAGTTTGGAGGGTTTGAACAATTCATGAGGAATAAACATACCTGTTCAGTGTCAGATTTGTCCTCATAAAATTTACAAGCATTGTTGAAATCTTGGAGAAATCGTGTCGAATTTGATTCGCCATCATATTTAGGTGAGTCAATCTGAGGAAGTCTTTTCTCTAACTTGGGCAATGGATGGGATGGTCATGCCATGTTGATCTGAACAGATTATCACAAGACCAGGTTTGGGTGGATGGATGAGGGCAAAGGTCTCTCCCTAGTCTATGGCTTCCATCTAGGTCATGTCTAAGGCTGGTACCCTACTAGATATGCCTATGGCTTATTCCAACTAGACGTGGCAAGATTATTTTGCCAATGGTTGGTGAGTAAATAGCCGTAGTGATGTGATAATAGGTTAGATCGGTCGTGTAGGATGTATACCAAATAATGGTTTACCAGAAAAGCATCAGAAGCTCTATCATGGATCTTGCAACCAGCCACTTCTCCAGCGACTTCTACCTCTTCATCGTCTTCTTCAAATCTCTCTGCATAGCGACTTAAATCTGGAAAGGCCGAGAATAAAAAAAACCACCGATAGAACACAAAGCTTGGGTGCAACTATAGCAGATAAAGGAGAGGAGACAAAAAAAGGCTCAGTGATACAGATTGCAGCCTATTGCTATACTAATCTACGCAAGAATGGGGAATGGAATTGGATTTGAGTGTTGAAAGCCGTTTCCTTTCCCATTACAGCACCCAGCTTGTTGCAACAGAGAGGAAGTGTTTGGGTAAAGATGTTGGCATCTCCAATCCTTGTAGTTGAGGATGAGACTCTTTACTATTTCCTCTTGCACCTTCATGAAAAGCTTGTGTCCGAATAAAATAAATGATTAGATTCAAGCTTTTTGCAAAAGAATTAAAAATTAAAATTACCTTTGAAATTCTTGTCCGTCATCAACTCTTGACAGGACACTCGCAACAACATCCTTGGAAGGAATGCCTTGCATGTTTTTCCTCTCCAATCTCCCCATATCTTGGGGGATGGGGCCAAGAGTTGTTTGTGTTTCTTTCTTTTTTGTTGAGGACGACCCTTTTGAAAGTTGTCCTTTTATTTCAAACATCCCATTTATCAAATGTTTTATCTACAAGGTCCCAAATCTGTAAAAATTACAGCAAATAAGGATGCTAAAACACTTGAAATGATGAGGGAAACAATAGATTATGATTTCATAAGATTAGCACAAGTTGAACCATCAAAATCCATCAAAAATCTATGCTTGAACCTCACTAAATGGCCCAAATCCTTGAAGAAGGCTTCACACGTGTGAAAGTACGGCCTCCCACAGTCTGAGTACTGTACACCAGACCTACATTCAATCCTATAATCATTAGTAATCACAAGTACTCAAACAATTATGAACATAGAGAGCAATTGCACCATTATGAGAGAAAAATCATGAAATTGCTTGATTGATTTTGGTGAGATATCATCACCTATATATACAAGATCCATCACGGTTTTGGGCAGGTATGAGTAGCCCTAAACCTATCCCTAATGCTAATTTTGGTGGATCTTTCATCCCTACCAAGTTAGGGTTGGAATCTTGGAGATCCCTCAACAATGCAAAAATTCCAAAAATAGCTCCTATTTTTTCTCCCTTGTATCTAAGCATAATTTGGACTCATTCCAAAGGTTCTAACACTTAGGTCTACTTGAGAACATCCTTATGAATGGAATCCTATGCTATTTGGCACGTGTGACAAGCCACATCATGACCATTTAACTATTTACAAGTCATATGACCAAAACTAGTCAAGCTAGAATTGTGAATTTTTAACACTCCTCCTCACTATCTAGCTTGGTTCAATCATTGCTTTACTAATCACTCCAAGTGATGATCTGAACTTCATAAAAGGTGTCCTTTGAAGTGGTTTAGTAAGTAGATCAGCTACACATTCATTGCTTGGAACATGCTCCAAAGCAATCTCCTTGGCTTGCACCATTTCTCTCACAAAGTGATGGCATATCTCAATGTGCTTAGATCTTGCATGGAAGATTGGGTTAGATGCAAGGTGTTGGGCTGATATATTGTCATTGTAGATGATTGGTGCCTCCTCTGAATCCATGATCTTTAGTTCCACCAATAATCTCTTGATCCAAAGTACCTCCTTTGTAGTGGTTGTCAAAGCTTTGTACTCGGCCTCGGTTGAAGATAGAGATATAGTTTCTTGCTTTTTTGAAAGCCATGAAACCACACCTTCTCCTATGAAAGTTGAATAGGCACTTGTTGATTTCCTATCCCTCTTGTCCCCTGCAAAATCTGAATCACTAAATGCATGAAGGTTAATCACATCTCCTCTATATAGAATCCCAAAATCCAATGTACCCGAGATGTATCTTAGAATCCTCTTAGCCTTTTTCCAATGGATATTCAATGGCTTTTGCATGGATTGGCTCAACCTACATACACTAAAGCTAAGATCTGGTCTAGTTATAGTGATCCACATTAAGGAACCTATAAGTTGCCTAAACAAAGTGATGTCCATGAAGGATCTTTCATCATCTTCATTTGGCACTTTTACATCTTGCTCCATTGGTGTGTCAACACTTTTGCATACTTCCATCTTAAACTTCTTCAAAAGACTTTGAGCATAGTTTACTTGACTTATAAAGATAAAATCAGACCCTCTAAGTACTTCTATGCCTAAGATGAAGTGAAGACACCCTAGATCTACCATCTTGAACTCTAAGGATAGATCTATCTTGATTTTTTCAATACCATCAACACTATTTCCACTAATGATGATGTCATCTACATAAATGAGTAAAAGTACAATACCAACATCATCAAACTTAATGTAAAGAGTGGGATCATATTCACTTTGAACAAAAGAAAGTGAAATAAGATAGCAATGTAGTCTTGAATTCCAAGATCTTGAGGCTTGCTTCAAGCCATAGATGCTTCTTTGGAGATGGCATACTTTGTTCTCCATTCCATGCTTGATGAACCCTTGTGGCTGCTCCATATAGATATCCTCTTCCAAAAAACCATTCAAGAAAGCATTAGAGACATCCATTTGACATAGAATCCATCCAAAATGTGATGCAAGTGCAATGATTAGTCTTATTGTGACCATCTTGGCCACGGGTGCAAAATTTTCCTCATAGTCTATCCCTCTCTCTTGAGCATAGCCTTTTGCAACTAATCTTGCTTTATGTTTGTTAACACTCCCATTTGCATTCAACTTAAGCTTGAAGACCCACTTGCATCCTATTACATTCCTTTGAGGTCTCTCAACAAGCAACCAAGTTTCATTCTCAATCAAGGCATCATACTCATCCAACATAGCTTTATACCATTCTTTGGAGTGCAATGCATCTTCAACATTAGATGGTTCTTTGAAACTAGATAAAGCATAAGAAGTGGATGAGATACCCTCAACTTGCTGTCCTTTTCCTTGATATGTGAGCCTTGATGGCTCCACTTTTGCCCTTGAAGATCTCCTTGGTGTGATAGGTGGGTTTGGTGCTTGCTCCTCCATGAGCTCCTCCTCAAAACCAAGATCTTGATCCTCGGCCATCTTTTTCTTGATTGTTGGAGCACTTGAGCCTTCTTCAAGCATATGCATATGATGTTCATCAAAGATGACATCCCTTGAAACAACAAATTTGTTCAAGGATGGGAGATAGACTTTGTAGCCCTTTCTTGAGCTTGCATATCCAAGCATGATCCCTCTTGTGGAAGATGGATCCTCCTTGGTTCTTGTTTCCAATGGCACATGCACATAACATATACACCCAAAAACTTTCAAGTGATTAAGATTGGGTTTCTTTCCATACAACATCTCATAAGGAGTTTTGCCTTCAATTGCTTTGCAAGACACCCTATTCATCAAGTAGTTTGCACATACAAGAGACTCACCCCAAAAGGATTTGGGCAAACAAGCATCTAATCTTAAAGCCTTAGAACATTCACATAATGTTCTATTCCTTCTTTCAGCAACTCCATTTTCTTGAGGAGTGTAAGGACAAGAAGTCTCTTTCTTGATCCCTTCCTCCTCACAAAAGGCCTTGAACTCATTGGAGATGAATTGTCCACCATTGTCACTTCTAAGAATCTTGATGCTATGA
>CM055113.1:25542513-25647461 GCA_029204225.1 Diphasiastrum complanatum | reverse complement strand
TAGTATTGTGATTCACTAAGCGTGCGTATACATTCACCTCTAAAGCTTGTATTTATCACTTGATGGAGTTTATAAACTTTTAGAAGTGTGGTTTACATGTGGGTTTACAAGTTGAATCAATATCTTAGTGTGTTGATCATATGTTGATCAAGTTGATTCAATACTAGGTAAACTTGGCATCCTAGTTTTGTGTATTTTCTAAGAATGCAAGTAACTCTTCACACCATAACTTGATTTGGTCACTTGCTGAAAAGTTTGAGAGCTTAAGCAAGAGTGTGTTCAAGTTAGTTTGAGTTTGTAATCCATTCTTAGTGTGTGCAAAGTGTTGCATGTGTTTCAATCTTCCTTTCTATGTTTGGAAACCACTAGGTTCAAGATAGAAGTGTTTTTGGGGTCCTAGATCTTCATTGATCTCCTTATCCATCATTTGTTGAGAGAAAAGTGAGTGCTAGGTGCATTAGGACAGAATCTAAACATTGAAAAATCATGGCTTCCAATGGTGGGATCATGTTAGAACCTAATGATAGGTTGAGTTCATCAAACTACTCTACTTGGAAAGTGACCATGTTCATGTGACATAGCCTCTTGTGCCATAGTACATCTGTTGATTCATGAGTTTGATTGACTTGTTCGATTCTTGTTCGAATGTTCAAGTGATATAAATCTCCTTCTCTGTTGCCTTTAGCAACCAGGTTATCAGAATCTTTCTCGAACAGCTTACAAGTGTTCTTCGTGAAGGTTACTGACATGCCTGTATCAACTATCTTAGCTACGGATAGAAGATCTTGGTGTTGAATGATCTCATGGACATAGTTGCAAGAATTGAAGAGAGACCCCTCATACTTCAAGAGCAACCAAGGTTTGATAAGAAGGCTACAAGGGCTCTTCATATCATTAAAATGAATGCTACCAATGAATTTCTCAAGGAAGTTGATAAGAGTCAAAGTGCAAGTGAGGCATGGAATGCCTTCAAGAAGCTCTTTGAATCAAAGTCCACATCTAGGGTATTGACTCTAAGGAGGCTCTAGTAGGCAAAGAGAGGGTGAAAGTGCTCATGAATTTGTCTTGAGGGTTATATCCTTAAGTGATGATCTAGCATGCATTGATGAAAGCATAAAAGATGTGAAATAGTCCAAGTTATGTTGAATGGTTTGCTAGATGAACATGTTAACCTTGTGCAAAGTTTTGTCATTCAAAGAGTTTTGCCAAGTGTGGTTGACTTGAAAGAAATCTTATTGGCTGAAGAACATAGGTTGCAATCAAAGCTTGATGGTGCATCCTTGCAAGGTGGAGGTGAAGAGGCTTTCATCACAAAAGGCAAGTTCAAAGGCAAAGGCAAAGGAAAAGGCAAATGGTCCAAAGGTGGTAATTCGGATCACGATGATCACTCTTCCTCTTCCGCATCTACTTCTTTTTGAAAGAAAGATAAGTCAAAGTTCAAGTGCTTTTATTGTGGGATAAAAGGTCATTTTGCCAATGAATGTCATAAGAAGAAAAAGAGCAAGGTGAGAGCAATAGATGAAGAAGAGCATAGTATTTGTGAATTACTTGTTATGACTTCAAGTTTGCTTGCACATATAGATGGGAATGATCCTTGGTGGATTCATAGTGGAGCCTCATTTCACATGACAAGACATAACAAATACTTTTCATCCATATTGTCTTATGAGGGAGAGAGAAACATCATCTATACTACAAATAATGGTCAATGTGACATCAAAAGCATAGGCACAATTCTTATTTCTCTTTCAACAAATAGGAGCACTAATCTTGAAAATGTATTGTACATTCCTTCAATCGCTAAGAACTTGCTTAGTGTTAGTCAAATGATTGACAAGGGGCTTGATTTTGAGTCCATTGGAGATGCTTGTTTGATTAGTAAATGTGGAACCTTGATTGCTCAAGGAAGAAGGCATGGGAAGCTTTTCAAACTGGATGCATGTGTGATCTTTAATTATGAAGGATGTATGGCTAGGGAACGATTAACAAACCAAGAATTTTGGCAAAAGAGTTGGGCCATCCCAATTTCGAATCTTTGGAGGTAATGGCAAATAAAGAGCATGTTCTTGGTCTCCCTAAAAGTCTTGTTGCAAATAATAGGGTTTGTGAACACTGTGCCTTGTCCAAATCTCATAGACTTGCTTATTCTAGATCTACTTCTAGATCTAAAGAAGTTTTTCAGCTTGTGCATTCAGATATTCATTCTGTTAGCAATGGTGTGGCAAAGATGTATGCAACTTTCATTGATGACTTTAGTAGGTATACTTGGGTCTAATTTCTTAAAAGCAAGGATGAAGTGTTTGTTGTATCTTTCAAATTCAAGAATGAAATGGGAAACCAATTCAATGCAAAGATCAAATGCTTAAGATCAGGTAATGGAGGGGAATATATTTCGACTAAGTTCAAAGATTTTACCCAGGATCTCTCATTGGAAAGCGTTAAAGAGAGTGATGAGATATATTCAGGAAAGTTTAGATCAGATCTTATGTTATGATGGAAATTCTATCAACCCACTCGTCCTACGAGGCTATTTTGACTCAGATTGGGGAAGAACAGTCTCTACCAGAAAATCTACCTCCAAGTTCTGTTTTTATCTGGCAGGGGGACCGATTATGTGAAACTCAAGGAAGTGAAAATCAATTGCGCTTTCTTTGACAAAGGCATAGTACATCATAGATGACTTACATCACACTTAGTTCAATGCTACCACCATTTTGTGTGACAACTTGAGCTATATTTCACTGTCACTGAATTCCAAATTTCATGGCAAATCCAAGCACATAGAAATCCAGTATCATTTCATTCGGATGATGAGAAGATCAAAGCATTGGAAAATTTCCACGGAGAAGCGAACAAGGAACCTGAGAAGTTTGCAAAGACTTTTCCTACCAGAGAAAATGTCTGGTGTTCTATTTGTACAGGAAATCACACATTGAACGAGTGTCCTCAATTGAAAAAACGAATGGAAATCAGTGTTTGCCATCTGTGTAAATAGGTGAGAGAGATGACTCTCTCTCCTCTCTCTTGAACTTAGGACCCAATTTTAGGGCACCATTAGCCTAAAATAGCCAATTTTGGCAAATGAGATGATTTTGGTGTCATTTTGAAGTTCTTGAAGTTTGAGACTTCTCCAATATTAAATATATACTAAAATAAAAGCATCTAGACCTTTTTTCACACGTGTGAATTGTCAGATCCAAAAGTATGTGCCAAAATTACCAAATTTGGCCTAAAACTAGTCAAGCAAATGTTGAAAATTTTCACATTAAGAATTCCAACATGTCCAGCAAGCATTCATAAGTTCAGATCATGCAAAATTTGCATTTTTGGACTCCTTCAACAAGCAAAACTTCAACATAATGGCACCTAATACTCACACCACCAAATTGGGTGCATGATGGCTCAAATCAGAGGCAATCCATCATACCTTTTAGCTTGTAACAAGATCCAACTGACAACTTTTCACACGTGAGAAGCTGCAACAAGTACAAAGGATCAAAAGAATGAACTAGCTCTTAATCCAAAAACCATGAGATGGAAATCAAAGGCAAGCTAGTTAAGATCAAGAAAAGAGCATTCATCACAATCTACATTACTTTACACATCAAATGGAAGAAATGGAAAGCTTTACTTGAAAGAGTACATTTTTTAGATACAATGCCCCCTTGTTTATACTACATGATGGCCTTCTAGAACTCGAGTAGAGAGAGAGTACTCTAGGTGCCAAATGCCTCTATCTCTCTACTAGATGACAAAAGAGAGTTGGTAGGACAATGAGAATCTCTCTTTTCTGAATCTTAGACCTACAAAAGTAGCTTCATTTTCTCCTTGCTAGGTTCTAGATCTACACCTCACTAAGAAGACAAAAGTAACTTCAACTCTAACTAGAAAGCTAGTTATCTAGACTACCTCGAGTTTGATTTGATGGCCATACGTTCAATGATATTTTTGTCAACACATTCTACTTTGAGATGTTTAAAACACTCAATGTAGTTTTGAATCGACTCTTTGCAATGCATCTTGATATGGGTGATTTGGATGAATGGGCTTTGAGTCAGTTTGGATGGTTTGAAATGCTTGACGAGAGCATCCTTGAGGGTAGTCCAAGAAGCAAGATTAGGAGCTTCAAGGTTAAGATACCACTCTTTGGCTGTTCCATAGAGTAACATTGCATCGTACTTTGGTGCATCTATATGTGGAATTCTGCATTCTAGTCGTGGAGGAGCTGGATTGGAGGATTTAGCACAATCTCGAGACATGATGCAATATGAGGAGTAGAGTAACAATACAGATGGTCAGGGTAGTACTGTACTTGGCCAAAATTTTAAAAAAGATAGTTTTCTTGAATAATGGAGAATTTTGGACAAAACTAGACTTTTGTACTGTAATAGAATTTGTGGACAATACTAGAAATCATGGACAGGCAAATGAATCTAACTACAGTACTCGCAAATTCTGAAAAGGGGTGCTTTCTGTCAAAATACTGATTTTTGTATGTTTTTTTGGAATTTTTTTGGAGAGAAAATTCACAGAGGGTGTAGAGAAATTGTACTCACTGTGGGCAATTTTGTGGTATGGCTGGCGATTTCTGATACTGAGGTTTTGTTGATAGACAAGGGAAATAGTGAAAAAAGTGATTTTCTAACAAAAAACAGGCTAAATCTATGAGATAGAATTCGTAGAGCTGTTGGAGGACTGATCTTTGATAGATCTAGCCTCAGTGAAGACGACAAATTCTAAGACCAAGATTTGGTTGGAAAACAATGGATTTTGACAGTATATCAAGGTGTGTCAAAATTCATGGAGGTGCCAAATACTCTAAGGTGATCATTGATCTAAGTCTTCTTTTTGAATAAGAACTCATATGGTGTCCTTCCTTCAAGAGCAAGATGTGGGAGCCTATTGCAAAGATAATTTGCACAATTTATAGCTTCTCCCCAAAAGTCTTTAGGCCAAGATGCTTCAATCCTTATGGCTATTGCACACGCACATAAGGACCTATTCTTTCTCTCAGCCACTCCATTTTGAGATGGTGAGTAAGCACAAGAAAACTCCCTCTTTATGTCTTCTTGCTCACAATAGTCATGGAATTTGTTGGAGATGTACTCTCCTCCTCCATCACACCTCAAAGCCTTGATCTTCAATGAAAATTTCTTCTCAACATATGCTTTGAGGATAAGTAAGTGATCATCACCAAGGATTTAGAAGAAAGAAGATATAACCATGTATATCTTGTGAAATCATCAATAAATGTCACTAAGCAAGTGGCTCCTCCCTTGCTTTTAGATGATGAGAAGTGCACATCCAAGTGTATCAACTCCAAAGGATGTGTGCTCTTGATGGAGGATCTTTGATGCTTTCTTGTGTGATTTTGCAATTGCACAAGCCTCACATGGCTTGATCTCCTTGGAAAGATTCTTTGGCAAGCCAATAGCCTTGGCTTCTTTGATCGTAGAAAGCATGGATTTGTAGTCGGGATGTCCCAACTTCCTATGCCATAACTCCTCCTTGGAAAGCTTTGTCACATAAGCAATATCACAGCTCTCTCTTGGATCAAGCATGTATATGCCTCCAAATCTTGGTCCATGTGCAAGGATCTCATCGTTTCTCTTGATAATACAAGTATCAATATTAAATTTCACATCAAGGCCACCATCAAGAAGTTGGCCAACGCTTATGATGTTCTTTGTAAGATTAGGCACAAAAAGAACCTTGTTGAGAGAAAGAGCTTTGGAAGATGAAGTCTTCAAGGGAATACTCACTATGCCTTCAATATTGCATTCTTGGTCGTTTGCTGTATAGATAGTCTTCTTAGCTCCTCCATAACGCATGATAGATGTGAAGGACTCCATGGAGCTACACAGATGTGAAGATGCTCCACTATCAATGTATCAAGATCCATCCTTTTTGAAAGAAAAACTAGAGACCATAAGAGATCCCTCTCCATCACTTGCAATAGAGTCTTCTTTCTCATTTCATATGTTGGCTTGCTTGAATTGATTATTCTTCTTGAAGAAATTTGTAGCATAGTGGCCCTTCTTGCCACAAAAGAAACATTGCTATTCTTCTTCTTATTTGAGGTAGAAGCATGAGAGGAATCATCCTCCTCTTCATCTTGGATCTTATCTTTTGCTTTGTCCTTGGATAAGTGTTGGTGTTGCTTCTTGATCCTCCCCTTGTGCTTGGCAAATAGAGCTTTGCCATCACCATTATGATTGAGAGATAATTTCTCCATCCTTAATAGCTTGTTCTCATGCATTTATTCTTCAGCTATTAGCACTCCTTGCAAAGCCTCCAAAGTAGGTAGATCTTTCTTGACAGCATAGGACTGGACAAGGTTCTCATACCATCTCTCAAGCCATTAAGTATGACTTGGACTAGCTCACTTTGATTAATGGCATCTCCAATACAAGCAAGCTCCCTGTAAGTATCTTTCACTCTCAACACATAATTAGTGGCATTCTCATCACTCTCTTTTGAGAACTTTGGAGAATTTGATTTCTAAGGGTGAGGAGTCTTGAGGTATTCTTGGCCTCATAGATTGCTTTGAGAGTATCCCAAGCATCCTTGGTCGAAGTGCAAGCACCAATCTCCTCAAAATCTCATTGGAGACATTCATTTCGATATAATGGAGAGCCATCCTAGCTCTCTTCTTATACTTTTGTACTCCTTGAAGGACTTGTGGATCCTCCTCAATCCCAAGTACAATGTCCATCACATCTTGGAGTGTAAGGATAGACTCCATTCTAACCTTCCAAATAGAACAATTTGAGGTAGATAGCCTCAAAGTTATGATCATATGAAGTTTTGCAGTTTTGTGAGTAAAATTTACAAAATTTGGAATTGTTCTGATTGCATGCCAGTCATTTCCCTAATTTGTAGCATTGTGTTAGCATGGATTAGTTGCATGCTGATTCTCAGAGTAATTCTGACATGCACGAGGGATTTACAATCGATTTGAGTGGTCATACGCATGTGCTTTGACAATGGGGTCACTGGCAAATCAGTGTCAATGGCTAACAAATTTTGTAAAACTGGAATTTACGTAAAAAATTTTCGTAATGACATTTATGATTGATGTAGTGTGCTTTGCATGCCAGTTTGACATTGGGTTAGTAACATTAGGAATCGGACAGCGTTTCGATTTTTTCGACTTTGATTGCCTTTTGTACTAACAGTATTTTCGTCAGAATTTTTGAATTACGTAAACTAAAGTAAAAATTGAGTTTTTTGGAAAAAATCAAAATTTTGGTCATTTTTTCGTTATCTATGGAATCAGTTTAGATTAGTGAATTTAATAAACTGAGTTTATCAGTTAAAAATTGATCACGGTGTTTTCACTAAGTCTAAATTATTTCTCGGTGATAGATAAGTTAAAATTGACGGAAGGAACCACAATGAATTGCCGACAGTTTTTTACTATGTTTCTTTTAATTTTTGGAGTTTGGAACTTCCAGATTGAAAGTTAAAATTTGATTTTTTTTCTTTTTGTTGAATTTCAAATTGGTTAAAATTTGAAATTAGTTACTTGTCTGATAGTTTTCTAATCGATGTTGATCGATAGAAATCAGCCAAGTGAATGTTTGTGCATGATACTCATTAAATTTGAATTAAAATCGTCAAACAATATGAAATGACCAGACTGGATGAGTGGCAATGGTATTCTTTATCTAGTCAGTAAATTTGACAGGATACGGTTTAAGAGTTACCGAAATCCTATTGGTAGGATTTTCATTTATGTAATTTCATATTCTACATTTGGATAGGTTTTGTCAATATTAATGGAGTAATGCCAAACCAGTCAATAGAAAGAAAAAACAGTCCAATTTTATTGGAGAAATTATAATAATAGGAATTACATAACTGATTTCATTTCTAGTAAACTCCTATGTTGAATTATATTCAAAAGATTAGACTAGTATGATTTCACATACTAGTAAATGATTTTTGATATATCGGATATTCAGCCCAGATATAGGACATAAATGACTTGTTTTGGACTTTTTCCTACAGTAATTAGTTTTTTAAACATTTACTAATGTCGTTACGTCTTCTTGGTACCTTAGCTGAAATAGATTTTCAGGAAACTGAAAATTCTAAAGAGGGAAGAAGAGTGGACATCAGAGGTAGTAAGTGTGATTAGGAAATGTATTTCACAGTTAGGATTTTGGTAATCCCTGTAAATAATTGCTTAATACTGGTTATTAATTTCTTGGTTAGAATTCATTCAATTTAATGCGTAACTGATATCTTAGTAACCATTGAGCTATCCGTAGTTTTGGATGTCAATTGTGAGGGCTAGAAGTGGAATTTGATATGTGGATTACATTGGATCTGTTAGTTGACTGAAGTTTGTCCCTAGGTTTGATGCATCGGTAGGGGTTTGAAGCTTATCATGAACTAGAAAGGACCAGAATGTAATATTGAACCATGTTAATTCTTCTGTCTAAGTCACATAATCAGATGTGAATTTTGGGTATCCATCTGATAGGCATGCCAGTCATCCAAATAAATGGATTCTCCAGTGTTTGGGAACAAGAGATAATTTTGTATAGTGATTATAGGACAACTAGATGATCAGTGGAGTTCTTGGCATTCATTCACTCAAGGGCTTTCATGGATTGGAGATCTACAAAGGCAAGGTGGTGATGGAGGTTCATTCATGGAGATACATGGTGCATGCACTATGGGCATAGTGGAATGTGGAGGAGGCATGCAAACAATTGTTGGTTACTTTCACTTACAAATTGTTTGCTGCTGTTTTACAGAGAATTCAAGGTGGATACATGGAGGAATCCTTTCATTATGATTCTATGTCCTTTTACATGTATCATGATCACCATTTATGTAAAATCGATGTAAAAAATAGTGAAGCATCCTATATGGACACTATTATCTATATCAATTATGTTTTACTTCATATTGTACATATTAGAGCACTTGAGAAGAGATCTATTATCATGATGCAGATCATTTTTAGGTTGGAGCAAAGTAGTGTTGTAGAACTAGCAAGTTAAGTTGAAGACGGAGTGTGAAAATTGTCAACATTTCTTAGCAAACATGTCCATTGAGAGCATTGCTTTGTGTATTGTCTTCAAGCTTTTGTGTATGGTCTTAAGAGGTTTCTAAAAGTGGT
Organism: Diphasiastrum complanatum; assembly: GCA_029204225.1. NCBI lineage: Eukaryota > Viridiplantae > Streptophyta > Lycopodiopsida > Lycopodiales > Lycopodiaceae > Diphasiastrum > Diphasiastrum complanatum. Next base: position 25,638,325 of record CM055113.1, on the reverse strand, counting down.
AGGCTACTGTTGTAAGGCTGGTATGCTGTTGTTTTTTATTGTCATCAGTACCTTTTATTAGCTTCTTTTGTCTCTTGAATGCTTTGTCAAGTTCATGTGTATCAAATGTAGCGTTAGGATGCTTTGCCATTTCTAGCTTTTGTAGCTTGTTGTGCAAAGATCTTAGCCACGTATTTTGGGAGTTTGGATCCATTCAAGATCCACATTTTTCACAACAACAAGAGATGTATATTGATGATTCAGATTCAGAGTTATAAAATTCATTTGATCAATAGTTTTTTATTGTCTATATTGTCTTAAGTTGTCTCTTAATTTTGCATATAATTTTTGCACGCATATTCAATCAAAACTAAAACTATTCTATTAGTACATAGATCATATACAAATCCGATTGAAGACACTGATATTAGTTTGATTTATTCAAACTTGCATCATGTTCTCTGTGGAAGAATAATTAATATTTTCCTACAGTGGTGTCAAAGCATACGGTATTAAAGTTGATACAGTGGTATCTTTGCATCTCTCTCAACATTCTTCATACATCCATCAGTAAGCCGCTATTTGGAAGTTATTTAAAATTAAAAGATGTCGTCGATCATCAATATTCAAGCTAAGATCACTACAATCTTAGACCCAGAAGGTTCAAACTACTTGATTTGAAAATTAAAGACTTCACTCTTGTTGAAGGGCGAAGGTCTATAGCAATGGGTAGAACCAATTGAGGAGAAGCCGGAAGCTACTCCTGGTAAAGAACTTTGAGAATCGAGTTTAAAAAATGATAAAGCTACGTTGTCGCACAGTCTGCATAAATAAAAGTAAATTCTCATGACGAAGAAAAGGCGAAAAACACGACACTGTGTTTTTACATGCATTTTTGTGACAGACGAAAAAGGTGACACTGCCTTACAAAATGCCAAAGGTGCCCTAGAAAGTGAAGGCACCTTGTAAATCAAATCCTAAGGCATTTTGTTAGAGTGATGCAATTTTTGCATCTTCACCAACGTTCACCTCAACAAAAGCAGACGTCGTGGCCTTCTCACGCTCATCCCATGCAACTGTGCAATCAGTTTTGACAACGACATCAGCCACCCATGATCTCCTACAGATAGCACATCCACTCTGTACTTTCTTCATCTGCACACCTGTAACATTGTGTATATATACTGAATACCATTTGCGTATTCAGACTGATTGAGAGATCAAGAGAACAACTGCGTGTGTAAGATATAACATCAGAAGCTTATCAGAGACAGACAAAGTAGATACCTTGCGCATTGATTCTTTATTGTCAGTAATAGGTTTCCTTTACAGATTGAATTAGCTTTGTAGAGCACGTAGTTTTGTCCGCTATTGTCTTGTGCTCTACCGCATTATTGACATGTATATTTTGCTATACTTAATCTGATAATAGCTCTTTGTTCTGCGTTCATATTTGTGTCAATATTACTTTGCTTGATTTTCATTCTATCTGACTTTTCTTGTTGCTCAATCTAATAATCTGTTCTTAGCGAGTTATTACTAGTCTAGTTATTTACGACTAATATTTAGTCTTGCCTTTTGCGAATCATTCGCGATTGATTATCAGTCGAGCTCAGTCTAGCTCTTTCGTGAATCATTCGCAACAGATAATTTGTCTAGCTATTTTGCGACGAATTATTCTTCTGACGTTTTGTTAACGTTTGGTTGTGTAATCAGAACGACCGTGATTTCTATTACTAACGTTCTGTTCACTTCGTTTCTGATAGGCGTAGTCATCCTTAGGGAAGAAGTAATATAGCTCATTCTGCTGCACACAAACACATTCTGTTCTAGTTCGTTTCTCATTTGAGTTTCGAGTTCGCTTCTTTTTCATGTTTGTTTTCTTTTCGAGCTATTTATTTTTGTCTCTCACACCCACACACCCTCCTTCTTCCAACAAAAACCATGGTTGTGGCATGGCAGCGGGTGTTGCAGGTTGGAGTTAGGGAGGTGGACGAAGTAGAGTTGCACATGCATTTTTGGTGGAGGGTGTGTCAGAAGGAAGGATGGGAGGTCATTGGCCGGTGGAGGGTATAGCGGTGGTGAGGACAAATGTGCGGTGAAATCCATGAACTTTTTGGTCGAGGAGGGTAATGGCGAGGGTGGGCAGAAGTGGACCTACGATGAACTTCTAGCATGAGTTGGACTTGATGGTCTTTGTTAGCTCTGAAGTTACAAAATTGTGCCAGTCATAGGGCACTACTGTGTTTGTTGAGAACCTTTATGAGAATCTACAATCATGTGTAGAAGGAGATAAGGAATGCAGTCCTTCACAAACTTCCAATGGCTAAGAAGTTGCTTAGGAGGTGACTTGGATGACTGGGTCGGTGATGGCTTCGATCAGATACCCGTCGTTAGTGTGACATCAGGGTATTGAAGCATCCAAAAAAGAGGTGATGGCAGCAGAGGCTTGGTGGTGTGATGGCTTGGGTCTATCACCAGACACAATGCTGATGGCGGCCAGCAAGGCGGTTCACACGCACTTTGTACGTAGTACCTTGGTAGTGGATGTAGAATCTAGACTTATCTTTATCACAAGTCCCAAAGGCCTCAATAAAGAAGTCTAGATAGAGGGCGCAGGTGAAAAGTTGAGGCTAAATGCCCATCGCTTCAAGAAGTTGTTGGGTTGATTGGATCTAGGGAGCGATTTGGGTGTCCGTAGGAAGATCATAGATTTCACCCAAAAAAGACGTTGAGGTGGGAGATTTGGGTAGTATCGGTTTTGTCGGATGGGCTAGATGGTTGGTTATTAGAGTGGTGAAGGATGCCATGATGAAGGATGATGGACGGTAGATGGATTGGATAGGTTTGGTTGGTAAAGAAGGTTTGGTAAGGCGAAGGAGGTGAAATGAGAGAAATGGTGGCTATCAGGGTGATTGGAGTGAAGTGGAGAGATGTAGATCTGGATGCGGTGTCTTTGTAGGTTAAGGATGGTACGTGAAAATTTTAAAGGCTTTTGAAAACAGTTGAAAATTCAATGTAAAAATGGCAAGAGCTTCACTAGAAAAAGTGACAAATGACTCGACTTCTCTGCTTTTATAGTGGAGAATTAAAAGGCGTATTAGGAGAGTACACTTTTCATAGCTCAGGTCAATACCAAATTTTGTAGGTACCATCTTCATGATTTTCTAAGATCTCTAAGAAGTTGGTGAAGGTTCATAAGTTTATTTGCATGCCCTATGAAGTTTTTGAAAGTCATGCAATGATTTGTAGAGCAGGAACAAATTTGTTTCTTGCGAAGGTTAGTTTGATGATCTTGATGGCCTATGAAGGTTTTCAAGATTACCTCAGTTTGAACTTTTGCAAAGCCCATGTTTTCATTGTTCCTTCACAAGTAACTCTTGCAGAGCTTCATATGATTCAGATCTATCTATGGTGAGCTCTATGAATGTTCTTAGGAAGATTTGATAGTTGATCCATCATTTTGAGTGATTTTTTCTTTTATTTTGCTAAATCGCCTAATATTTTTAAGTCTAATCTGCATTGTCATTGGGTACTTGTTGTGTAATAATGTCTTCCTACCTTCTTGTTTCCATCTAGGTTTGCATTTTGCTTGGATCTTGCTGTAATGAGTGCTTGTAGTATAGAGTCCTATCTGTAAGTTATCTACATGTCATTATTGGCCACTCTTACGCCCTTGGCTTCTACCCATTTGGTTAGATAATCTATAGCCACAATGATATATGCCTGAGCTATGACTAGATGTAATAGATCATAATTAATCCTGGTAGGTCTTCTGTCATAAATCACATTTTCTTCTTTTGTATCCCTGTGATTTGTCGGCCACCAGCATCCCGACAGTAATGTTTGATGCGAAATGACCACCACCCATGTCTTCATGTGATAACGATATAATTTGGGTGGTTTCATGTGGAAGAACACATCTTCTGAGGACATTGTCAGGCCCTTGTCGCGATACAATTGGCCCTGATAATCAACTTGTAAGGAGAAATTTTAAGTACTGCCTTTTGCTATTCTGCCTTGGCTAAGGAATTGTCTGGTTGGCCCCAGATTAAATATTCAACAATGTTTGTGGATCAATCCGGTACTATGTCTACATACAATAAGACAACATCTAGTAGCTCATCATCGGGTTGTTGGGCTGCATTCTCCTTTCCTTTAATTTGTGACACATATAATGTTGCTTCCCCTTGCGTACAACGATTCTAAATTCAACCCCCAACAACAAGAGTAACCACTGAGCGATTCTTCCGGAGCTACAAGTCTTGTTCACTAAGTATTGTTGGAGAAATGGTCTAAAGACTCGAACACATTGAGCAATCGGATAGGAACATTCCTACTACTGTGCGAAGGTAGTGGTCAATGTTTTCCTCAGTGCGTGCACTACTACTACAGTAGGCGAACACAAAAGAAAACTAGAGTTTAATTGTTCGATTGTTTGCAGAAGCAGAAGAGCAAACAATCAGACAAAGTTGTAAGAAAGTCAGACATGAAGATGTAGTAGCAATGGATACAAATATGACAAGAACTTTGAATGCAATAAAAGACAATGATTGATTCAAAATAATGTATAGAAATACAAGTCAGATGGATGGTATGAGCAGAAGACAATAGTGGACAAAACCGCGTGCTTAGGAAGCTTACTCTGCACTATAAAAGCTATGAGCTTATTACTGACAATCAGTATGAAAGAAAAAATTGATGCATGATAGCATCTTCGATGTCTATCTCCCTAATTCACTATAATTGACTCACTTACTTAATTAGATTACAATGGTCATCTATATACAATTTACATATGTGCACATGAGTGTGCAAAGAAGAAGGCCCAGCCGTTGTGCCATCTGGAAGAGATTGTGGCTGCTGCTGTCCTTGTCCAAGTCGTTGCACAATATAGAAAGTTGGCATGAGAAGGCTTTGACTATTCGGAGTCGAGCGAGTCGTTGCCATGGCCAATTAAGTTGGGATAGTCAATAAGTCGGATCTCCACGATATGTTGGACAAGTCGAGTTAATAATAGCCCAATTCACACTCTACTACTACTTAACTAGTTACTTAGTAGAAAGTAGAAGAGTCAAGATTAAATAATATAAACTAATTTAGCCTATGTAGAATGATCATTTTCTTTTTAACACAAGCAACAACTCTAAATGCAGCCTTCAAACTTCATCTATGCATTAACATCTCATAGAGAAACATTCAAGCTTTGTCCAATTAGAAACATCCATCTAGGGTGACTACTAAGGTTTTCTTGAAGCATCAACAACAAAGGGTGGTCTTCAACTATCATCCAAGCATCAACATGCCCCAATAGGTAGTGGTTAGCTTTAGTCCAAGTAGTAATATCCTCCAGAGGATGACCTTCAAACTTCATCCACCAACATTTACAATATATCCTCACACACAAATATGTGGACTCAAATCTAGTGGACAAATCCTCATGACAAGATCATATCTCAAACGTGGATGGAGAAACTCACTTACCCAAGTCTAGTCCACCATGCTATGGATTTCTAGAGCAATATCCTTCATATATTAGAGACCTATGCACTTCAAGCTATGAGTATTTAACTCAATAATGAACTTCTTTCAAAAAATTCAACTTTTCCATCTCCAAACCCTTAAGAATAAGATAGTTGATTAAGGAATACATATGAGCATGTTGTAGAAAGTACTGGAATATTCACATGCTATGTTGTGAAACATTTTGTATATTAATCTCCTGAAGTTTCCTAAGTAGTCATGCATCATATGATACATTATCTTGACAAGAGTTGACTACATGCTTATAATTGTTCTTGTTGCATATGTCGTAGAGTTTTGAGTTTATTGAAGATCACACCATTGTCGTTAACAAAGAATTTATAAAAAAAAAATTAGACAACTCATGTTTATAAAAGTACCAACAAGAACAATATAATACAAGGAGTGACAATGTCTAGGTGATGGTAACAATCCAAAAGTAGACAAATCACTAGAGACATTGGTGAGAAAAAGACTTATGTGGGCCAACACAATGTACTTTTTGTGGTGGTGTTGCATTGCACATGTATCACATGATATGCATGAGTCGCGTTAGGGACGACTTTGGAATCCATAAATTGTATCTAAGTTAGAACTTGGTGAACTTGCTAAGAATTGAAAAGTGGATTTTCTATTGATCTTTTCACCATGTAAGGTAATCATAACTCCATTCCCAAGTGCAAAGGATGGCAAGATTAAGTCTCTTCCACAATCAAAGTCTTTTTATTCACCTCATTTTTTAACATCTTAAGAATTGCAATTTTCTTTTAAAACTTCTACTTAGACTTCAACATGTTGCCTAAGATTATATATGTAGGTGGAAATATCATGATTTTTTGATGTGCAAAAGGTGCAATATTGTTGGATTATTTCACAATTGTGGAAGCACTTGTTCATTGTGTGGTTGTGCTGGCTTTAGGAACTTGAGGCTGACCTGTAGATTGGCTTGGCCTGTGGTGTTTTTTAGCCTTCAAAAACTTGAGGTAGCTTTCCCATGGGACCCACTTAGTAGGACCCAATATGTGCCCAGTGGGGTTGGACTTATAATGTGGGTCCCAGAGCCCTCCTAAGTGTGAGGGCTTTGGGACCCACCCTATAAGTCCAACCACACTAGGCAAATTTTATAACTTAGGAATAGGAGGAGCCATGGTATTAATAAAATTATTTAGAGGCCTAAAAGTCAATTTAATATTACAAGGTACTTTCCATCTTATATATGACATTGAAAGATAAGGGAGGCAAAAATTAGTTGACGGGAAGAAGGGACAATGCCATTTCTTAACTATAAATAGAGTATCATTTTAACTTCATTTGGATGTTCAATCAAGAGGAGAAGACTCTACAATTTTGCATTTTGGACATCATTGTCTCTTATCTCTCTCATTTTGCTTGTGGTTTTTGTGGTTCTTTTACATTTGTATTATTGTTTGTTATTTGCTATTCTTGCTAGTTCTAAGAGAAGAGAAGAGAGAAGAAAAAATAACTTACCTCCTATGCATCTTTGGTGTGGATGATTATTGTGGTTGAAAAAATTTATTGTGTGGTTAGTGGTTACTAGTTGGGAATCCATAGAAGATTGCTAATCAACTCAAAATTAGGCATATCTCCCATGAGAACGAACTACCGCATGGTGATAGGAAAGGAGAAACTAGCCTCCTAAACTAATTTACATCTCATTGTCATATCAACCAAGTAGAATCCTAGGAAGGTTGAGTAAAGCCACTACAACTTTGGCTCCATTGTTGGGGATTGATTGACTCTTTTCTTTTATGACAGAATGGTGGTTGATTTGCATTTAGGCATCTTGGTCTTGGCATGTAGAGCTAGTTTTTGCATTGTGGTGGATTAGGGTAAGATTATGGTGGTTGAGAAGTTAGTTTAATTTATTTATTTTTATTTGGTTGAATATTCTATTCATGATTGATCTAGAATGATGAACAATGAAGGGGAGATAATACCTCTATGGTAACAATCTCTTGAAAATAAAAAAATATCCAAAAATGTGAAGATTTCACAAAAGAAAGAAAAAGAGTGCCAAAAGTTGCTATCAGACGCAATATTTTCATATTCCTCTTCTAAGAACTTCTAATCTTGCAGACAAGTCTAGATTGGTGGACATAAATCCTTGAAAGAAGAAGAAGATTAACTCCTAGCCAATTTATAGTAACTTTCAAAGATAGAAAAAATCAATACATAAATCACATATGGAATCAATTTGATGAATGTGGCATGGTTATCAACAAAACATATCCTTGAAAGCTAGAATTGTTTAGTTTTCGTAGCACTTTGTTTCGATCCATTTGGTTGAGCCGATAAAAAGTTATAAGCTTTGAAGAAGGTTAGGTAGGACACCTAGACCTGTGTGGACACTTTTGGTTTGATCCATATCTTGCTAGTTTGACCAAAAAATTCAAGAAGTGGCTTGTCAATCCCATCTATTTGAGATCTAGTCAATCTTTTGAGGTGATAGTCACATTGTTTTCTTACAATTCCATTGTATTAGAGTGATTTGTGGATTCTTTCATTGTTTCACATGTGCCAAAGATTGTTTGACACAAACTTTGCCTATATCAATTGATGTGAAGTAGATCTAGTTCAAGAGAGATTGGAAAAGCTAGTGAGATCCATCCCACATTTTCTTGCAAGATCTTGCATAGGAGTTGGTAGTACACCTTTCCAGGATCCTATAGTGAGAGATAAGCAACATTTATTGTCTCATTACAAGGAGTCTTTACTACTTTTGATGGCATCCATGGGTTTCTACCTATTGGAATCTAGTGAAAGACTATCTACCTCCAACTATTCTATTTGGAATGTTAGAATGGAGTCAATCTTGACACTCCAAGATGTGATGGACATTATACTTGGGATTGAGGAGGAGCCTCAAGTTCTTCAAGAAGTAAAAAAGTATAAGAAGAGAGATAGGATAGCTCTCCATTATATCAAGATTAATGTCTCTAATGAGATTTTGAGAGAGATTGGTGCTTGTACTTCGGCCAAGGATGCTTGGGATACTCTGAAAGCAATCTATGAGGCCAAAAATACCTCTAGGATCCTCAATCTTAGAAATCAAATATTTCAAAGTTGTCAAAAGAATGATGAGAGTGCCACTAATTATGTTTTGAGAGTTCAAGGCATTCATAGGGAGCTTGCTTGTATTGGAGATTCCATCAAACAAAGTGAGCTAGTCCAAGTCATACCTAATGGCTTGAAGGATGAATGTGAGAATCTTGTCCAATCCTATGCTATCACGGAAGAGCTACCGACCTTGGAGGCTTTGCAAGGAGTGCTAATAGTTGAAGAATCAAGGCATGAGAACAAGCTATTAAGGATGGACAAATTGTCACTCAATCATAAGGGTGATGGCAAACTTCTATTTGCCAAGCACAAAAAGAGGAGCAAAAAGCAACACCAACACTTCTCTAAGGACAAAGCAAAAGACCAAGATGAAGAGGAGGAGAATTCCTCTCAACATTCTACTGCAAAGAAGAAGAAAAAAGAGCTTAAGTGCTTCTTTTGTGGCAAGAAAGGCCATTATGCCACAAATTGCTTCAAGAAAAAAAATTGATTCAAGAAAAGCAACATATCTCATGACAAAGAAGACTTAATTGCAAGTGATGGAGAATGCTCACTCATGGCATCAAGCTTCTCGTCTTCCACCTTCAAGAAGGATGAATCTTGGTATATTGATAGTGGAGCATCATCTCATATGTGTAGCTCCAAGGATTCCTTCTCATCTATTATGCCTTATGAAGGAATCAAGAAGTCCATATATATTGCAAGTAACCAAGAGTGCAAAATTGAAGGAGTAGGGACTATTCCCATGAAACTTGCATCATCAAATGTTCTATCTCTTCACAAGGTTTTTTTTTGTTCCCAAGCTTACAAAAGATCTTATAAATATTGGACAATTACTTGATGGTGGCCTTGATGTCAATTCCATAGTGACAATTGTGTGATCAAGAAGGATGATGAGATCCTTGCACATGGAACTAGATATGAAGGCATCTACAAATTGGATCTAAGAGAGAGTGCAAAATCTCTTGATGTTGCTTATGTATCCAACCTTTCAAAGGAGGATGATCACACAAGATGCACATGGATATATCTTCTTTCTTCAAGATTTATGGTGCATGATTATTTCCTATTATTCAAAGCATATGTTGAGATGGAATTCTCATTGAAGATCAAAGCTTTAAGAAGTGATGGAGCTCTTGGAGTAAATACACCATATGAAGTATTATTCAAAAATAAGCCTAAGGTTGTTCACCTTAGTGTCCTTGAAAGATTTTGCTTTGCACATATTCCCTTGGAAACAAGGAGGAAGGATGATCCAAGCTCATGGATCATGGTTGGATATGCTTATCAACCAAGGAGGCTTTTAAAACTTTATACTCTTTATTTCAAAAATGATCTAGAATAAAGGTGTCATATTTTATGAAGATCAACATTAAACTTTGGAAGGGGCCAAGATCAAGGCATCTCAAGACGCATCACAAATCATATCTATTGAAGACTATCAAGATGTGATGGGGTCGAGGTTTGAGGGGGAGCCTCCTCAAAATATGTATTCAAGGGGATCTTCAAGATGGAAGGCCGAGTCTTTATGGCTCATTTTTTATGGTAAAGAGAGGCAAGTTTTAGGTGGTATCCACTCCAACATTCTCACTTATGCTTCTCTTTCATTACTTGATGTACTATCTTGCCTTATTGGGATTTATGCATCTCAAACTTCAAGTAAGACAGTTCTAGTTTTGGATGATGCCTATTGTATGGACATATTTCTTGTAATTTATGGCTTAGATATGTTTCCAAAACATTTTGAAAGCAAGATATTGTGTCATCAAAAGTATGCTCTTGGATCTTGTAAGAGCAAGAATGAGTTTGATGTTTGAAAAATTCATGCTTTTACATGGTTTGAGGCAACTTGTAAACTTCTCTTGAGATTAAGTGAATAATCCTTTAAGGACACTTACATCCTTGAGAATTATTTAGCCTCAAGAAAATCAAGATCTCATTTGATTTCAACATTAGATCCATCATGGATAAAGTTCATAGTATGTGGACTAGTCAAGCTAGTATGCTTAATCTAGATAATCAACACTTTTGCTCATCTTTTGATCTTGATCTCTATGATCTTTGTGATCTTTATGAGGCATGGAAGCCTCTGATTTTCATCATGGTGCAACCATCTTCATGAATGAATGTATGCATGTAGATTTGTCTCTTTGCCTAAAAATTTGACATTGATCTTGGATTTCAATCCATAGTCAATCTAATTTCAAAAGCATTGCTTAGGAGATCAATTTCACACATTAGGGCATTCCCACACTTGTGACACACTATCTGCATACACTCATCCTAAAATTGCAGATGGATTTGCAATCACAGTCTGCTCTAATGGTAGACAAACTTGATGGTTTGAATTACCACTTGTGGAAATTCAAGATGAGAGTAGTACTGATGGCCAAAGAACTTTGGTAAATAGTCGATGGAACCGAACTAATTCCTAGTGTCGATGAGCAAGACATTTCCAAGTGGAAGCTCATGGATGGCAAGGCTTTTGTCTTGATCACCCTTAACAACTCTGACACACAGACTGGCCATATCAAACAAGTCACATCCTCGAAAGAAGCTTGGGATATATTGATTACACTGTGACAAAGTGAGAGATGTCACTTCGAAGCTGCATCTGAAGAGAAAGTTCTAAGACTTCTCTCTCTGAATGTTAGAAGGTGATTCTGTTCAAAATCACATTAATCAATTTAAGAGTTTGATGGAGCAGATGGTGGCAAAAGGTTCAGTGATCGAAACCTCGGATGTTGTAATGACCTTGCTGTCAAGTTTGTCGTCCTCATATGAAAACTGGGTGATGATGATTACCACACACACAAATATAACATTGTCCAGAGTCATAATTATGCTTCTTCAGGAGGAGTCAAGAAGAAATGGAGCATCCTCGTCCTCCCGGCTAACAAACATTATTCTAAAGAAGAACACAAAGAAGGAACAGAAGAAAAAAGTTGTCTGATAATTCGACAACAATCAGAAGCAGTCATAGAAAATCCAGAATAAACAACCTGCTCAGAGCAAGAAGAGATTATTCTACAAGTACTGCAAGAGGGCAAACCACAAAATCTAGGACTGTCGAATCTTCAAGTTCAACAACGATAAGAAGAAACAGCCAAATCAGCAAGCCCATGTAGTCAACACGAAGCAGAATGTCACAGACGACGAAGAGTAGGAAGCCTTCATGGTGAACCAAATGTGAATGAGTGTTTGCTTGCTTTCTCCATATTGCTCTTGATTTGAGATTATTGCAACATGAATTCCCATTAATGAGCCTCCATTGCCATCTTGCCATAAGAGTTCTTCAAACATTTGAAACCTATGAGTGAATACATGCCATAATGATGCTTTTTCTAATTCATTTCCATCTAAAGTCTAGCAAAGAATACTTGTCCATCTTGAAGATCCTGAGGATGTAGAGCAATAAATCTAGTTTCACCAAAACTTGGCAATTTTTACACAGTAACATGAAATTGCCCAAACATGAAGTAAGATAAGTAAGGTAGAATAGAAACACACTTCCTTGCTATCCCTTAGAGAGCAACTTTTCTCTAATGAAATGATACTTAATTTCTATGTGCTTCATACATGTATGAAATATAAGATTTTTAGCTAGTTGAATGGTGTTATGACTATTACACATGATCATGGTGGGCTTACATTGCAAAATGCAATATCTTCCAACATTATCCTCAACTAGTTTGCCTCCTTGGTGGCTGAGCATAGTGCTTTGTGGTGGAACTGTTTCCTGTTTCTTACGTGACCAAGAAAATGCACCAAAGTTGGAAATATAACTTGTGGTGGATCCTCTGTAAAAAATACAACCTGCCCAATCTAAACCAACATATCTCATAATACTGGCAAAGCATATTGCCCATCATCCAACAAACCATAAGTAGTTGTACCTCTAACATAGTGAAGAATCCGCTTCACAACCTTCCAATGCATCTCCCTCAGTGTAGCAATAACATTAGGGGAAATCTCAAGTCAAAAAGGGCCGTATAAGAAATCCAAAGTTAGTGAGAGAATGATTAGAGAGAGAAAGCATAAACAACAAGTGTGTGTGTGTGTGTGTGTGTGTGTGTGTGTATATATAAACTATTTGTGCACATGTGGTGCGCATGTGTATGGACGCACATGCATCCTCCTCTCCCCCACCCATGCATACACCTTTTCTAACCAAAAAGTGAAGGGAGGAGGATGCATGTATGGGGAAAGTGCATATCCCCATACATTTGCACATTATGTGCATTGAGGGGTGGGCCCCAAAAAGATTCTCCACCCTCCCTCCCACCCACTAATTTCAAATATCTTCCTCTAAATTCAAATATTTGAAGCTTGAAGTTAAGGTTTTATTTTCTTCACACACTTCAATGTGCTTTAAACTTTAGCCAATAATCTTTATTACATGGCTTTCTTATTATTTTAAATTACCAAAGTTTTACCCATAAACCATGAACCAAATTTTTTTTCTTGACTACCTTAAACTGCTTTTTTTTTTTTTCAATCCTTCAAATTTCTATCTTGGCTCGTTTTCAGGAATGTTTAACCACAAGCCCAAACTCACTAGCTTTAACTCCTAAATCATTATCCACAAGCTTTTATCCATGGGCCAAAAAAAGCACAGGTGAAAAAAAAGGAGGGGGATGGGGTGAGGGATGTGTGTGTGTGTGTGTGTGTGTGTGTGTGTGTGTGTGTGTGTGTGTGCGCACACACACACACACATGTCCATATATAAAACTGTTTGTGGATGAATTGTATGAAGTATAGAGTGCAAATTTTTGTTCAATCAATCAGAGTGCAAATTCTGTCTACACTATTGTTTCGTTTATTTGTGCATTTGTAATGAATTCTTCTTTTTAGTAATTTGTTGGTGAATGATGTGCTTCCAATCCTCAACCACTGATCGCTCCAACTTCCGCTGCATTTGAATTAGGAGTGACATCTCTGAAACAAAGTCTACGCCATCTCTATCTCTAGGGTCAAACAAGTGTTTAGCGCCATCTCTATCTCCAGCAGGGTTAGCGCCATTCCAGCTTTGTTATTGTCATTGTGTTGTTTGTTACTATACTACTATACTGATGACAAAGCTTTATCATCTTCATGTGGATCTGTCACCAGAATATGCACCGCTCAGGACGAGAAATTCAAAGCAACCCAAATTGTCAACGTCTGATATGGTCCGATACAAGGAGGAAAAGCTAAAACATGTAGATTTGTGGTCATCGGGAACATTGTATCCTATTGATCCATGTTCATTGCAACATCTAGATTTTCATTCGGTAAGTCAGTTAATAATCTATGTGTCATGGCAAAAATGGCCTTTTGGGTTACTGTGAGATTTTGATGCTCTATGGGAATGCACATTCAATGCAAAGGATACATTATTTGGAAGAGAAATCAAGAAAAATATCAAGGGAGTGCGAAGAAAAATCTACAAAGTTGAAAACTTGGTTGGATGAAAATGAGATGCTCAAGAAAGAGATCACAAGGTTGAAATCTTCTTTGCATCATTATGCAACTAGTAATGATGAGATAAAAACTGCATTTCAGTCCATGTGTATCTCATATTTGTCTCTTGTTAAAGACATGGATGTGCTCAACAGAATGGTCCGGAGCAACAAGAGGAAAAGACTGGTAACCAAGGATATATGTGATCTATCATCCAAAGGAGGTCATAGAAAAAGACACCCGATAGTCGTCCTATCTTCAGACAACCTTATAGGTTTAGTCAAAAGGAAGAGGATGAAGTGGCTAGGCAAATCGAGGAATATCTTAAGATGGGGCACATCAGACCAAGTAAGTCTCCATGGGGAGCACCTATCCTTCTTAAGAGTAAGAAAGATGGGGGGTTTTCGATTATGTGTAGATTACAAGGGTCTTTACTATAAAAAAATAAATACCTGTTGCCCAAGATGGATGATCTCATAGATCGGTTAAATGGAACTAAATACTTCATGAAAATTGATCTACGTACGAGATATCATCAGATCAGAATACATCCATAGATGTATCTAAGACCAGTTTTAAGACCAGGTTTGGCCACTACGAGTTTTTAGTTTTGCCCTTTGGTTTAACCAATGCTCCGACAACTTTCCAACAAATGAACGATTTATTTTGTAGTTTGTGGTAGTGTTTATGGACGATATTTTGATCTATAGTAGAACACTCAAAGAGCATGCTAAGCATCTCTGTACTGTATTAGGTACCTGAAGTCAAGAGAAGCTTTATGCAAAGGAATCAAAGTGCAAATTAAAAAAGAACTTTACCTTGGTCATAAGATCACCTCTGTCGGGATCAAGATTGATGAGGAAAATGTGAAGACGGTAGTGGAATGGTCAGTTCCTCAAACGGTTTGTGAACTTAAGTCATTTTTAGGTTTCACTACGTTTTTTTGTAGATTTGTAGAGGAGTACTCAAAGATTTCTATGCCTCTCAACAATATGTTGAAAGGAGTGAAAAGCTGCAAAGGTAGGCCAAGTCCTCCTATAAGGTGGAATGAGAAGTTAGATGAGAGTTTTCGAAAACTCAAGCTTCTAATTGTCTCAACTCTAGTCTTTGTAGTGGGTTTCTTTCCTTGCCTATCCTCAACCCAAGATCTAATCAATCTAGCATCGAGGAGATGAATTTAGTTGTCACGCGTAGATTCGTTTCCATGAGAGCGATAGCATAGTTCAGATTTCAGCATGAATGGAAGACTCACATCTAACTCTACCATCCACTAACCCTAAGCATTAACACTACATCCATTAACACTAGATCCACAATGAAGATAACTTACACTTTCTCTCTCTCCCTTTCTCTCTCATAAAAAGTATAAAAACATGCAATCCCAATAACAATCAAATTCAACAATTAGCAAAACACAATAAAAGCATGAGAGATGAAAGAAAAGTGATAGAGAGCAAGGACATTCATAAATCCATTTCACAAGAGAACCAATCTGCTTTATTGAGATGAAGACTCGAGTTGGTCCCTTTTTATAGTAGAGAGGAGGACCCTGGCCTCTGAATCCTATTGGTCCATTTTTGACTCCCTAACTATTCAAATTTAAAAAACAGTGGGAACTATCTAAATTGGAACGAACCCAACTTTATTCACTAACTTGACATTTAGGCCCTGCGACATTAAAAGTCTCGCAAAAAGACCTAAAGTCCTTTTATTAACTTTCTAATTAATCAAATCTCTATGTGATCATTGGGTTGGACTTACACACGCAGGGTGCCAAATCCCTCTCACTTATTAACTAGGGTTAGGATTGCCTTGGGATCCACAAACCCTCCAACAGTCTTGAGGATAGCAGATCCAGATTTGTCGTCACTAACATTGACATGAGTGATACGGCTATTAGAGTTGTTCTCTTACAAGAGGGCCAACCCGTTGCCTTTGAAAGCAAAAAACTAATCCATGCGCAGGTCAAATATACCACGCAAGAAAAAGAACTGTTTGTGGTGATCCATGCATTGAAATCATGGAGACATTACCTGTATGATAATAAGTGTGATATATCAAAGGCACCTATAATCAGGTGGTTGATGCACTTAGTGAAATTTGTGAAGTAAGCGAACTTTCCTTCATTGAGATCAATACAGGATTTTATCTCTCTCTGAGAGGTCTGTATGAGAAAGACCCACATTTTAGACCAATCTGGAATAGGGCTCTGACAGTTTCATCAAGCGAGACTGATGTTCATGGTGATCAATCTGGGGGGGATAATAAAAAGGGTGCTGATGACTTCTCTATCTGTAATGGACTTTTGTTCACGAAAAGGAAGGTTTGTATGCCTGATGTGGATGTTGTTAAAAATAAAATTCTTTATGAATGTCATGACTCACTATGCGTAGGACATCCCGACATACATCGTACATTAGATTTGGTACGAAAGGACTTTTATTGGCCAAAACTCAAGCCCTTTGTAGAATCTTATGTGGTCAAGTGTGATCAATGCCAGTTGAATAAGGTTGAACGCCTTAAGGCTGGTGGATTGTTGCATTCACTGGATATCCCCGATAAGAGATGGGATAGTATTTCCATGGATTTCGTGGTTGGGTTACCGTGGACAAATAAACAGCATGATGTAATTTGGCTTGTGGTCGACCGTCTTACCAAATTGGCTACATTTATTCTAGTAAAGACCACCGTGAAGGCTTTTGATTTAGCTCAGACATTTGTAGAGCATCTATTTACACTTTATGGATAATTGAGTGATATTGTGAGCGATCGTGATCGCGATCCGAAGTTCACAGGTCACTTTTGGTCGGCCATGTTTGCTAAACTAGAGACGACTTTGAGCTTAAGTTCGTTTGATCATCCTAAGATGGATGGACAGATGGAAAGAACAAATTAGGCGATGGAACAAATGCTATGAGCATATGTTTTCCAATGACAATCTGATTGGGAGAAGTATCTTCCATTGAATCGAGCTTTCCTATAATAATAGTAAGCATTCGGCTACCGGTTATAGCCCGTTTATGCTTATGTATGGTTTTGAGCCTAGGTCACCCATTGCAGTAGAGACTCTGACGATCAAGTTTCAAAAGGTAGCAGATTTCCTATATGATATGCACAAAATGCTACGCATTGCACATGAAAATGTCCAGTGTGCCCAAGATAGGCTGGACCGACATTATGCAAATATGAAAAGATCACTACGAGACTTTCAAGTGGGGGATTGGGTGTATTTGAGAATCTCGAAGGATTCTAGTGTAATGAGTACCGACAAGCATTATAAATTGTCCCCTAGGTATAGAGGACCGTATCAGATCTTGAAAAAGATCATATCCTCCCGGAAGGAACTCAAGTGCACCCAATTTTTCACGTAAGCCGACTCAAGAAGAGTCTACATGAAGGTGAGCATCTTGGTTCTGGAGACCAATTGGATCTGTTGGATGAATCATCGGGTGTGTCTTGACTTGAACCCGAAAAGATCTTGGGTACAAGAACTAAACGATTGAGAAATCGTATAGCTATCGAGCATCTGGTTCGATGGAAGGGACACATAGACGGTGATGATTCCTAGGAACAAGAAGGGAGCTTAAGAAGAAACTTCCCAGTTTTAAGTTCTGAGGACAAAACTTGAATAAGAGAGGAAGAATGTCATGCCCACGACTGGTCTCGGGTAGTTGATTGTGACTATAAGGGAATTGGGGCCTTAATGTGCATAAGGTCATATTTCATGGTTGTACGCCTAAACTCATGATGGTGGATTTGTATGAGTCTACCATTGGGAAACTAGATGACATGGCCCAGATAGACTGCTGAGGTGTCCACTAAGGTGTCATAGTGCACTACTAGTGCCTCGACCAACTTGATGGAATCTCGAAAATGTCAAGACGCTCTGATACCACTGATAAAAATTTTTTTATCAACGTCAGAACGCTTTGATAGCACTAATAAAGAAATTCCCAAAGGATGAAGGCCGAATAGAGCCGACTTGACAGGAGTAGCTATTGCTACTAACTGCGGTCTGATTCTCTTCCAGGCCTCAGATCGCTACTGCAGATCTATTGTAAAAATTAAACTTGTACACAGTAGATAATGTTGAGTAAAACAACAACAGAAAGATAGCTACTACTAACATGCATTCAAACATTTACACATTACAGAAGAGAGTATTGCAAAAATTGCTTCTATTATAAGAACCGAATATACAACATTTTCTTGAGCACTATCTGTTTTCCAGATCAGCACGTTGGCACAAGAGAGATGTTCTCTCTCACGAGTAATGCGACTAGCTACTATTGATCGCTATGTCAAAAACTTACAGTTCTATCTATCTCTGTATATCTTTATGTATCCTTCGTTGATTCTTTTATGTGATCAAACCAGGGATCTGATTAAATTAAAAGATCTAATCAAAAGAAAAAGCATTAGTCCTACTCGTATACACAAAGTAGAAGTTTAAAAAAAATTAGACAACATGGTGAAATATTTGAGAAAAAATAAATTTTCAAATACTGATGTACAAATGATACAGAAAACAACCAGTGAATTTTTGGATGTAGTTCAAAGTGCATGGGGTGTTTATCATATAACACATTATATGGTAAGATTTCAATGTTACACTACGATAGACAAATATGTGCAATTAAATTAGATACTTTTGGTACTGATTTAGATTATGTTTTCATGACATGCAGCACATACTACAACATCATTCGACATTCTTTGCAAGAAATAGTGGAAGTCTTAGCATATGGTCATCGCAAGGAATGGAAAAATCTCATTGGCAAGCAAGAGTGACATTTCATAAAAGTACACAACATGGCGGGACTAGCACAAAAAACAGCAATATACTGCAACTTTTTGAATGGTTTTACAGAAGAATCCAAATTCGTCATAATACAAAATTGACAGATTATAAAAAATTTCAAAAAGCATGCAAATCTATACAAGCCAATAGGCAATAGACACACAGTAAAATTTTGTATATTAAATAAAAATATTTACAAAGTACAATTCAGTAGTATCTACTCTGCTTCCGATACTTTCTCCAATGAAAGTTGCAACTTAGAATCATGCAACAATTTTCTTCTTTCGTATGGATCCAACAGCTCATAGTTTTCATGCTTACTCAGATCGACGTAAGCAGTATATAATGCAAAATGAGATGATTTGAGCATGGAATTCACTGTCCATATGCTAAAAATTTCAACCGCAATGGTTTTCTTTACAAAAATTATTTTATGCACCTTATTGAAATTATGTCCTCCAAGAAAATGAGACAGTGCCTTGATTGCCATAATCATAGTCTCACCATGTTGATGAAACTTTGAATGGGAAACACTTATCTCATTATTCTTGAAGAACTTCAGATAGTGCCCCAAGTGCATGATCTCTTGAACATTCTCCAATAGAAGATCTCTGCCCCCCTCGACGAATTACGAAATCATCAAGGAAAATTGTTTCCTAAAATGATAAAAAACAAAGTAAGCTCTAGTATATAATCTGACATAACAAATCTACTAGTACATGATAAGATACAAAAACTTACGCATTTACCTTTGTCTTCCCTGATTACTGTCTCTCCATCAATATTATATCCACCTTTTGATGTCAATATTGTTGGTGAATAGACAATTGGTTGTGGAAAACCAAGTTGACTTTGGATTCTGAGAAATTCCTCCTCAGAAGGTAGATCATCTACTTCGTTGCGCATTTTCTCCACAACCATTTTCAAGCAATCTTTTCCTGAATAAAACTTATCATTATGTACATTGTCAACACAAGGGAGAAGATCATCAGCATCAAAATCAATTATATCCGAAAATTCATCAAGCTCTTTGCTCAAAATGTAAAGAATCTCAGCTTCAGTGAAATAGAAAAGATCTGATATATCGAATATTGTCAAAAAAAAATTATTATCTATAATATAAGTAGACAAAGTGATGAAAGATTTATCAGAAGGAGAAAGGGTAGTGGATGTTTTAGGGCCTATAAACGATGCCCTATTTCGAGCAGGATCAAAATCTAAACAATCATCTAAGTTAACGCTCATATAAAAAAAAAGTATCTATATCTACAATCTTTGACTTTTCAGACTTTGTACCACTAGAAAAAGCAGCTTCATAAGTGGAAGAGATAGCTTCCCAATCGATCTCAAGCGCCCTCTTATCGCAAATTTGTTTGTTTTCACTCTATGCGCGTTTGTTCAGACTTTTTTTTTTAAATTTTTTTTTTTTTAGAATGATGGCCAGGACCAAATCACCATAACCACTATACAACCATAACCACTGTGCCATAACCACTGTACAACCATCCCATGCCCGTGTTCTCCCTGATATTGGCCGTAGACGTGGTAGGAAGCAGGTCTGGATGAGGGAGACTAGAAAACTCCAGAGATTAACTGAACTGTTGATCCCTAGAGCTCCTTTCAGCCGATCTGTAAGGAATGTCACTCTGTCACTTGGGCTAGATGTTCATTTTGCCATGACGGCCATGCAGGACTTACAGGGTACTGCAGAAGATTTTTTGTCCCAGTTTTTTTGAGGATACCTATCTTTTGGTAGTGCATGGTAAGTGTGTCACCATCATGCCAAAAGATTTCATCATTCTTAGAAGACTTCGGGACCATTTTTATGCTCTCCATGTTGATAATGCCAACACCTCCAGAGACCTGCCTCTGGATAGAACCAACTTGCCGACTACCTCTAGGAGGAAGAGGAAGCAGCTTGTCCCCAAGAAGACTGGATCTCGAAGGCCAACTGCTTCCCTTCCTCCTGGAGTTATCCCAACCAAGAGACCTCGGATCGTCCTGAGCTCTGAGTCAGATGCTGGAGAATCTGATTCAGATCAAGAATCATCACCCCTTCCTCCTCCTGTTATTTGTCCAGCTCCTCAGCAGGTTTCGTCACCAAAAATGTTGATTACCCAAGAGATGTATGCATGACATAAAGCGTAGATTCACTATGACTACTAGAAAACCCACGATCACAAAAGTATGTGTGTATCTTTTGATACCACATCCTTGGGGCTTGTTTTAGTCCATAGAGAGCCTTCTTGAGAAGACACACTTTGTCTTCTTGACCTGCAACCAAAAAACCAGCAGGTTGCTGAAGGTAAACTTCCTCATTAAGATCACCATTGAGGAAGGTTGTCTTTATGTCAAGTTGGTGCATACGCCAACCATGATGGGCAGCCAAAGTAGTGACTATCCGTACGGTAGTTATTCGTGCGGTAGGTGCAAAAGTTTCCTCATAATCAATGTCCTCCTTTTGCGCATGACCTTTGGCAACAAGTCTTGCCTTGCACCTTACAACAGTACCATCGAACTTGTACTTGATTACAGCCAATTGCTTTCTTTCCATGTGGAAGATCAACAAAAACCCATGTTTGGTTCTTTATGAGTGAGTCATACTCCTCTTTTATCGCGTCCTCCCAACATTTTACTCCTCTGGCCTGCTCATAAAAAACAGGTTCTATTGCACTATCCTCAATAGATGTAAGAGCAAAATAAAAAAAATCAGCAAATTCTACTGATTTAGATGAGACACGAGTCTTCCCTTCATAGAAGCGGTTCACTTTGCTGTCCTGCAAAGTCTGCAACAGCCATTTAGGGACTGGTTTAGGCTGTCCAACAGCCTTACTTTGATCAACGCTTTGCTGTCCAAAGTGATCTGAACTGTCAACACTTTGCTGTCCAAAGTGCTCTAAAATTGGACTATGCTATCCAAAGTTTTCAACAAGTCGTTCCTCTTCATAAATCTGCTCCTCTTGATGAATTATGGGCTGTTCGCTTGAAGAACCAGTGGGCTATCCATTAGAGGATGATGGTAGTCCCTCCTCTTCAACATTAGATGGTGATACCAAATGATACCAAACTTCATAAGGAGTCAAAATCTTCAAGGCTTTTGTCGGACACCAATTACTAATGTATGCCACCATAATAACTACTTCTCGTGTTTTGTGATGACAGTTCACTCTTGAGCCGTATACTCCTGACGATGTATATAGATTTCAGCAAGAGTTGATGAAAAACTATGCTCAGAACGGTGTAAGTGTTGCACCTGAGATCGAGGGCCCTCAAAAACAAGCTGCTCTTGTCTTAACAGCCTTAAGGTTGCTCAGGATGTAGATCTTATAATATATGACAAAAAAGAAATTGAAGTCCTTCCTAATACAGAGGAAGACGATATTATAACAGAGAGTAATCTTGTCTTAAAAGGCATTGAGGCCTTTCCCGAAACAGAGGAAGATGGGATTATAGAAGGAGCTGTTCCCTTATCAGTTTCTAATACTGATAAAGAAAATATAGAAAAATTGACTGAATAGAGATCTATTTGTAAATAGAGATACATAAAAAAAAAAAGATACAATCATTTTGCATGTAAACAACCCGTTTATGGGTTTTTTTTATTGATATCAATATAGATTCTTACAATCAGTTTGTGTCCATAGTGTAATACTGGAATGCAATTTTCTATATTGATAAAAAGACATGATGATTGGCATGTATATGCTAATAGTGAATCTCAATGTTCTTCTATAAGTTGGATTGTTTTGCCAATATCTCTGTATTTGATCTCGAGCTCATGTGTTTTACGTACCTGCATAAAACTAATACAAAGCGAGTTACAATTAGTACAGAGATTGTATTAGAATGTTTTGATTGAAACTATTCATAAAAGATCGAGTGTTTACAGTTACTTACGAGTTTACCATTGAAAATAAATCTGAAGTTTGAAAGTACATCTCATCTTGTAGGAGCAATAGTTCCCACCTTATGTAATTTAGACTCCGATCTTCTTCCACCTCAACACACATCAAAATGGCATCATTGTATATAATTTCAATAAGTTTTTATTTTGAATGTCCACTAGCTTCCAAGTCTTGATCGAGTGGCACCCATTTACCTTTATTTATTTTTCATCTTTGATAATGAAAGCATAAGCTCAACATTTGTTTTTCAATTTGATAACGGAAGCACATGGAAGACATTTTAATTCTACATTCTATTTTTCCATCTGATCTTTTGTCTCAGCCTTCATCCATGAGTTCAGATAATAGACTATCTGATAAATTTTTTCATACAAACATCGTTGGGATTTTGTGTGCATTGACACTTAAAAAGAAATCCACAAATATATTCAAGGAAATATACCAACTCAATGTGACTATTTTTGATCTCGTGCTCATTTTTAATGAATTTTTTACATCATTATATATTATTCATCACTTTCAAAACTAGATAATGGAATTGATACTATTTGTCCAAAATTTTCTTTTGTATCAGGAATGTACATTGATTCATAAAAAAAGATTTTACTATTAGCTAGATCTTTTGCAGTTCTACCTTGATATTGCAGCTGTCCAATATCAGTGTGAGTAATATCTAACACACCTGCTAAAAATCCACTTGGCTCCCATTCATTTATGTTGGATGGATATAAATCTGCAAGAGAAAAATGATCAGATTGGCAAGTTTAATATTGGATATTTATGAATGACAAAAATCTAAGTATCAAAAATATCAATACTCATAGTTGTTTTTTTTTGTGTGATCCTGACGATTGAATCCTTGCACATTTATCTCTGAATGCATATATACATGTTGGACTAGAATTTTAGAAATAGATTTTCCTCTTGATGATGTTCTGAAATCCAATATTCTGGCCTTCCAATAAGATCGAAATGATAGTTTTGACCTTTTGCTTTTTCAAAATGCTCCTCTTGGCGATGGATGTATCAAAACCCAAGATTTTTTTGAATATTTTCTTGGCACCCATAATCCATTATCATCTTTCTCGTTGAATAGAAGCACATAGTCGATTGAGGAGCACGGCTTCCTTGATGGCACCATTCGTAATGTGCATGTAAAAATCTGAAACACTGAACTATAAATCTGAAAATTTGCGTAGACAAAAAGCCATGAATATGAGAAAATATGTTGGGGTAAATTTGAAACACTGATCTATTTGGCGCCACGAATTAACTCTGGTTAACCCTATTAACCATTGTTTGACAATGCATATACATTAATGGTACTTCAATTTCTCATCTCAACTATCTGTCATATTCATTTTCAATATTTTTGGGTCTCTTCGGACAGTGATGAGCTGGAAGGGCAGGCCTTATCAACCAATAACCCGAGGCAGACGACCTTTATGAACTCTAATGGGCACTTGAATTTATGTTATCCGATCCCAAAATGCCACGTGGCAGTCCGAACCCTGATTTCAAGGTTTCCATTGGTCCACATGGCAACGAAAATAAGAAAAAAAATAAAAAAACATATTTTTCAAAGGCCCTCTTTGGGCTCTAAGTTTCTCTAATGCTTCACCACATTTCTGATTAGTCTCCAAATTACTAGTAAAAGAGGAGCACGATTCACGGGTTTATTTCTCTCTTTAGGAACTGTTGATAGATTAGATAGTAATTTGTAGTTCTACCAAACCCATAGTTGGCCACCAAGGTGCAAACTTTATGGTTTGCTTTATATTCTGGCTATAAAATATAGCTTTACTAAATTCAAATAGATATAAAGAAAAAAATCACAAGTAATCTTCACAAAATATAAGAGTGTTGAAGAGAAACTTCATTTATCAAGAGTGTTTACTGTTTTGGAACATGTGATACAACAAAGAACAAGTATGTATCTAGGACAGACAAGTTCGATCCCAACAAGTAATAACTTATTGCCATTACACTATTTTTTTCAAATATTGTAACTCGATACAACAAAGAACAAGTATGTATCTAGGACAGACAAGCTCGATCCCAACAAGTAATAGCTTATTGCCATTACACTATTTTTTCCAAATATTGTGACTCGTAGCTCCAAATTCAATCAATAAAACATTGTAAATAGATTGCTAGGTATAGGCTCAGTCCAACAAGACAATGAAGCATACTTAGCACATTAGTATGATTGAATTGTCCACTCCAACTCTAAAGATCCAATATAGTACTATCATAAATACATTCTCCAAAAGAATAGCACTAATGAAGTCTCATTTTTCTTTTGCTACAACATAGCATGGTCTTCTTATTTCAATCATGTTTGTTGCTATTTTACAAAGATATCAAAGGTCAAAGTATGGAGAAACCTATCTATTGATATTCTATGTACTTCTTTCATGTTATATTTTCATCTTGATATGAAAATTGATGTAAGAAAAGGTGTCCTCACTATTTTCTATATCAATAATGAAATGTCCATTGCATTTTTGCTCTGACATTTCTTTTGAATGACTGATTTTTCCAAACGATTCATTAATTAATGACATCTGATTTCTTGGGTTGTGGCTTGTAGCCAAGACTCAACTACCTTTCTCAACTCTTGGACGCCAAAGATTTTGAAGCAACGATAGATCATGAAGTCCAAAAAACTAAATTTATAACAAGGTGGCGAATCATTATGGACTAAATGCAGTGAGAGCACACAATGCTTATTTGAACAAGATTCGGTAGATGGCAACTATTGAACAATAGGCAAAGGAGAAATGAGCATAGATGGAAGTTGCATATCCATTAACTTGCCAAGCAATTTGAGTTGGAAAAACTCAATTGAAGACAATGGTGGCCATGCTACAAAATGAGGTCACAAAGCAAGGTAGTGCCAAATCAATCCCAACATAACCCTAGTAAAAGTTAGGGATGTAACAATACCACCATAACTCTCTCCCAAATATGCCTCACCTGAATGTTGGAAGATTCACATGCTCCTTCCATAGTCCAAGCCTCACACTTAGAAATGGATGTCTACAAAATTTCCAAGGCCACCCCTATATAGGTACAACTAAAGCCATGCTCCCCAAGGTGCTTGCGAGATTAACAACTCTTTGTGCATATCCGTTCTAGAATTCTATGGCTAGTCCCTAGTCCTAGGCTTAAAGTCATTGCCTTACCACCAAGAGTCTCTCTAGAACCTATGTTCAGTATCAATTGCTATCAACCCACCCTAGCATAACCTGGTCAAATAGGACATAACCATCTTGGCTAGGTCTCATGTGCTTAATCCACATGAAGTTACTTTTACTATAATATTCATCGTGATTTATGCTCATGAAATCTGTTGCCTCTGATTGAGTAATATGTACAAGTAATGTATTGAATCCAACTTAAAATAACATGATACGTAAGTATGAAGATGTTACGCCTCTCACAAGAAGGCTCTTACACATTTGGCTCCCCATAGCAATTGACCTTACTCTTGAATGAATAAGACATTCACCACCCAACCACAAATTTCATAACAACGTACTCTCTTGAGCTAGGCAGAACTCTTAAAAAAGGGCAAGCATAATGGTATGCTTTGTGAAACTAGTCTCGACAAGCTTTGAAAAACGACAAGGGGGCTACACATTGTTTGAGGAAGGCTAGTAGCCTTTTTCCCATTCTTTAATTAGTACTAACATTTTCTACCAAACTTGACACTTCCAGATTTTCAAATTATCTCACTCCACAAAATTATTTCCTTTTATATTGAGCTCCTTTTTTCTCCTTTTCAAAAGTCAAAAGAAATCTCATCTAAAGGCCCAAATAAGGCTAACTTCATTCACCCCATGTTGACATCCAATTAGGGTTGCAGATCAAGAATATATATTCAACAAGCTTCATCCATGCTAAAGTAACAATTTAAAAGCACTTGTGTTGGCCCCATATCCCTTAGGAGCTCTTTACATCTTACCAGTTCGCCCAAGAATGACATATACACATATATCTTGTGCCCC
Organism: Diphasiastrum complanatum; assembly: GCA_029204225.1. Lineage (NCBI taxonomy): Eukaryota > Viridiplantae > Streptophyta > Lycopodiopsida > Lycopodiales > Lycopodiaceae > Diphasiastrum > Diphasiastrum complanatum. The sequence continues at coordinate 25,611,584 of CM055113.1, read as the reverse complement.
TTGATACATAAGTGAAGGTGAACGATCCTTGCAATGTGGAGTAGAATGATCTGACCGTTAGGGAAAACTCCAATCCTATAGAGGTGAGGAGAAATGGAAGGATGTCATCAAATGTCATCATTGATGATTATCTTGCACTCTGATTGGTGGAGATATTATCCCCAAACTGGTTGAGCTAATTTCTCCTTAGAAGCTGCATACATGTTCACCCCCTAGGGGCTTGAGATCATCATCAACAGGTTGCATCTAAAGGCCAATGTTGATCCCCTCACCCCTTGTTGAGATGATCTTCAAGGAATAAACACATTATATGTAGACGTGCTCGAAGGGCCTCTTTCCATGTGGCCCGTTCACCCGGGCGCTCCGTCATGCTTTCACCTGGCTGAACAGCTCACCCGTTCTCTCCAGCACCTAATTTCAAAGAAATCTACAAATGCACTCACCAGTTCAGCGACCCATGCTGTTGAAAACGTCACCATGCCCAGGTGAATAGGTGGTATGGAAAGAGGCTGGAAGGGACTCGTGGTAAAAGTGTTGCAAAATTCCAACATCAATTCCACATTACTGAAGTAGCTGGGTAATTAGAAGAATCAAGACTTGTTTTCTATGTTTGTTGGTGTTTTTCAGAATTTTTTGGCCATGGTCAACAGATGCTATGCTCCTCAATGAGTGGGCTCTGATCTGATTCAAGTACAAAATGCTCTAGCTTCATCACTTCAACGTCAAGAAAAGGCATCACTGAAAACAGATCAACATATAGCTGACCTGAACTTCCAAGGGTAAGAAAAGGACAAATGACAGATAGGAAGCTGATCACAAGCTGAAGTCACTGTACTCTTTTGAGATTTTGCAGTTCTTTATTAGGCTGCTGGACATATGCATGGCAATCAAACGGCCCTACTTAGATGCAATACCTCAATAGCAGAAAATTCAATCTGGATGGCAATAGTTAACGCATCGGTTACTGTTCTCCATCTGCATCTGAGCTGAGAGCTAGAGCTCAAGCATGCAATATACAACTATTTTATCAAATAGAAGTAATCACATCAAGAAGTAGACAACCCAACTGTAGAGCGACGAGTGAGGATGAACTGCTCAGTGCTTACCCTATATGGTGCAGAGCAGGAATGAATAGCTGCCATTTACTTAAGATGAAGCCATTTGAGCTCACATTATTTTACAGATTCCAAAGCAACAAAACGTAGTATCTAGTAATTATGTTTGGAAAATACCTTTCCTAAGGAACTTGCATACTCGTCAGCTCCAGTGCTATACCTGATGCCACAAACTATTTTCCAAAATTTTCATCAATGTTTGAAAGGATGGAATGAAGTCAATACCCGAACCACTAGCCTTGCCGAGTGGTGAAGAACATTCATCGTCGATGATGCCGATGATGTTCCTTTGTCATGTCTAGCCTCGATAAGCTATAACTTGCTGTTCTTTCTTTACCACGAGGCAAGGATCATCTATGGTGCGTTCTTGACTTGTTCCAGCAAACTATTTCACTGAGTGTACCCACTCATAGCATACTTGTGAGAAATCCACAGGTTTGTTAAAATCAAACTGCATTGAATGACGATATTCCAGGACAGCTTCTCATCGTGATAGAAGCTCCTTCCAGGCTGAGAATCAAATGAATTGATCCTTTCGTGATTGCACACATATTCCCATAATTGCTTGACTCCATGATTCTTAAAAATGCTCTTTGCTTGTTTCTGTTTATGCGTATAAACCTCACAGGGTACCTCCCAATTAAGTAGTTTCACATTGTAGGGCAGCTTTGATCCGCTGTACAGTGCATGAAATGAGATTATTGACAGTTGCCACTGATTCCAGGCTCAACTTAGCTGACGGGGTGTTACTAACCAAAATTTGGAAAGCTACAGTGAGTAGAGAACCCGCCTTAGGTGTAGAGCTATCGGGAGCCACTCCAGTTTCATCATTCTCACTTCTGCCAGCATGATGCGGTGGCCCATCCGGGAAAATGGCAAACCCTGAGGGTAATAGTGCAACGTAGGTAGGATCACCACCTTGCATTACGAGATTCATTGCTGGGATATCTACAGGCGCATACACAACGAGCGAACCAGACACGTCTGTACAGCTCTCTTGCAAAATCAGCATATTGCTATGCGAAGAATTTAAGGCCTGGGTGACAAGCAAAATCGAGGTCAACAGACTAGCAGAATGTTAAGAAGCATCATGGCGAAATTGTAAGAGGCATCACCTAAATCTTCACAGCCTGCCACTTACATTTACACGAAGAAGTGATACGCTATTTCCAGGGTCTTGTCCTTTGGCAATGTGAGCCATCTCCTGCACCAAGCCACCGTTTGATAGAATATCCCACTGCAGTAGTCATAGCTCCTTTATCAAATTCCGAAACAATAAGATCAACGCTTAATCTCTCTACGAAACTTGTACAGTAACATGTAGCTTGATCTATAATATTGATACCATCGAGTAACTAACACTAACCTGCGTCGACGATTTTACTCACAAACAGTAACCTGAGTCGACCTTAATGTAGTTGCTCTTCATCTCTCTCTATCTTAAGATCAGTTCAGACTGATTTTCCAATGATCATGTTCATATTCAAAAATAGGGAAGATGTTCATAGACGCAGCAGCTAAGACGCACAAGTACAAAAAACAAAACATTTATTTGCAATTTAGAGAAAGAAAACTGCTTACCTCACTGCGCAGACGTTCATCTCGTAGAAAATCGAACACCCGATGTGGTAGAACTGGTAACCACAATGAAGTAGCAGCACTCAGAACGATACCATGAGGCTCACCTGGATTGTCCACGCTCTTGCGTGTCATCACCCTCACATCCTCCTCTCCAGTCCCTGAGAGTGTGGTCCATGTGTGAATGGTGGATGCACTAACGCCCGCACAGAAGTTGTTCGTCATGCGCTGAGCCAGCTTCAACATGCTTCGACGTCCATTGGCGCTTGGTATCACTGCAGAGAAAACAACAGCGTACGAGTAACAGATTAGCTGCTGAGCTCCATTTCTGAGATCGGTTGAAAAAATCAGAAAATTTTGAGAAGATGCACACCTGTATTCAATCTCTGAGGGTAACAATTAAATCATTCAAAATAATTAACAAAGGCTCAAGGGCACGGTAGGGAGCGGCCTAATCTCTGATAACAACAAAGGTAGATTTGATCAGCAAGCTGAATCAAACCAAAGGTTCACACGAACGTACATACATACCACCGAGATCTCTGGGCGATATGTTATTGGCTAACAAGCTAGCCATGCCCTCACATTCTCGCTGCAAAGTTGCCAGCCACCGTTGAGCTCCGAACGCCATTCCACTGTTCACAAAAGCTTTGTACATGCGATGTACTTGACGATCGTCATACTCCATGTGCTCCAGAACAGTTACCTGTAACAATCACGAAGACATTCATTTCCACTAGATCTACAGCTGACTTCCACAACTCGAAGTACACACTCATCACCTTCAGAACTATTCTCTACAAACAATTTGGACAGTATGCTAGGTTGAGGAGGTCAAGTGTCAGAATATTGAAATTTATGGTTAAAGCAAGGTGGTGTAATGTACTGATTTGGGAGGTGTTTCGTGAATAAGACTGTAGCTGCACTAGAGGCTGGAAGAAATACCTTACAGAAACCGTTGGCCATATCCTGGATGATGAACCCAGAAGGGCGCCTGCGGCATCTTAGCAAGGAAGGGTTCTTATCTCGGAAGCTGTCTAATGAAACATCTACTATTGCCCAAACCCCATCTCCATGCTGTTTGCAATACCTTAAGAACATCACTTCTCGGGTGGGAACGAGAGGCGATAGAACCTGCAGTTCTGCGTAGACCTTAAACCACCCATGAAAACATTGACCGATCCGATCAACTATTCAGGTATCCTTCGGAGTTCAAAGTTCAGAACATAATAGATGGATTTTCTGAAAGATTGAAGCAAAAAATAGAAACACTGTAAAAGGATCAAGACAAACCAGTTGCAATGCACCATCGCATGTTCCCGCAGCGCCTGTGGAGAGAATTTCCAGCGTTGAAGCTCTCGAGACAATGCAGGAGAATGTGTTCATCCATATTTCCTATTGCAGAAACAAGCACTACATTCTGTCAAACGGAGGGCATGGGTGATTCATAGAGCCTTGTAGATGCCTTTTGCTAGAACCAGAAAACTGAAACATATGATGATGAAGTCACTTACAGCGTCCATGAGAGTATGGGCCAGACTAACTCCATTGATCATGACTAGACCTGTTTCTCGTGTTGCTTCGGTCTTCAGACTCAATGGACGAACACCCATAACTCTAGGAAACTTCCGCATATACTCATCGTGGTTTAAAATTTCGTTGTGAGCATCAGGAGTCCACAATGGCTTTGCAGCTTGAGCCAGAGCAAGGAGTTCTTCCATCGCTAGCATGGCCAATTCCACAACGAGAGGTTTTTCCTCATCACTGAGACCTCCGAGTCGGGTTGTTATATCTGAAACTGAAGGGCTAACTGTATGCACAGCGAAGCTTCCGCCAACACCAAGATCCAAAGACGTTGATCTAGGCGTCTGATGATGAGGTCCTACGGATGTTAAGGGAAAAATAGGTCTCCCGAGATGTTTTGCTGCCAACGTAGACACACGATCCAGCTGCATCGAAGATTTATTCGTGTAGAAGTTAATTAGCAGATTAAGCAGCTTCCAGAACCTATTATTATGAATTTAGTGAAACATGAGCAAATGGATCTACGCGGCAAAATTGAGCACTATTTTATGGCCGATCTTGAAGCACGTTCTTGCTTACCTCGTCTCTAAGCTGAGAATTTTCGATGCGTAACTGCTGCTCCTCTAAACTCATCTCTCCAAGTGCGGCAGGTCCTCCACAGTTTGGGCATGAAGCATTCTTTAGGGCTTCCCTCATAGCAATATTTTCTGCACGAAGCTTCTCATTCTGGGCTCGCAACATGGAGTTTTCTGCACGCTCTTGTTGAGCCTGGAATATCACACTTGCAAATGTGAAAAATCAGGACTATGGAGCTCCATATTTTGATAATGAGGTATTATTTTAAGAGAGTTGTGTTTCTCATCACGAAACGCTATTGTAAGCAGGCAGCAACGAACCTTCATTTGTGTCCGTCTGTTCTGGAACCAAAATTTCACTTGCCGAGGATCAAGCCCAAGCTCCTTGCTCAGCTCCTGTCTTTGCTTGTCATCCGGATGAGGGCATTCCTTGAACACCCTACAAATTCATATCCATCTCATTCATGAGGCTCGCTGATCTACCAAATTGAAGATGATCTGTAATGCCTTCTGACAATCAGTCACTCTTGCATCATGTCAGATTCTACGTAATTAAGTATAAGTAACGACATGCAAAAACCAGCTAATTTCTAGAGAAGCACGATTTCTGTGATAAGCGGAAATGTTATTTATCTCTTCCAATGCGAGTCTTTTCAACAATCTCATTGGATCTTTTCCTGGAAATTTAGCTTACATTTCCATTTCCTGAATTTGCCTCGGAGTATGACGGTGATATCTTTTCTTGCGAGGCGGCTGATCCGGATCCTGCTCTTCACCCGAACCTCCATCCATATTTTCACTACCAGATTTGCTTTCATATTCGTCGTCCTTGTTCCTCAATTGCCCACCTTCTGAATACTGGCCGAATTCCCTCTGTCCGCTCGGCTGCATAATATAACGAATACTGTCAAAATATTCACAATGAATCTTCTGCTACATGATTCTTGCATTCGTACCGACTTTTACAACTTCGATAGCTGCGTGTCCTCAGGGTCATGATTAGGTCGCGCCTGTTTACTCCAGGAACAAACCATGATATATTTGCGTGCGAGTCACAGATCTTAGTAGACGCAGGAGTTTGAAAGTCTTACCTAATAGGGACGACAGCGAAAACGCGAGCTACGTGCATTTACATGAATTTAACATAGATTACAACTCACAGCAATCAGGACAGACATTATTGGATCAAAAAGTCTCTTCCTTATAGGATCAAGAATTAGTAGCTTCTTGCTTCTAGTTTGCAGTAGCACCTGTTCAACTGGAAGGGTAAAATATGCAGCTCAACTGAAACCCTTATGTTTTTTTTTCTCCTCAGTATGTCCTCGTTTTGTGCAGCTTATTGCAATAGAACTTCTGACCGAAGGAGAGGAAAGGAACTCCTTGCGGCCAACACACCACTTATGATCCAGTTGCAGGTCCACATGTTGTCTTGTTGGGTTCTAACCATAATCAGTACATGGGGTGGTTGAATGTGATTCTTCTTAAAGCTGCGGATTATGCTAGATCAGAAAAGTGTACATAATAAATTTTGTAAGAACTAACTTACCAGAGCAAGAGATAAGCTTGAAGATCCATAAACATTTTCTAGCAGCTGCGGTAATTCCAGCTGGGCGATCACTCGAGTAGGTGTCAGTGCTCGAACAGGAATGTTGGATGTGCTGGTCGAAGCTCGAACGTCGGTCCCAATCGCAGGCTGCTGATTGACCAAACTACCTCCGGGTCTCGGTCCTTCGCTCATTCTTGCAGCTGTTTTAGATAACTGATCATCTCTTTTGATATTCCATTTCGGTTTGGCCTGAATGTCTAGAATATAGATAGACGCAAAGATCTGGGGAAAAATCTATCTTTGCTACTGAAACTTGTCATGACATGGTTGAGTTCATGAGAACAACAATCTCGGAAAGTAGGGAGCTTTACAGGATCTATTCAATAAGCAACATGAGATTACATTCGTTGTCTGGTCGGTATACACAGATCTATAGAGAAAGAAATTTGTTTGCCATGGTATTTGCAATGAGGACGGAGACACAGCTAATTTCAAAATATTAGAAGCAAGACAGCTAGCATGGCTTCGAAAACTAAGTATGAAGTCAAACGGCAATCTACTTAGCATCTGCTGTCCAACCGAAACCATACTGCTCGAACTCCTTGTATCGTATTCATTAAGCTAGTGCTACAGGGAGAGCTGAAAAGTAGAGGAAACAGAAAATAGCGAAATCTGCATATAACACTCACTGGATTTCATCCACTGTAGCGAGGGAGGTGAACAAAAATCGCTGGGTGTTTAGTCCCCATCTGTGTATATGTGTGTACCTTCATACCAAATAGACTTCTGCTAAAGGTGGTCGAAAGTTGAAAGGGTAAGGAATCAGTGACACAACTTCGATGGAGTTATTAACACGTGAATTTCTTAGATCCACCCTGGCAAAGCCTGCGGTGCAAAAGACTTTCTCTTCATACAAGTCAGAACATGGGAGCCCCGAAGCTTGCCAACAGCTCCTAGGTTGCAGCTCGCAAAATCATCAAAGCACCCGATTTAAGACGGATCGGATCAGGTTGCTCAAGCATCACAGGGCTAAACCCAAAAGCAAATTTAGAAACTTTTCAAGCTCATCTCAAGGTAATTCTAACTTTCTTCTCACATACAAAAATAGGCAAAATTTCATGGCATCCAACGTGGGCAGCCCCCCTCGGCACACACCGGCCTCCGCTCTGAGAGACGAACACTCCATGCGACAAAATTATGGCGGCTGACAAACCCATCAGCCTACACTCATCTACTCACGATCATTCTAATCTCTGATAAAAACCAGCAGTAAGTAAGTTTCTCTCTCTCGCTCTCTGTGTCTCTCGCTTGTGTACCAGCCACGAACATCAAAGAGAGGAGAAGACGAGAAAAGAGAAAAGGGACGGACATCATCCATGCTGAGATCATTAAGAGGCGGCTGCCACTGCTGCAGAAGAAGAAGAGAAAAAAATAAAAGTAGCTGCTAGACTGTATACAGTCTTAGATAGTACAGAGGGACAGGAGTGGAAGTATCAGTACTGAACATTTTTTGAGAGAGAAAGAGAGAAAGAGAAAGAGAGAGGGTCTATTATGTGCTGCTTGCTGCCACTGCGTCGTCGATGGAGGACTGAAGACTTTTAGGGCCTTATCGTGCCCCAAAGCGCAGGCCTTATTTAGGCGGAGGAGGCTACTCTAAGTTTAGGCTTGGAAGTTGGACCTTGGAACTTGGGTCAATGGACCTCGGACCTTGAGGCTTGAGCATCTCTATGTCTAAGCCATTTTGGTGCTGTCTCAATGTGGCATCACCTAGTTTATATGCCAACCTCCTTTCTTCCCACCCCTTGCAAGGGATTTCGGTGGGTATTGAAATTTTTCATACCAGCCGGGTCCCGATATTACACTTTTTTAAGATTTTTCATGCCAGGCCGATATTAATATAAGTATGTTCTAAGAGCTGATGACTCATATCTTTTGGACTGGCATTGCAATGGTGATATCATCAAATTTTCAACCCAGCTATAAATATATTTAATTTCTTTAAAGTCACGCATTTTTGAAAGGTAGCATGCAATCATCAATACGAACATGACTTGACAAGCCAATACGTTGTTGGTGCCCACCAATGTATTTGGTGCACCATGAATCAAATGCATTACATTTGTAAATTTTGGATATAAATAAAAATTTGAAACTATCTTTGATACCAAGGCAAAATCCATATTTTTGCCTCTAGTCCAAGTATCAATATGATTATCGACTTGTTACCTATCAACCCCAACATCTTAATATCATATACAAGACTTGTCGGTTCCTTGATACTCAAGTTGATACCTTCGATACTAGTCAGGCACCTAAGAGTCTACACACATTTCATCCATAGTGGGGGATATATGCAAGCCACAAGCACCCTAGTTGCCAAGTCTCCATGATTAATGCCCATGTGTCCCTTGACCAAAGGCCTTTTCATCTTTTGCCACTCCCAATGTTTTTTGGCTTACATGTTTTCCTTTTCTTCTTGTTGTTACACCGCAAGGTAGTTACTTGTACATAGATTCTTCTTGTTGTTACACTGCAAGGTAGTTACTTGTACATAGATTCTATGTACATATATGAAGTATACAAAGATTAGTAGACCAAGCTTAGACGCAGGCTCAATACTCCAATATGTTGAGTTCGCAACAAGCAGGATTTGAGCCTACGCCATAGGGGATGCCATAATAGTGCTCCTACCCAAGTTGACTTGTTCGACTTAGTCATTTGAGATAAAGTTTGAAATAACGACCTCAAGAAGTTAAAGAACATAACCATCCAAGAGAAACATAGACTCCTCCCACGTGCTACACCAAATGAGCAATCCACATATCTTTAATGTATGTGTAGGGTCATGAGCATCCCACTCCCACCCAAATGATCAATCATCAATTATCTTTTGTGATGTACTATTTTAAAGAGGTTAAAACAAATAAGCGAAAGAAGATGCTCCACATTACTAATCTAAGCTCAACTTTCATAAATTGCATGCATGAGAGGTTGTGGGAGAGCACATTGATTCTTACATGCAAATTTGTTATCTTGCAAACATATATTATATAAGTCTTATAGGGGAATGCATGTCGCTATGTGCATGGGGAAATTTGTCTTTTGCAGTTGGTTAAGCTGGATAAGAGAAAAATTTGTGCCTCGAAGGTGTAGACTCAAGTCATAGTTATTTCATCTTTGACATTTGGGCAAGGCCTACTTGGGATATTAATGTACTTATTGTGCACGATGATATTTGTGGAGTGACCATCACTGGAAAATTAATAAACAGGAGAAACAGCTCCCACCATCTCATATGTGAGTTATTTGCTCATGTTTGAATGTGTGAGAGTTTATAAGAACTCAATTTGGCTAGTCAATAAACTTGTGAGCAATTATGTTTGTGGAACCTCAGGCTCTCCCATCTGGAACGATAATTCGTGATGGTGCAAATAGTCGTTAAAATTTGTTCTTAACTGTGAGCCTGCTGGTGGTGCTGGAACTTTAGTGGCTAGAGATTCTGCAAGTTTTTCCTTGGCTTGTTCAACTTTCTCTACCCGTGCCTCCTGTATCCAATGGCGTATTTACTGGTAGTGGTGTCCTTCTTCCTTGGCATTAGGATATGGTCCTACGGCTAAGGGTTGATCATCTGCCATTGATACTGAGGAGGGAGGTGATGGTGCCACTCCCTTCTGTTTTTGGGATCCATAATTGCTAGCATTTGGACTTGGACTTGCATTTGGGGAATGATCTGATGGATTTTGTAATCCCCTTGAGTATAGTAGGTAAAACTCAAGTGAAATTAAGCACTTTTTCACTTGTAGGTGGGGGAGCTCAAAAGTACTCTTGGGAGGCCAAAAAGTGCAAAAATCAAGACTTTCACACTTTCCAATCTGCAAGGATTGATCCTTGGGATCTGAGCTTGCCCACTAGGCAGTGTACTGGCCTCAGTGAGATCTGTCAATGATGAAGGAGGCGAGCCAAAATGGGTTACTACTGAGACTGTAGAGGCAAGAATGTCTAGAACTTTGAGATCAGATTTCTTGGAAATGGTGCATGGTCTAGGTTCGCCCTCTCTGGATAATGGTTTCAATAGGTAATGAAGTCTCTAATCTGAGCTAGGTGAGTCTAGATGGGCAGATTTGGAGCTCTGGGAATAGCAAACAGGTTCAGAGTGTCTTTTCTCAATAAAATCTTCAAATCTTACAATTCTGGTTCACCCCTCTGATATATGGTATTGGGGATTGTGAATCCTATTTGGCAGTTTTGTGACAAGTTCTCACAGTCAGTTCTAGGAAGGCAGATTCATGATAGCTTAAAAAATAGATTGAAGGCTGTTTTTGGCACCATTTTGTGGAGAGATGTTAGATCAATAATAGGCCCACACACACATATGCTCAACACATCCAAACCACAAGCATAACACGCATAATTTTTTTTTTTACAAAGTAGCCACTAAAAATGAGTGACCAGTCCCTATAACAAAGCAAGTAGAAAAAGTGAAAAACAACAAAAGTTTAGCAAACATTTGGCTCCCCAGCAACGGCGCCAATGTTGTCAAGAAGAAGAGGGCTTCTACCTCCTCTTTCTAAGTCGTTTGTAGCACGGGGAATGGGCTCGAACCTAAGAGCCTTGGAGATGCTTGCATAATAAAAAGGGTTAAACACTACTTCTATTTACAAACAAAATGCCATGAGAACATAACCAAAACCAAATAACATTAACTCTACTTTTCTCCTAACTCTCACACACACTTCCACACACACACACTCTTTTCCCTATCTATTCACTCACATGCACTCTTCCAAACCCTCTCTAAAAGCTTACCTAAATTAGAACCACACAAGATTAAACACATATGCTAAAAAGGGCTAAAATAGCAAGAACTTAAGATGACACATGAAAACATCTAAATCATGAAAAGTCAATAATAAGTGCCTTCCTAAATAGATTCACTCTCAAAGTTGTCATCTGTCGCGAATAATTTGCGAAAGACAAAAATGTCGTGAAGAGACGAGTGTCGCGAACAATTCGCGAAACACGAAGTTGAGACAAAAAGATGGCCTGTCGCGAATAATTCACGAACATAATTTATTCGACCCTAGAAACAAAGCATCTATTTGGATATCAACCATCGTAAACAGTTAGATATCTACTGTTACAGAATTAAAAGACCAAAGACCTGTAAATAAAAGGCCAAAAGACTTGTCTTGTAGCAATATAAATACATGTGCACTACTCGTAACTCACTCACTCAATCAGAGACACAACAACGAGATAAGACAGCAAGAGATGTATATTGATGATTCAGATTCAGAGTTATAAAAATTCGTTTTTGATCAATAGTTTCTTATTTTCTAAAATGTTTTAAGTTGTCTCTTACTTCCGCATATTATTTCCGCACGCATATTCAATCAAGGCAAACATTGTTCTATTAGTACATAGATCAGATACAGACCCGATTGAAGACACGGATATTAATTTGATTTATTCAAACTTTCATCGTGTCCTTTGTGGAAGAATAATTTCTATTTTTTCTATAGTGGTATCAAAGCTTACAGAATTAAATTTGATATAGTGGTATCAGAGTATACAGGTTCAAAGCTGATACATTGATATCAGAACGAATCATAGTCGATATAGTGGTATCTTCGCATCCCTCTCAGCATTCTTCATACATCCATTAGCAAGCCGCTATTTGGAGTGATTCAGAAAATATGATCACCATGATCTTGGGTCCAGAAGGTTCAAATTACTTGATTTGGAAATTAGAGACTTCACTCTTGTTGAAGGGCGAAGGTCTATGGCAATGGGTAGAACCAATAGAGGAGAAGCCAGTAGCTAATCCTGGCAAAGAACTTCGAGAATGGAGTTTAAAAAATGACAAAGTTATAGCAATTATTACATCAATTTCGAACGCAAAAGATTTATGGGAAGATTTGAAAATCAAGAATGAGACTCGATCTCGTAATCAGATCATGGTCTTGGAAGACCAATTAACTTACCTACAGTGGGACGACAAAGACCTGAACATATTCGTGCTAAAGATAAAAGATCTGTTTGTTTACTTGTAGAATTCTGGTGCAAAAATACAATTTCTAAAGAAAAACAGCTTAGTTATTTTCTTCGAGCCCTACCCAGGTCATTCTAGACAACAAGAACCTTATTGGCAAAAGATGAGACAATGACACTTCAAATTGGATCCAAGTGAGAGTGCAAACTCTCTTGATGTTTCTTATATGTCCAATATTTCAAAGGAGGATGATCACACAAGATGCACATATCTTCTCTCTTCAAGTATTATGGTGTATGATTATTCCTTATTATTCAAAGCATATGTTGAGAAGAAATTCTCATTGAAGATCAAAGCTTTGAGGAGTATTGGAGCTCTTGAAGGAATAGCACCATATGAAGTTTTATTCAAGATGAAGCCTAAGCTTGCTTTGCACATATTCCCTTGGAAACAAGGAAGGAAGGATGATCCAAGCTCATGGATCATGATTGGATACTCATCCATCAAGGAGGCCCTTAGTGTCTTTACACTCTATTTCAAAAGTGATTGTGAATAGACATGTCATATTGCATGAAGATTCAATCTTGGAAGTGGCCGAGATCAAGGCTTCTCAAGAAGCATCACAAGTTATCTTTTTTGAAGGTATTCAATTTATGATGGGGCCAAAGTGTGAGGAGGAGTTTCTTCTTCATATGATTTCAAGAAGATCTTCAAGATGCATGGCCGAGTATTTATGGCTCACCTTACATGGCAAAGAGGGGCATCTTTCATGTTGTATCTACTACAACACATTCATATATGCCTCTCTTCCTTTGCTTGAAATGCTATCTTGCTTCATTGAGTTTTTTGGATCTCAAAATTCAAGAAAAGCTATACTAGTTTTGTATTATGCTTATGTTATGGACATGTTTCTTGTCATTATTGACGTAGATGTGTTTCCAATACTTTTTGAAAGCAAGATATTGTATTGTCAAAAGTATGCTCTTGATTCTAGTAAGAACAAGATTGAGCTTGGTACTCACTTTTTTGAAAATCATGTTTTCACATGTTTTGAGGCAAATTGTAAACTCCTCTTGAGATTAAGTGAAGCATCCAAAGTGGACACTTACATCCTTGAGAAAGTAACTAGCCTAAAAAAGATCAAGATAGTCTTTGATATCAAGATTAGATCCATCATGGATATAGTTCATTGTATGTGGACTAGTCAAGCTAGAAAGCATAATCTTGATAATCATCATTGTTTCACATCTTATGATCTTGATCTCCATGATCCTTATGAGGCTTGGAAGCCTCAGATTTCTCTATTTATGGTGCATCCATCATGCAAGTGGAACTTTCAAAGCAAAAATCATCATCAAGCATGGAGGAAGCCCATGATCATAGTGGCATATTGGTGGAGCACTTTTCAAAGGCATTGGCACAAGATCTCTACCAAAGAGATCTTATCATGGATATGGTGAGAGTGCTGCTATGATGGATCCCTTGGCTGATCTTCACTTCTTATGCATACCAAAGGAACTACTCAAAAAGATTTACAAACTTCTCAAGTGATCTAGTCCCTTTCCAAGCTATTTTTTGAGGAGGAGTGTGAGAAATTGGCAAAAATCTAGCTTGGTATTTTTTATGATAGAAGTTTGTAAGTGAATCTCACATGTGTGGAGGATGTTCCCAAGTGTGGAGAATTTTAAAGTAAATAAAAATGTTTGATATAGGGGTCTCATAGAATTTCGTAGTCAAGCATTTAGGTGTAGGATGTTGATAGGGTCAAATTTGGCATAGATGGCAGATTATCCATTTCCACTTGTAATGCCACTATTGAGCCAAAATAGAGTAGGAGGCCAAACTTGTGCCAATTAGAGTGTAGACAAGTGTAATGCTTTTGTTTGATGAAGTTTAAGAGGTCCAATAGGATTTAGAGGTGGAACCATGAGTGGTCCAAAAGAATTTAAGGTTTGCTTGAAAATGGTCCAATAGAATTTAGAGGTGCATGGATCAATGGTCCAATAGGATTAAGAGGTGGCAAAGTGTGGTCCAATCATAGTTAAGTATAGTGGTAGCTCGTGGATCTACTAGTATCATTGTACTCCTCATTTGGATCTAATTGATTTTGAGATTGGGTGGATTTTGAGTGTAAGTGATTTTCTAGCTTTCTCTCTCTACCCGAGAGCTATTGATGATTTTCTCTCTCTACCTAAGGAGAGCATCTTGTTTTTACTTAGATTACTTTTGGAACACTTCCCACACATGTGAGTGAGAGTTGGAAGTGATTGAATGCATGTACTAGTGTGTTTTTGCCATAGAATCAAAGATAGATCTTGAATCTCAATCTAGTCTTGATCTTGGTGCATCAACACACCTTAAGAGATCACAAGTACATGTTGTGGACAGTCCACACGTGTGAAATCAACAGCTTGGGATTCATTAAAAGGAATCTATGAATCCAACAACACTTCGAATTTTCATGCTTAGAAATCAAGTACTTCAAAGCATGAAGGAAAGTGGTGAGAGTGCATAAGAGTATGTGCTTAGAATCAAATCTTTGAACAAAGAATTGGCTTTCATTGGAGATAGAATCCAAGATCATGAACTTCTGAAAGTCAGTCTCAATGGACTAGATGATGAGTACACTAATCTAGTCCAAATTTTTGCCATCAAAACTCATATACCTCCTATTGAAAAGCTCCATAGTCTACTTGTGGCCGAGGAGAGTAGGATGCAAAATTTCAAGGCAAGGATGAGATCTTTGTCCTTGCAAGATGGATGTGAGAAGGACAACTTATCATTCAAAGGCAAGAAGAAGACTAATCCATCCAAGAAGAACCAAGGCAAGGAGGCCACGGACAAGGATGGAGTTTCAAGTTCCAAAGGCAAGAGCAAGAAGGACAAGTCAAAGCTCAAATATTTATTTTTTGGAAAAAAGGGACAGTTTGCTTTGAGTATTGCAAGAAAAGGAATGTCCAAGAGAGGGACAAGCAAGACAACTTAGTGCTTGAGGAGGAGGAGGATGAATGCAACTCATCCTTGGTGGAATCTACAATATCAACATCAAGCAAGGACAACTCCAAGGATATATGGTGGATTGATAATGGGTCTTTAGCTCCCACATGGCTCATCCAAAAGTATATTTTTCTATCTTACTCTCATATAATGACTCTAAAAAGTTCATATTCATTGCAAGTGACCAAGAGTGTAAGATAAATGGCATAGGATCTATTCCATTATGTCTTTGATCTTAAAAAATATTAGATCTTGATAATGTTCTTTATGTACTATCCATCACAAAAAAATTGTTGAGTGTTGGACAACTCATGGATATGTCATAAAACGTGGGGATGACTTTCAGTGGAAGTTCGAAGCTTTGAGCGTAGGCGTGTAGGATAAAAAATGCAACAGTTAGCAGCAGAAATATTGAAGATGATTCATTCATACAAAGTGCACAAATGAACAATACAGTAGTGCACTACAAGAAAGAAAAAATGGCAAAAATTGCGAAAATTTTCACAATTTTTGTCATTTTTTGCCAAAAAAATTGTGGAAACGGTTCCCGCAATTTTTTTGGCAAATCCGCAATTTTGGTCCGCAATTTTTTTGGCTACTTTTGTATGAATCATATAAATGTACATGTGAAGTATAAAACACAAGTACACTTCTAGAAGCAATGAGGTCAAGTCTCATCAACTATAGATTTTAGTTGCATTGAGGACAAAGGATCTGGCATCATAACGTCCACCTCTGCTTGAGCTTGCTACGTCACGTTCATGTAACATTAGGAAAATTATGAGAAATTCAACAGTGGCAAAAGAATTAAATTAGTAAAAACCTCGATAGCAAATTCTTTACCTCAGATAAGGGCTGAGCTAAACATGACTACTGTGGCATCGGATCCTTCTCTATAGCAGCACGCTACATGTGAGAATTCCAACTAGTTTGGTCTAGTTTATTCATATTTTGATAAATTGTCAATATGAGGCTAAAACTCATTTTAGACTTAGAGATAAACTTTTTGAAGTTATATTGGTTTAAAATACATTCAATAAACACCTTTTGAGAGTGTGGGAAAGTTGGTAGTTGAGTTTGAGAGAGATTCAAAATTGAACTTTGGGTACATTGAATCTAGACCCAAAAATAGTAGGGTTTACATTTTGGAGGGAAAGCCAAGTTGCCAAATAGGGTTTGGACACTCTATGAAAGGATGTAACTTGTGGAGAGACACATCTTCTCTCTTCTCTCTCTCATTTCATCATTATACATGGTCCTCTTTGGGTTCTACTACTCATTGGTGCACTCTCATGATGATATCTTGTAATCTTGTGTGTAGAATGCTCATATTTTGTTATTTTCAGTTCCACACGTGTGAAATACAGTAGGGTATTGCAATGGTACAAACAACAAACATGTTATAGGTTCTGGTTCGTGTTTGATCAGTATCTCTTAGAGTTTGCATCTCATTTTGTATGTAGATGCTGTTTTTTCTACATTGGCAGCATTGTTGGTTTGCTCCTTATTGTAACCATAGATTAGGGACATGGATTGGATCTTGAATGATCTAAAATCCTTCACATGGTATCAGAGCTATTGTGTTTCAGGTTATGGAATGATCAGCCATCTTTAGCAAGTACTTGGAGGAGTTACCAATGCTAGAGCATGCTAGATTGATTTCTACTCAAAAATCAGCATTTTTGCATATGTAGATTGGATCTTTTGTAGGTCAAAACTCAATCTAGGGTTATATAATTGATCAATTCCAATCTCACACTTGTCTTACTAGATTTAGATGATTTTTGGTGCATTAGGAAGGTCACATTGGAGTCTACAAGAAGATATATCAAGTTTTTAGAAATTGCATGTAGAATTTGAGATATTCAATTTTTTGTGATTTTGTCAAAACCCTAATTTTGATTGGATCTCTATTTTGTGAGGTTACTAAACTTCATTTGAGTGTGTTTTAATCTTAGAAAGTGGCAATAATCATTAGATTGAGGATAGATCATAGGGTGATCAAAATTTCACTATTCTATGTGTTGATTTTCTAGTTAGAAGTGCTAGAAGAGATTTGAGAGGTTTCATGTCTTTGTGATTTCTTCTTGAGTGCATTTGTTGACATTAAAGAGAGTGCTTTATGCATTGAAACAAGTTGAAAGAAAAAGATCAGATCATTGCAACATGGCTACAAGTGGTGGATTCATGTTGGAAGGCAATGATAGGCTTACCTCAATCAACTATTCTACTTGGAAGGTGAGGATGGAGTTTTTATTGGAGATGAATGAGTTGATAGATATTGTTGTAGGTGTGGAGGAGAGGCCTCGAGCACCTCAAGATCAAGTGAGGTATGACAAGAGAGCTAAAAGAGCTCTACACATGATTAAGATGAATGTTACCAATGAACTTCTCAAGGAAGTTGGTAAGCACACATCATCTTTGGAGGCTTGGGAAGCTTTGAAGAAGCTTTATGAATCCAAGTCTACATCTAGAATGTTGACTCTAAGAAGACAAATCTTTCAAAGTTTACAAAAGAAGGAAGAGAGTACTCATGCTTTTGTTTTGAGGGATGAAAGCATTAAGGAAATAGAACTTGTTCAAGCTATACTTAATGGTTTGTTGGATGATCATGCTAATCTTGTTCAAAGTTTTGCTATTCAAAAGACTTTGCCAAGTATTATGGATTTGCAAGAGATCTTGGTGAATGAGGAGTATAGACTTCAATCAAGAGGAGGTGGATCTACATCGACATCTCATTATGAAGAGGAGGCTATGTTCATCAAAGGCAAGTTCAAGGGCAAAGGCAAAGGCAAGTGGTCTAAAGGGCAAGATCAAGGTGAGACTTCCTCTTTTGGAAAAAAGAAAGATAAGTCTAAGTTGAAATGCTTTAATTGTGGAATCAAAGGGCATTTTGCAAATGAATGTTTGAAGAAGCAAAGAGATGAAGGTAGCAAGCAAATCAACTTTACTACTAATGAGTGATGATGATGAAGTAATCTGATACAGACTTGATGTAGACATTTGAGTCTGTCGAGTTTAAGATAAAATCATTCTCGATAAAAAATACGTTGATTTTTTGGAACCAGGCTCTGGGTGACTGTTTCAGCCCATAGAGTGCCTTGTGGATTTTGCATACAAGGTGTTGTTGCTTGCCGTTGAGTTCGTATCCTTCTGGCTGCGTCATATAGACTTCCTCTTCGATGGTTCCATTGAGAAAGATGGTCTGGACATCCATCTGGTGGAATTCAAGATCTGCTGCCGCTGCAAAGGAGAGGAGTAGGTGGATTGAAGCATGTTTGACAACTGGGGGACCGATTGGTGGAAAACAACATGGATTTGTCTCAAAATCAAGATCACTCATCAAACTTGTTTTTTACAAAGATGATCTATATATAGATCAAGTACATTTTGACCTGATATGCTGACTCATCAGGCCAAGCATGTTTGAGAATGCCACATCATCTTTAGATCCACCAATCAATGCTAGATAAGTCTGAAACATATCAACTAGTTTAGTTTAGTCAAGTTGAGTTTATTTGGCAATTTTGAGGCCAATATGTATTTTCAACTTAGAGATAGACTTTACAAAGTTGATAAGGCCTAAGAATAGTGGATTTACTATTTTTAAAAACTTAAGCAAGATGATAAGGTTAAATTTGGACCATTGTCAACATTTTGGATTGAGCAAACGAGCGAAGAAAAAATATAGCAACCAACAGGTGTATATCTACAACTTTTTTTTTTTTTCCAAAGAAAAGTTATTTCGACCAGAGTACAGATATGAAGATATTTATTCAATAGTCTTTCAATATAGGAAGGATGTTTGGGAAATGTTTTTGAAGCATATATAAATGATCAACGTATGTTGACTAATTGTTTTCTTTGGTTAATCAATTTTTGCTAGATCTTTAATAAGATATAGATTGCATCAAAAGGATTTGATTTAAAATAAATCAGAAGTGATTGCTGGATAGAACTCAAGATTAACTTGAAAAATGCAAGAATGTTATACTAAAGATGCAATAATTATGTAAACTATCATATTATCCCAAAAAAGATTGTGAAATATATATATATATATATATATATCGAAAAAGCTGACATTGTGACGAACATAGTTCATTTCTACAGACTGTCACGACACTTAGAGTATTTTTGCAGACTGTCGCAAAAGTAATGTAGCAGACTTGTTCTAAATGCTAATTTCATGGAAGTCCTTGAAGATGGCCAAGTCTTCAATGACTTCAAATTATTGAACTTAACATTTGAACTTGAAATTATGATAGGATTGGTTACCCTTTGCCGGAGATCAGCCGGAGGCCCATTGTAGATGTTCTTCAAATAAATTGGTTGTCTACAAGTAGATAAATGGATGGGTATATATACATATATATATACATATGTATATATAGATACATATATATATATATATATATATATATATATATATATATATATATATATATATATATATATATATATATATATATATATATATGTATGTATGTATATATATAGATACATATATGTGTATACACACACACACACACACACACACACACACACACACACACACACACACACACACACACACACACACACACACACACACACACACACACACACATATATACACATATATGTGTATATATGTGTGTGTGTGTGTGTGTGTGTGTGTGTGTGTGTGTGTGTATATATATATATATATATATATATATATATATATATATATATAGTCTATTCACCATCACAAGATTCAAATTCATCAGCCAATACATCTTGCAACTCATCTCCGCTTAGATGATTTTCATCATCACTAAAGTAATCAGATCCTCTCTCAATATTGTTGTTTGTGTTAGAATCATTCGATTCATTTATGATATTTTCTATAATATTTAGGGAGCTTGGAGATATTTCTATATCCTCATCAACCATGTTTGTGTTGTCAATATTCAAGTCCTCCATTTCTTTCTCGATGTATGCATTTTCAAATACATGTCTTGCGCGTGGATTTACTTAAACAACCTACCACCACTTGTTGTTTAGTTGATCCGGTTGAAACAATACTTGCACATTTAACAATGTTAAGCTAAAAAATGGTTCCAACATGGCCATATTTCCCTCTGGTCTTGCCTTTTGACGCACAAAATCTTTCAAAACTTTCATGAATCCCTCCAGAAAAAACATCCACCTATAAACATTTATTGCATGATGAGAGCAATGATCAATGACAGACAAAAAAATGATGCACAATATATTGAAGCCACAAAAACCAAAATCATATATTTTGTACCTTGAGTGCACAGGACCAACAATACCAATTTCTTGGACTAAGTGCACAAGCAGATTGTCCAAGATGGAGGATGGAAAATATATCTCAAGCATACATATAGCCTCCACTATATTTTCATGTTTTTTTTTCACATCTATCTCACGTTGTCACACATTCATCTACATCATATTTGTAGTATATGATCATCATATGTAAATGGTATCGCGAAGTTGATCGGTTAGACAACCACGAACACACATTGGAAATATGTACTCAAGCCCAATCACGAGATTTAAGACCATGAAGTTTTTCTTCTGTTGTGATTGATGTTCGTAGTGAATGAGCAAAACCAGTTCTCATCTCGCAAATGACTGACCGTACATACTTGTACTCTTCCTTGGTAAGAATCCAAGGGGCTCTTTCAATCTTTTATATTGTCATGATGCTCATAGACATAATTTATCAAGTTGTTCATAAATTCGACTTTATCTTGCATAGAACAATCATGTTCACTTGAACTTGATTTTGAGTAAGAAGAAGAGTTAGGTCGAGACCGATTTGTCTTGCAACGTTGTTGTTCATCTATTCTCATCATGGCTCATAATCTCATCCACTCATGACGAGATAGTTGATCTATATGTGGCCCATTGTATCCCAATCTTGTGGTGGATACGGAATGTATGTGATCATCATTATTAGAACTAGATGACAATTCGTATTTTTTCAAACATGGAAAAAAAAGACATCAACACCGAACAACAATATATACAAATTGGAACTTAAATCAAGATATGAAAATTGAACATTATTTTGAAAAAAATACAAACACAACTACTAAGACTATTCACGCTCTCAAATAAAAGATGTCACCTTATAATTAAAAAAAAAAATAAGACATCAAAACTGAACAACAATATATACAAATTGGAACTTAAATCAAGATATCAAAATTGAATATTATTTTAAAAAAACACAAATACAACTATTAAGACTATTCATGTTCTCAAATAAAAGATATCACCTTATAGTTCAAGTATCAAATATCAAGTATGATAACTAATTAGATTTAAAACATTGTATACAGTTTCAATATAGTTGAATATTTTGTGTTAAAACCTAAACACTAAGCATCATTCAAATTGAAACTTAAATATGACATCAAAATCGAACATCATATTCAAATTTAAATTTAAACAAGGCATGCAAATTGAATATTATTTCTAAAACCTAAACATCAAACATCATATCCAATTTGAAACTTATATAAGACATCATCGAACATTATATTATAATTGAAACTGAAACAAGACATTGAAAATTGGGCATTATTTTTAAAAACTTAACATCAAGCATATATCAAATGTGACTTAAATAAGACATCCAAAAGAAACATCATATACAAATTGAAAGTCAAATAAGACATCCAAATTGAACTCGAATGAAAAGGATGTACTTTTGGTATCTACAACGCACATGGTTGTGCTTGGTCAAAACTTTTTATACACATCTTGGTAGAGGACGACTGAAGCTATAGTTGATGAATAGTTCTTCACCACATTTAATAGGTTTGATCGCACAAGCCATTACATATGTAGCTTTCACATATCTAGAAAAATAATCTTCTTTTCCATTGATGCGTTCTTCAAAGTCACAATTAGTTGATGAAGGGTGACAAATAGAACTATATATATATATGCAGCAATGTTTCCATGTATTTCTGGATGCCCATTGATGTACATACGATGTGATTTTGAAACACTTTTTCCTTGCATGCGCCTCTCTTCCAAAGAACAAGCATTGGAATTTAAACCATATATTTGCATTCTCCATTGGTGGCAACATAGAGCATGCCAATCACCCCAATTGTATTGAGGTCCTGCATATGGCATTAATGTGACAACACTATTCAAAGGGACATCAATGCTAGTCAAAGAAAGTAAACCTAATCCGACATTAGGAAACCGCTCACTAGGCTTACTTATATACATATGAACCCAATATGAAAATGATGTCCCACATAATGGCAGTGGTACCGTATCAGGCCAACATGAATATTTCTTTCTATCAAACGACTTAAATAATTGCATGTAGATGAGGAGGAAGGGGAGATTCGGTCAACGAATTTAAAACATTTTTGGACAAGTCGATAGTACGTAAAAACCTTTGTTTATTTTCAAATCTTGTCAAAATGCGTCGCGTTATTTTTTTAATGGAGTAGCTAAGATAGAAAAATCTATATGATTTACGTTGAATGTGATGGGATGCACAATATCTGTATGTGGTGATGTCATGAGATGGATAGAGCTTTTGATAGGATTTTCACAAGGTGTTGTGGATTGGATACAATCTAGGTGTGATGACACTATGGGATGATCAAAATCCATGCAAGTAGGATCAATGTCAAGACTGGTGGAGTGAGTGGATATATGAGACATAGGAATATGCATGACCTCCACATTACTTGGTGTGTAGTCACTAGTGACCTCATCAATAAAATCATCAACTATTTTAGGTTGTTTGTGGCTGCCTTTTCTCCAAAAGGTTTTATGAGAATAAATTGTTGTGCTCATGTGAACTTTTGTATGATCTTTTGCTCTATATAGATTTTGTTTAGTATTGTTTCTTTGTATCTGTTTTTCTACATCCATAAGATCAACTATCAAACTTCACTTGACGCCATCCCACATTCTTATAGGGATCATAATATGGTACAACAAGAAAGACCGTCACTCTAATCTTTTTGACACATTGGCCTTCTCCTCCAAAACTTCAACCTCCTTGTTCTTTTCATAGTAGATTATTATATGAATGGCTAATCGCACTCACGGCCGCCGCTTCAGTCTCACTAACATACTGTCCGTTGACTCCATTGGAGATCAATCAGATCAATGCATCCATTCTCTAACACTCTATAATCTGCTTCAAAGTTTCATAGAAGTACGCAACAACTATAGGCAGAACTGTGACCGTATTGTTCACGGATTTGTATGATCTCCACATGTATTTATTGCTAGTCATTCAAATCAGATGTGGGCATTCAAACAACAATTAGTATACGAAAACGCCTCCCCTGATTACAGAATCCTCACTCTTATATGTAGCCAAGGTATACACGGACATCAGGCAGAACCGCGACCCTACTCCATTTAGATTTGCCACAGTGAATGGAATGATATCAATCAATGATAAATCCAGTAATGAAATCAGAAAATTCCTTTCAACATTAAGGATACATTAATGTCCATCACAACAACCGTTCTTCTCACAAGTTCAAATTTTTGAGTATTAATTTTGAGCCTCATAAGCACTCAGAAGTATCATTTCCGTAAACTCCAAATCTTGTTTCCTTCATAACTAAAACTTTATCTCTTTAGACAGTCTTTCTTGAACGGTCTCCTATCTAGTATTTCGTAATGAATAAATGAACCCACAAATCTTTTAGGCCTTGTAAACGGATTTTCCCTTTATACTTCCCATTGGCATTTCTCGTCCTTCATCTATACTGTAGATTCTATAATCTCTTGCCATTGTACTATCAATTCTATAACCTTCTAGCTAGAATTTGTCAACTCAATTGACACCTTAACTTTGTGCTTTGCATTCTTTTAGGGTGAACATAATTTTTGCCCTTGTGTATAAGAACAAGCCGTTATTCCATGTTATCGTAAAGTCATTAAACTCTCATTGACCATCAACAAGTGCAACTTACTTTGTTTTCATCTTCATGACTCTTAATTTTAGGATACCCCCTTAAATTTTAAGATAGCTCCTAAAAGTACCCAGGCGTTATTCATTAACGTGTAAAGAGTACATTGTAGAATGGCATAAAACTCGACGTTATTGAAAAAAGCCGTAAATTATAATTAAAGGCCAATTATAAGCCACTATTTATTTCATTTAACATTTTTTATTCCTAAAAAGTCAAAATGTCACCTTTTCTAGTATAATTTTTGCCCTTGTGTGCAATATCGAGGTAGAACTGCAAAAGATCTCGCTGATAGTGGGATCTCTTTTTATGAATCAATGTACATTCCTGATACAAAAGGAAATTTTGGACAAATAGTACCAATTCCATTACCTAGTTTTGAAAGTGATGAATGGATTACACCAGATGCTACAGTTTTTCAGAATCATTTTGTTGCAAGATATATAATGATGTAAAAAATTCATTAAAAATGAGCACTAGATAAAAAACAGTCAGATTGAGTTGGTTTATTTCCTTGAATATATTTGTGGATTTCTTTTCAAGTGTCAATGTACACAAAATCCCAACGATGTTTGTATGCAAAAATTTATCAAATAGTTTATTATCTGAACTTATGGATAAAGGCTGGGACAAAAGATCAGATGGAGAAATAGAATGCAGAATTAAAATGTCTTCCATGTGCTTCCGTTATCAAATTGAAAAACAAATGTTGAGCTTATGCTTCCATTATCAAAGATGGAAAAAAATAAAGATAAATGGGTGCCACTCGATCAAGACTTGGAAGCCAGTGGACATTCAAAACAAAAAAATATTGAAATTATATACAATGATGTCGTTTTGACATGTGTTGAATTGGAAGAAGATTGGAGTCTAAACTACATCCGACGAAAACTATTGCTCCTACAAGATGATGTACTTTCAGACTTTAGATTCATTTTCAATGGTAAACTCGTAAGTAACTGTAAACACTCGATTTTTTATGAATAGTTTCAATCAAAACTCTCTAATACAAACTCTGTACTAATTCTAACTAACTTTGTATTAGTTTTATGCATGTACGTAAAAGACATGAGAGCTCAAGATCAAATGCAGAGATATTGGCGAAACAATCCAACTTATGGAAGAACATTGAGATTCACTATCAGCAAATACATGCCAATGTCTTTTTATCATTATATAAAAATTGCATTCCATTGTTAAACTATGGACACAAGCTGATTGTAAGAATCTATTGTGATATCAATAAAAAAAACCCATAAACAGGTTGTTTACAAGTAAAATGATTGTTTCTTTTTTTTTTATGTCTCTTTATTTACAAATAGATCTCTATTCAATCAATTTTTTTATATTCTCTATATTAGTATTAGGAACTAATAAGGCAACAGCTCCTTCTATAATCTCGCCCTCCTTTGTTTCAAGAAGGGCCTCAATGCCTTTTAAGGCAAGAGGAATATCTGCTACAAAATTGCCTTCTTCTGTATTAGTAAGGACTTTTATTCCTTTTTTATCATATAAAATAAGATCTGCATCTTGAGCAACCTGAAAGGCTGTTAAGGCAGGAGCAGCTTCCTTTTGAGGGCCCTCGATTGCAGGTGCAACGCCTACACCGTATTGAGCATAAGTTCTGATCAACTCTTGCCGAAATCTATATACATCATCAGGAGTATACGGCTCAAGAGTGAACTGTCATCACAAAACACGAGAATCAGCTAATTACAAACAATGATAGTAATAAAATATGAATCAGAATAAAATGAACTACAAATGAATAGAATATTACCTTTTCAATATCTACATCCGTTTGTAAATTATACCATTCAAAAAATAGCTTCGTATTGTACAGGATGAACCATGCACAACTAAAAGCGTCTTGTTGCTGTACACACTGCATATATAGAACAAAAATTAGTAATATAGTGATAAATTTTTTTATTTATGCTATGAAGATACATTTGAATTAAAAACGGAATACATGCATATCAGAGATACATTGAATATACCTTGAGAGATTTAATGGTTATCTCTCCAATTGAAGTTGTCGTTGTCGGTATTTTCCAAACGACATCATGAAGTAGAGAATCAAATTCTCTATGTGTATTTGTAGCTGAGTTTAATTTTACTCATGAAAAATTTGATACTCCCTCCTTATTTATCTTTACAAAAAGAATATTAAGGCTCCAATGTCGACTGCAAGAACCAAACACAAATATCGATAAATTCATATTTATGAAAAAATTTCGCAATGAAGCATGCAAAAATCCAGATTAAAGCAACAAAAACAAAAGAGCAATCCTTACTTATTTTCATATGGAATCAAATAGAATTTTTCCATAGGACTGCACTCGATAAAATAGACAGCCTTCTCAAAATTGGCTTCTTTCGCCTTTACCGCTCCCATGACTAAGTACAAAAAATGTATCATGGGAATCGAAACTAATACTATTTAGCAAAAAAAAAATTCCGGCCTCTACTATTGCATCTGAAATCTTTGAGGTCTTTAGCTCGGCACAAAATTTGGGACCTAATCTAAAGCTTCTACGTGTATCTCGAAGAAAAAAATCAAAAAAATTGCCGAGAAGATCAATTTTGTTAGCTAGGTAGGACTCGTATTGATTATAATGGTCAAAATAAAAAAAAAACCTGGGCTGGGTCGTATGGAATTCTCACAAAAAGATTATGTACAGGAGCAAAAACAATATTTACAAATTTCTCTATTATTTTGTTTAGCTCCTCTTGGGTAATCAACACTTTTGGTGATGAAACCTGCTGAGGAGCTAGACGATTAACATGAAGGAGTGAAGATTCTTGATTTGAGTCAGATTCTCCAGCATCTGACTCGGAGCTCAGAAAGACATGGGGTCTCTTGGCCGGGATACATCTAGGAGGAAGGGAAGCAGCTGACCGTCGAGATCCAGCCTTCTTGGGGATAGACTGCTTTCTCTTCCTCTTAGAGGTAGTAGGCACGTTGGTTCTATCCAAAGGCAGGTCTCTGGAGGTGCTGGCATTATCAACATGCAAACCAGAATATCTGTCCCGAAGCCTTTTGAGAATGACGAAATCCTTTGGCATGATGGTGACATCCTTACCATGCACTGCTAAAAGACAAGTATCCTCAAAAAACTGGGACATAAACTCTTCTACAGCACCCTGTAAGGCCTGCATGGATGTCACGACAAAACAAACATTCAGCCCAAGTGACAGAGTGACATTCCAAACAAATCGGCCAAAAGGAACTCTAGGGATTAACAATTCGATTGATCTCTAAAGTTTTCTGATCTCCCTTAGCCAGACCTGCTTCCTGCCATGCCTACGACAAGTAACAAAGGGAACACGAGATTGGGATGGCTGTACAGTGGTGATGGCACGGGTGGTGGATTTGGTCCTGGCCATCATTCTCAGAAGAAAAGAAATAACAAAACAAAAGTGGATGAAACAAAAAAATTTGCAATGAAAGGACACTTGAGATCAATACCAGAACTGAATATCGGTTTCGAGCGCAAGATCTACACAGATTATTTGAAGAAAAGAGATGCGCGCTCGAAAGCGATATTGCACTACTAGCGGTATCGAACTCGAGTGCACTGTGAGAGGGCGGAAGCTTGAACGGTGAAAGAGCGCGCTTGAGAGCGATATCGGGAGCTAGAAGCGAAAATTTTGCGGAAAAAAATATAAAAACCGAGCACTTATATATACAAAATTTTTGCACGTGTGAAAAGATGGCAAAGACATGTGTCGTTAGATTATTAGGCCACGTGGAATGTCCGTACTGACAATGATGGCCCAATTATGAGGCCCCGTGGGCTGAGACGTGCGCGAATCCGATATCGACGCGTGTCATTCTCGCACGTGACAGATGTCAGATCAATCATTCTAGGTACGACGCATTTATTTTGACCAATCACATGTTGACACATGTTCATTCGACACTCTTCCACACGTGCAATTTTTTTTTACAAATAGGTCTTTTTCGGCTCAGATTTTCATGCAAATTTACGATTGCTTTCCTGGATATCGATTTCAAGCGCGCCGCTTGCTCTCATTACCTTTCGCTGACTATTATGCGCCTGGATCTGATAGTACATCATCTGGTATCGTATTCAAGCATGCTTCGCATCCCTTTTCTTTTCTGCTCGGTGTTCTTGCGCTTGGATCCGATACTCCAACTTCAAATATCTCTCTCGAGCTCATGTTGCCTTGACGTGCTTGTCTGACCTGCGGTTTGCGCCCGAGAGTGATATTTGGAACTTTAGTTCTGTTATTTTTGTTTAAAATGTCTAATTTTGAATCTAGTTTGCTTCTTTTTTTAATGAATCTGGTATTACTGATAGGTTGGACTACTTCAAATTCCTCTTTTCTCCTTTTTTTATTTATTCTACCTTCTATAACTGAGGGCCCTGGTGTGGAGGCATTTTCTGAGATATATCTAAGATTTAAGTCCCTGCTCAGTACTCCGCTATTCAGATATCAGAATAAGGACATGAATCATTATCAGGACCTGGTGGCACTCGACAAGCATATCTATAAAGCTAAGTTTGAGAGAACGTTTACCAACTTACATAATGATTTCAAGTTTGTAGATGAGTGCCCAATTCATAATAAAAAATATAGATTTGTTGATTTTCAGTTTGCTTTTGTTTTTTTCCTTTTGTCAAATATTTCTGACGATTCGGAGGCTGTGCACTCCACTTTTGAGGCAGCTTCTTCTAGTGGTACAAAGTCTGAAAAGTCAAAGATTGTACATATAGATACTTTTATTATTGATACGAGTGTTAATTTAGATGATTGTTCTGATTTTGATCCTGCTCGAAATAGGGCTACTTTTATAGGCCCTAGAACACCCACTACCCTTTCTCCTTCTGATAAATCTTTGATCACTTTGCCTACTTATAATATAGATAACAAGCCTTGTGTCAAAAGTCACGCTTTTTATTGTTGTGTAGGTGACAAGCTTGATAGGAACTCCACAAGTGCATTTGCAATATTCCTTGGAGATGGAGCCATCTTTTGGCTCTTAAAGAAGCAGGAGACTATCTCACTCTCTCTTCAACTAAAGCTAAATACAAGGCACTCACCTGTCATCATGGAGTTGGATTCATGTCCACCACCACCTTGTACATACTTTGATAATGATTTAGAAAAGTCAATAAGCTTCCATCTCAAGTTCTAATGAGATGATAACACTTGTCAAAAAATGTAAGGATTGAAAATTTGCAAGTAATGCAACCTAATCCACATCTCATTAGCTCATGAGATCCAATCATGTTAAGAGGTGTAGATATCATGAGACCAATCATATTAAGAGGTGTTAATCATTTGGCCCAATCATGTTAAGAGGTGCAAATCATGAGACCCAATCATATTGTAGGGTGCAAACCATGAGGCCCAATCATATTGTGAGGTGCATATCATGAGGAGATTTCACTATATGGAAGTGAATACTCCTTGTACTATTTACACTTTTGAGAGATAGATTATTTCTGGAGTCATAACTCTTGTGTACTTTCTCTCTCTAACCCGAGAGCTAGATGTTGGTTTCACTCTCTCATAATGAAAAATACTTTGTTTTTTCAAGGATGAGTAATAAACTTGCTTGTGTTTGAGTGATGATTACGTTTTGTGTGTAAGAGCTCTTGCCTAGATTCAAATCATGTTTGGTAGCTCTTAAAAATCTGAGTTGATCAATCCATATTTGATTGTGTGCAATCTCTCATGCATATAGATCTTGATAGATCTTTGAAAAGTCCACAAATGCTCATTTTTAACAAAGGCAATTGTGTCAATTCACTCGTTTTGATTACAAGAAGTGATGTGAGTGATACATGTTTCTCATATTGCAAAATTTTGACTTTCAAAATTCTCATGTTAGAGTGTTACCCTCATTACTAGATCAGTTACCCTCATTAATAGATCAATAGACCCGGGGTAACATTTAGAGTTTAAAATGTTGAAGTATTGATGAAAGTAGGCCAACCTTTATTGAAATCTACGGCTAATTTCATGTGAAGGCTGTCTCAAAATCTTTGAAACGATACGTGATTCTCTAGCGATGGAAACCTAGTCTTGCCTGCGTTGACATTTCTGTCTGAAAGTTCAACGTGAACGAGGCCGATTCAGAGTCTTCATAAGAAAGTAAGATAGTGCTTCAGAGCGGAATAATCTGTTATAGTTTAATACAACTGCCGAGTCACATAAGGTTTAAATTATTTAACTTCATTGGTACTAGCATTTCAAATTTGAATTTGGGAAAGAGTGCGCCTAATTAGAAACTAGAATTGAAGAACAGTTCGAGATTGAGATTTGTGAAGAAAGAGTCGTTTGTTGTTTGTGTAGCAGCAGCGTTGGATCAAGCCATGTAAAACCGAGTATTGAAAAAGGATATTCTACGAAGTTCGCCTGTGGTGAACCGTGAAGAGATAATCGCATTCCAAGGGGAGTTTTTCCGACGTACATGGAGCATCTTGACTACGCCGACTATGATCTCTGAAGAATATCAGTATTTTCCATTTCCACTTTAGAAGGATCGTGCTGCCAATGCAAGCTATTTTTTAGCAATTGATCACTACAGCCAGACCCTGAATTGAAGTTCTCTTTATTTGTCCCTTCAGTGACTATTCCTGATCTTCTGATATTTTATTGATTTTAATTTGGAAAACTGAACAAATTGCCGGAAGTTAAGTTTCCAAGAGAGTGAATCAGCATTCAATCTGTAGAAAGAGGGCTGCTTCAGAAACAACATCCGGATTAATGTATTTGTTTGTGATTGTTGGATAAAGCATCATAAACATTGAAGTGCGAAGGCAACAACAGCGACTGCTGATTGGTGTTGAGGGAGCAAGGCGACTATAGCGATCTGTCAAGAATCTCAATGTCGCCTTTGTAGCGGAAGAGAAAAATCAGCATTGAGCAAAGAATGCGATTGTGGGACCCATTGTTTATGCAAAGGCGACGGAGAAGGGCCGTTCAAAATCAGGTGGCCCACTCTTTCACAGATTAGTAAAATGATGTTTTGATTTTTTTATGAAGAAAAAAGAGTTGACTCACAAAACTTAATTTTTGTGCCTATTTTAATTTTTTTTTTTACATGCACCTTTCAAGAAGCGAGATGCGGAAGGTGCATGTAAAAAAAAATTCACGGTAAAAACGAAGAAAATAATAATAATAAAAAGTTTTCATGCCACGGAAGGTCACCCACCTACTCGGCCATTCCGCCGGCCTGGAGGGTGAACCACGCCTCGTGATTCCATGGTTCAAATAATTCAAGGGCCCACCAAAAGTGAATGAAAAAGCAAGAATCGGCTATCATAAAAACGAAGAAAATAATAATAATAAAAAGTTTTCATGCCACGGAAGGTCACCCACCTACTCGGCCATTCGGCCGGCCTGGAGGGTGAACCACGCCTCGTGATTCCATGGTTCAAATAATTCAAGGGCCCACCAAAAGTGAATGAAAAAGCAAGAATCGGCTATCATAATATAAGCCCTGACTTTAACCTTGGGAGAGAGCCTTGAATGTTAAGACATGATTTAACATTGTCACAAGAGTTAATCTTTCATTGCAATTTAAGAACCCACATTGAACTTTTCAAAGATTTTGCTATTTCAACTTGAAAGAAGTTCTTAATGCTCCGTCTTTGAGTTTTCAGGGATAACCTTGATTAAATATGAAGGATTGCTTATAGAGGTAACATGTTTTCCAAATTCTATTATTCTAAAAAATATTCCTCTGAATGTCACTGTGAAAAAATGAGTTGGCAAATTTGAAATGCCCATAAATTTCTTATCTGAATTCGGATTTAAATGAATCCTGAAGCAATATTCCATATATAATCTATCTAATGTTGCTAATAATAAGTCTATGTTTATTACGGCTTATTGGAACATAGAAGTTGATTATTGCCCATTTCTATTGGAACATACAATTTGGGATATTAATATATAGAGAGGAACATTGTTGGAAAACACAATTTATATGTCATATCTTCTACCAAGTAAATTCTATGATTGATCGGTCGTAAATGAACTCATCATCGATCACTATGGAAATAAAGTTGACTAAAGATGGCATGATATTGACCATAGGATATTGACATTTTTGGCAGATACCTAAAGTGGAATGATCAGATTTATCATTTATTTCA
This sequence comes from Diphasiastrum complanatum, assembly GCA_029204225.1. NCBI lineage: Eukaryota > Viridiplantae > Streptophyta > Lycopodiopsida > Lycopodiales > Lycopodiaceae > Diphasiastrum > Diphasiastrum complanatum. Next base: position 25,579,159 of record CM055113.1, on the reverse strand, counting down.
AGTCTATATATATTCAAGTATCTATAATTCAAATGTATGATCAATATTGAATACATGTTAAATGGAAATGAAACAATTACTGAGTCCCTCCCTTGAATAGTTACTCCAGTTTAGCTCAACTACATGTATAAAGAGCTTGAAATAATCTTTGATCATATGTTGTATATTATAAAGTTTAAGAATTGACGTTACAAAAATTACAAATATGTGCGTGATGTGAGATCTGAAATTTGAAATTGTAGATCTACCCTCTAAACCTTTCCAGTTGGTTCAATGCCTAGCTAGAAAATAGTTTAATATGTCCACATTAGAATCCCATGAAGAATGAAATTTCTTTTGTTCAAAGGCCTTGAGATGTTATTTACACATTGGCAACATTTCAAAGCATGACAATTCGTCAATTAGTAGATCTAAATAAACATCCATGTTTTGAACTTTGTACTTTTTGGGAACCTATAGAGCTAGTAACCAATGCCCCATCTTCATACTCAACTACGGAGAACCATTATAGTTAACAAGAACAATGTCGATCATGTTGAAGCTCAAACACCAAAAGAATTTATGTCATCCATTTCCAAGAAAAACTTTACATAATGAGGTTTATTTTTTAACTCAAACCACTACTCACTTCTCATTGACAACCAGAGATATGATTCTTGGCACGCCAATCTACTAGTTGTGCCACACACTTGCAATGGAACAACAATTGCAGTCATGAACTTATAGAGAAATGACGTAACACTTTTGTGGCAGGTTCGGTTCATATACGTCCTTATGTACAAAATGTGGCCATTTGGACATGAATGAACTCTTTCATAATCCAAGCTTGCTCAAAATACTATATTTTATTTCAAATTTTCAACATCACATTATCTTTAGAAAGTATTTTTTTTGCAATAACTACAAAATAGTATTGTTGTCATAGAAATGAGTGCATGAACATATAACCTAACAAACAATATAATTTGTTTAGGATTTATGCATACCTGAATAATGATGTGACACTACTAGAACTCCATCATATGTGTAGCTTTTAGATTTAGAAGGAGAAATGGCTCAAGTTCTAGCATATCACATCCTCTAGATTGATTAGATCCCATAGATTTTGTGTACTTTTTAGCGCGTGTGAGGACACACAAATCAGGTGGGTGTGATTGTACATGAAACTATCACTTGATTGTACAAGAAATCTTCCTAGACTTTCTCACTCAAACTGAACACTTAGCATGGGAAAAAAGAAGTCCCAAACACATACAAAGAGTGAGAGAGAGCCCTTGCTCTCGGGTAGAGAGAGAAAGAGAGGCTTGCTCTCAGGTAGAGAGAGAAAGAGAGGCTAGCTCTCGAGTAGAGAGAGAGAATAGAAGAGAAACACTCAAAAGAACCATATGTACAATGAGAGAGCTCTTCCATATAGTACTAGCATAAGATCTAGCATGAGAAAATGCTCTAGAATGATTGGACCCCATTGATTGCCTTTTCTAGGGTGTGTAGATTGGATGGTGAGCAACCCTTCCGCTTGTCAAAAAGGGTTAGAACACTAGATAGGTACCTAACTATGCCAAGTTGCTAGATTTAGATGCCTTCTCCTCTTTTTCCTAACACTACTCCACTTTAACACTACTGTTTCCTACATTAACCACACACACATCATGATTTGGAGTGAGAAAGAGAGGGAGAGAGATAGTTAGATAGATGGAAGAAGTAGAGGAAGAGAGAGAGAACGAGGGTGAGAGGGGAGGTTAGCTCATTTGCTCATTGTGCATGCTAATAGAGAAACATTAACTAATGAAACCAAAAACATGGAAACTAGAAAGCAAGAAGCAAACACACAATAGCATTAGCAAGTATTGAATAGCAAATGAGGATGCTTCTCTCCAAAATGGTAGAGTTTCCTCCTTCTCATTAAGCATGGAAAATGGTTACAAATGATGTCTTTTTATCTTTGGGGTGGCCGTTGCCCCTTGCTTCCTATTGGCTACTTGCAAAAAGGTGGGATTGAGATCCACACCATTCACAAGAAACACAAATGAATCTATGGTGTAAGAAGAAGCACACCCCACCTACCACCATTTGACCTTCGACTATTTTACAAACTTAGAAACTAAATTTAAGCTTAACTTTGGCCTTCTAATCGTTGATGGAGAGACAATAATCAGAGAAGACAAAGTCGAATGCGTAAGTTTTTGTCTCTTATCAAGTACTAGTAGATTTGTTATGTCAGATTATATATTGGAGCTTACTTTGTTTTTTATCATTTCCGGAAACAATTTTTCTTGATGATTTCGCAATTTGTCGAGGAGGACAAAGATCTTCTGCTGGAGAATTTTTAAGAGATCATGCACTAGGCACTATCTGAAGTCCTTCAAGAATAATGAGATAAGTGTTGCCCATTCAAAGTTTCATCAATATGGTGAAACTATGATTATGGCAATCAAGGCACTGTCTCATTTTCTTGGAGGACATAGTTTCAACAAGGTGCTTAAAATAATTTTTGTAAAGAAAACTATTGCGGTTAAAATTTTAGGATATAGACCAGTGAATTCCATGCTCAAACCATCTCATTTTGCAGTGTATGCTGCTTACGTTGATCTAGATTAGATACTGTTGAATTGTTCTTTGTAAGTACTTTTATTTAATATACAAAATTTTATTGTGTCTATAGCCTACTGGCTTGTATAAATCTGCATGCTTTTTGAAATTTTTTATAATCCGTCGATTTTTATTATGACGAATTTGGATTTTTCTGTAAAACCATTGGAAAAGTTGCAGTATATAGCTATTTTTTGTGCTAGTCCCGCCATGTTGTGTACCTTTATGAAATGTCGCTCTGACTTGCCAATGAGATTTTTCCATCCGCGATGACCATATGCTAAGACTTCCACTATTTCTTGCAAAGAATGTCGAATGATGTCGTAATATGTGCTGCATGTCATAAAAACATAATCTAAATCAGTACCAAAAGTAATTAATTTAATTGCACATATTTGTCTATCGTAGTGTAAAATCAAAATCTTATCATATAATGTGTTATATGATCAACACCCCATGCACTTTGAACTGCATCCACAAATTCATTGGTTGTTTTCTGTATCATTTGAACATCAGTATTTGAAAATTTATCTTTTCTCAAGTATTTCACCATGTTGTCTAACTTTTTCCAGACTTCTACTTTGTGTATACGAGTAGAACCTTCTTCTTCAAAATCTTGAGTTGTTGCAATAATTTCTTTCCAAACCGTGTATTGAGCCTTATATTGTTTGCCAGAATAATTTGATAAAAATCTTCGAGCTTTATATCCTCCAATGCTCCGCTTGCATGGAATATTTCCTGTTTTACCTGATAGCTTGTCATCTTTTTTTATTTTAACGTGGCCTTTATGTAAGCCTGCTTTGGACAACACATCCTCTGATCTAAAAATAGCTTCCTTCGCAGAGGCCTCTGGCTCGGAATTCAGATATATTATTTTTTCTATAATACGCACCTCCGCATGCAATGTACAGATATGAACATTTCGTAGAGGAATCGGTGGTACAAGTTTCCAATTAGGATCTTCTCACTCTCTTGATATTCATGTACTCCTTGTCATGTCTTTTGTTGTTTTCATACAGTACAAACAAGGGTGTTTAGAGTTAGTGCCATGAGATACGTTGAGCATACATTTTAATGTCTTCAGATCTCCTGCTAAATGCCATTCAATGTTGAAAGTGCCAATTCCAGGAATATTGAGTGGAACTCCCTCCATGTGATTTTTTATGGTGGCAGGATATGAGGTTCTACTAATAGAGAATGTTATGGTCTTCTTTCAGCACCTATAAGAGAATACAAAAACATGATTAGCCTCATAATATTAACACAGAGAAGATTCTAGATATGAAATCCATATTCAAATGATTATCCCTGCTATACCTGAAATGCTGTCAACCACCAGATATCATTTTCTGATTGAACACTAAAATTGAGGCCTTCTGAGTCTTCTAAATTTGAAAGTGCTCCATTCATGATTGTGAGATTGACTCTTTCCATTTTTTGTCCTTTTATAATTTCAGACTCATCTAACTTGAGAACAACTATCAAATTGTTATTGACATTCTCATTTGTAATACCGTAAAAATTTATGATGAATGTCAAGAACTGATTAATGTCAATAAATAAATTGTTGGAATTGTTATATGCTAGACTTTCTCCTTTCGAGCAATACACTTCATTGATATGAGATGGATTACCAACTATTGTCTGCATACCATGGTTTAACATGTCTTTTTTTTAAAAGATAAAATGGTCATGGGATTGGAAACTTTTTTATATTTACCTGTGCAAATGCCTCCTTTATCATCTTAAGCATTGTTGCATATGCTTCCCTACTGATGCTAGAAAAGTCACATGCCCCCTGAAGCAATGTAGTGTCTAATATTTTTCCAACTTCATCCATAATGCTATCAGTAATTGAAGTTGATTTCATAGATCTAGAAGTCAAGATAGAGCCTAGTGAGTTTCCAATTGAAATCTCATCGGCCAAATGGTCTTCAACAACCAATGCTGATATGCATTGCAAACATAATGTTCATGAAAATGTCAGTAGAAATTAGGACACTCATAGTATTCACAACAGTATATAATAAGCAAATCAACAGAAAGTTGAAATGAACAAATAACAAAATTAGTGATTATGAATGAATCAAAAAGTTCAAGCAATATTCAATACCAAATAAGCTATAACTTACTTGAATGCATGGATTCATCTTTTTCTATGACCTCCTCTGGATGATAGATCACATATATCCTTGTTTACCAGTCTTTTCCTCTTGTTGCTTCGGACCTTTTTGTTGAGCACATCCATATCTTTAACAAGAGACAAATATGAGATACGCATGGATTGAAATGCAATTTTTATCTCATCATTACTAGTTGTATAATGATGCAAAGAAGATTTCAACATTTGGATCTCCTCTTTGAGCATCTCATTTTCATCCAAACAAGTTTTTATCTTTGTAAATTTTTCTTCGCACTCCTTTGATATTTTCCTTGATTCCTCTTCCAAATAATGTATTCTTTGCATTGAATGTGCATTCCCATAGAGCATCAGATTCTCACAGTAACCCAAAAGGCCATTTTTACTATGACAAATATAGATTATTAATTGACTCACCGAAAGAAAACATGGATGTTGCAATGAACATGGATCAATAGGATACAATGTTCCTGATGACCATAAATCTACATGTTTTAGCTTTTCCTCCCTGTATCGGACCATATCAGAAGTTGACAATTTGGGTTGCTTTGAATTTCTCATCCTGAGTGGAGCAAATTCTGGTGACACATCCACATGAAGATGATAAAGCTTTGTCATCAGTACAATGGTATAGTAACAAACAACACAATGACAATAACAAAACTAGAGATGGCGCTAACGACTTTGCTGGAGATAGAGATGGCGTAGGCCTTTTTCATAAATATCACTCCTAATTAAAATTTTTGAGTGTTCTCAAGTATTGGGAGGGAATATTTCAGCATTTTGAAAAATTATATTTTAACTGTGGTTAAAAACCAGTGAAGTTTGATGTGACTAAACTAAGGTGCATTCATTTACATGGAAAGTAGTGTGGGCAGATGTGTAAAGAAGTAAAAAATAATAATATTATAATTACTTTATAGTTATTTTTCTTTCTCCTACATGGCTTATAGGGCACTCTTTGGGCCAATATTTTCTCTAAGAGGTAGAGTCATTGATCTTGGTTGAGTATAATAGGGGTGATTGGTTCTGATTTTGGTGTGATCCGATTCAAATTTAGTGAGTCTTAATCTTTGTGACTAGTCTGTTGGATGAAGATTGATTCTTAGATTTGTGATCTAGATCTTTTGTGTATCTTTCTAGAATTTTTGATGCATACAAATCTAGTGTCTTGAGAGTCAGAAAATCACTTTGAAGAATCATTTCACAATTTTGTACTTTGTGTACAAGTACTTCCTCATCATGGCATCAATTGAGCAAATGGAAGGTCCAAATCTAGGTGCTACTATTGTGGCAAGATGGAGCTTTTGGCCTTCAAGTGCTACAAGAAAAAAAAGGATGAAGGAAAGCAAAAGGAAAGGCAACTATGCTACAACAATCAAGGGGAAGATGTCTTAATTAAGGAGGAGCCTCTCATGGCGTGCATGGATGCACAAACAATCTCTACGGAGGAAAATCCTTGGTGGATTGATATTGGGACAAAGTCACATGTCACTTGCAAAAGGGAGTATTTTTCTTGATTCACATCATATTCAAGTTCTAAGGAGCTCATTATTGTTTCAAATGGTGTTGAATATGTGATTCATGGCATAGGAACCATTCCTATTTGGTTGAATCAAGGACAAAATAAAAGCTTGAAAATGTGTTGTATGTCCCTTCATTTTCTAGAAATGTGTTGAGTGTGAAAAACTCAGATCCAAAAGATGCTAAAGTTTCATAAAGATCTTGGCCATGGAAGTTATGCACATCTAGATTGAAAAAATGATAGAAATTGTGATGTTAAGCATACTAAACATCAACTAAACATCAAAATCTGATCATAAGCTTCCACAAACAGAAACTTGCTGTCCCTGTCCGTACTTCAGAGCCTACAACCTGCATTTCACACGTGTGAAGCCATAGCAACAAAGAAATCACAATTCTAGTGGCTAGAATGCAAGATATGAACAAAAAAGTGAGAGAGAAGAAGATGGACCTTCAAAGAGCATAACATTCATTCAATAGAATGAAAATGAGATGTGTACATACTCGTGGAGATGGCTATTTATAGCAGCCATAGTGCCTCTTGGCCACTTGTCTTATGATAGGCTAAAATTGGGGTCCAATAGGATTCACCCATATACCTAGAAATTTGGTCAAATAGGAATGCACCAAATTATGAGCCAATAGAAGAGCTCCACACTCGACCTCCTCTAATTAATGTGACCTCAAAAGTAGTGTACACATACTTTGGGCCTCTACATACATGTATGAACCTATCTCTAACTTTTATTTGGCCATAGGCCTACAAAATCTCAAGTTAGGAAAATACTACTAGTTGACAATTTTTCACACTCCCTCTTCAACTAGTTTTAGCATAGATTTAGAAAGTACACCAAGACTTGTTCTATGCTTGAAAAATAAGTCCTTTCCCAATGCTTTGGTAAAGATATCAGCCACACATTCCTTTGATGGGACATGTTCAAGCTTGATCTCTTTTGCCAACACTTGTTCTCTCACAAAATGGTAAGCCACCTCGATATGTTTGCTCCTTGCATGGAAAACCGGATTGCTTGCTAGACTTTGGGCTGAAAGGTTGTCACAAAAGATGATTGGACTCTCTGAAAAATCCAGCAAATGAAGCTCCATAATCATCCTCTTGATCCACACCATCTCCTTTGTGCATGATGTCAAAGCTTTGTACTCGGCCTCACTAGAAGAAAGTGATATAGTTGCTTGTTTCTTCGACATCCATGAGATAGCTCCATCACCTATGAAAATAGCATGTGCATTTATGGATTTTCTATCCATAAGGTCTCCTGCAAAATCTGAATCTGAAAAACCAAATAAGTTAGGTGATGAGCCTCTATAAACAATGCCAAAATCTTTTGTTCCCGAGATGTATCTCAAGATCCTCTTTCCTAGTTTCCAATGTTCTATGCTAGGATCTTGCATGAATTGGCTTAATCTACCAACACAATAAGATAAATCAGGTCTTGTGATGGTTAGATATATAAGAGAACCTATTAGCTTCCTATAGAGAGTAATGTCCTCGAAGGATCTTTCATTACCTCTTATAGTTAGCTTTACATGTGATTCCATAGGTGTATCAATAGGATTTGCATCTACCATATGAAATCTATTGAGAATAGAAATAGCATACTTCTCTTGTGAAATAAAAGTGATTTGAGAAGTTCTAATTACTTCTATTCCTAAGATATAGCTCAAAAGACCAAGATCATGCACTTCAAATTCCTTTTTTAGTGCTTTCTTGATATCTTCTATATCTTCCTTGTTCCCTCCACTTAAAATAATGTCATCCACATAAATTAGAAGGATTGTAACATCATTAGTACTAATTCTAAAGTAAAGTGAATGATCATACTCACTCATAGTGAAGTTTTGAGAAAGTAGAAAAGAGTTAAGCCTAGCATACCAACTCCTTGGTGCTTGCTTAAGACCATACAAACTTTTTTGTAGAAAACACACATGATTAGGCTTGCTATGAGAAACATAGCTCTCGGGTTGCTCCATGTAGACTTCCTCTTCAAGATCACCATTCAAGAAAGCATTAGAAATGTCTAATTGCCAAAGATCCCATCCATAAAGAGTTGCAAGGGAAATGATTACTCTTATGCTCACCATCTTTGCCACGGGTGCAAAGGTTTCCTCATAGTCAATGCCATGCTCTTGAGCATAACCTTTAGCCACCAACCTTGCCTTCAACTTGTTGATAGATCCATCTTGATTTGTCTTTACCTTGAAGATCCATTTGCATCCAATTTCACTTTTGCCCTTTGGAAGCTCCACCAATCTCCATGTGTTGTTCTTCATAAGTGCTTCAAACTCAAGATCCATTGCTTGGATCCATTCCTCTTCTTGCCTTGCTTCATCTACACATGAAGGTACATCAAAAGAAGTTAGGAAAGCATAGTTGGATCCATCCACCACTTGCTTACCTTTGCCATCATAAGTGAGCCTTGAGGGTTTCACTTTATGCCTTGGAGTTCTCCTTGGAATTTGACTTGAAGAGGCTTCTTCAACATCCACATCCAATGTGTCATCAACTCCATTGTCATCAAGCACATTAGTTGCAACAACACCATCATCACTTGAAACAACTTTTGGAATGTTACCTTCATCAAAAATGACATCCCTACTTGTGAACACTTTCTTGATTGAAGGAACATAAATCCTATATGCTTTGCTTACTTCACTATAACCAACAAAAATGCCCTTTCTTGAAGATGGATCCTCCTTAGTTCTATCATCAAGAGTAATGTTGAAGTAGCAAATGCATCCAAAAGTTCTTAGAAACTTGACATTAGGCTTCGTACCAAACAAAGCTTCAAAAGGGGTTTTTCCTTCCAATACAACACTTGGCCATCTATTGCATAGGAAATTTGCACACAACAAAGCATCACTCCAAAAAGGTTTAGGAAGATTAGCATTCAATCTCATTGCCTTTGCACTCTCACACAAGGTTCTATTCTTCCTCTCGGCCACTCCATTTTGTTGTGGTGTTCTTGGACATGTGTACTCCCTCTTGATCCCATGCTCATCGCAAAAGGCTTTGAATTTGTTAGAAATGTATTCACCACCATTGTCGCTCCTCAAGCATTTGATTTTGGTTGTAAATTGAGTCTCAATAGCAACTTTGAACTTGACAAACACATCAAACACCTCATCCTTGCTCTTTAGTAGATAAACCCAACAAAATCTACTAAAATCATCAATGAAAGTTACATACATCTTAGCACCTCCATTGCTAATTGTAGTAACACCATGAATATCCGAATGCAAGAGAGAAAAAGGCATCTTAGATCTAGATATAGATCTAGTATATGGCAATCTATGTGATTTAGACAAAGCACATTCTTCACAAACATGATTCAAGCAAGTAAGAGACTTGGGAAGTCCCCTTACTACCTCCTTTTTGGCTATTACCTCCAAGGCCTTGTAGTTGAGATGTCCCATCCTTTTATGCCATACCTCTTGAATTGACATTTGTTCATTTGCCATGCATCCAACTTGGTTAGCAACAACACATGCATCAAGCTTGAACAATTTCCCTTGCCTTTTCCCTTTTGCAATGATACTACACCCCTTTTTGATCAAGCAAGCATCACCATCAAACTCAACTTTGAATCCTTTGTCAAGCATTTGGCTTACACTAAGTAAGTTCTTGGTAATGGATGGAATGAGCAAAACATCTTTCAATTCTATATTCCTATTTGTAGAAAGTGAAATAGGAATTGTGCCAATCCCCTTGATTGCACACTCACCATCATTTGCGGTATAGATTACCTTCCTATCACCATCAAATGCCATTAAAGATGAAAAATACTCTTTATGATATGTCATATGAGAAGTGGCTCCACTATCAATCCACCAAGGATCAATGTCTCCATGATTAGCCAACAAGCAAGATGACATAACAAAAGCATCATTTGAAAGAAGCTCATCCCCACCCTCATCAATAGTTAGATTGGTTTGCTTTTCCCCTTGATCCCTCTTTTTCTTAAAACAATCACTAGCGAAATGCCCTTTGACTCCACAATAGAAACATTTTAGCTTAGATCTATCCTTCTTTTTGCCAAAAGTAGAGTGCTCACCTTGGTCTTGCCCTTTAGACCAATTGCTTTTACCTTTGCCCTTGAACTTGCCTTTAGAGAACATTGCCTCCTCTTCTCCTCCTTGAGATGTAGAAGATGCTCCCACTCTTGCTTGCAACCTGAATTCTTCAGCCAACAAGACCTCTTGCAAGTCTCCAACACTTGGTAAACATTTTTGGATAGCATAACTTTGAACAAGATTAGCATGATCATCCAACAAGCCATTGAGAATCACTTGAACAAGCTCCTCATTATTTATGCCATCATTAATGCATGCTAACTCATCATTCAATGCTTTAACTCTCAAAACAAAAGCATGTCCATTCTCACTCTTCTTTTGCATACAAGAAAAGATTTGCCTTCTTAAAGTCAACACTCTAGAAGTAGACTTGGATTCATAAACCTTCTTCAAGGCTTCCCAAGCTTCACTAGATGATGTGCACTTACCAACCTCTTTGATAAGCTCATTTGTCACATTCATCTTGATCATGTGAAGGGCTTTCTTTGCCCTCTTGTCATACCTCAATTGTTCTTGAGGTGCCAAAGGTCTCTCCTCCACACCTACAACAATATCCATCAACTCATTCATCTCAAGCAAAGACTCCATCCTTACTTTCCAAGTAGAATAGTTGAGGGAGGTAAGCCTATCATTGCTTTCCAACATGTAGCCTCCATTTGTAGCCATGTTGCAATGATTGATCTCTGATCTTTGACCTGTTCCAATGCACTAAGCACTCTCTTGAATCAACAAATGAAACACAAGAAGAAATCACAAAGATTTGGAACCTAAAACCTTACTTTTTCTCTCTTTTCCTCACTTTTTCCTTAATTTTAGCCACTAGTTTTATGATTTCTTGATCAAACCAAGACCAAACCTCAATATACTTGCTTTTCCCTCACTCCTAAGATTGAAATACACTCTTGAATCATTCAGCAAACTGAAAATCAGAGGGTTACATCAATTTTGAAGTTTTTGACATGAAGAAGCAAGAAATTGAATCAAAAAACTATATGCTAGAATGGAAAACTAATAGGATCTTGTTGGATCTTGCATCTCCCTCTTTCCAAAACAATTTTTGTCTCCTTATTCTGATAAGTACAGAGGGAATTCGCCCTACTTCAATTGAAATGCATACAAATGATGTTTTGATCACAAAGATCCAATTTCTACACATAAATCAACAAGATTTTTAGCTAGAAACTTGATTGGAATGCTACAAAAGCAAACTCGCCCACAAATCTCTTCTAAATCTGGCAAAACCTGCACATTTGGCCGCCTAATGCTCTGATACCATGTGAAAAACTCAGATCCAAAAGATGCTAAAGTTTCATAAAGATCTTGGCCATGGAAGTTATGCACATCTAGATTGAAAAAATGATAGAAATTGTGATGTTAAGCATACTAAACATCAACTAAACATCAAAATCTGATCATAAGCTTCCACAAACAGAAACTTGCTGTCCCTGTCCGTACTTCAGAGCCTACAACCTGCATTTCACACGTGTGAAGCCATAGCAACAAAGAAATCACAATTCTAGTGGCTAGAATGCAAGATATGAACAAAAAAGTGAGAGAGAAGAAGATGGACCTTCAAAGAGCATAACATTCATTCAATAGAATGAAAATGAGATGTGTACATACTCGTGGAGATGGCTATTTATAGCAGCCATAGTGCCTCTTGGCCACTTGTCTTATGATAGGCTAAAATTGGGGTCCAATAGGATTCACCCATATACCTAGAAATTTGGTCAAATAGGAATGCACCAAATTATGAGCCAATAGAAGAGCTCCACACTCGACCTCCTCTAATTAATGTGACCTCAAAAGTAGTGTACACATACTTTGGGCCTCTACATACATGTATGAACCTATCTCTAACTTTTATTTGGCCATAGGCCTACAAAATCTCAAGTTAGGAAAATACTACTAGTTGACAATTTTTCACATTGAGTGTATTCAATTAGTTGAGAAAGGATGTAGTGTCAAATTTGATTGAAATGTTTGCTTTATCATCAAAGTAGAGAAAGTCATTGCAAAAGGGATTAGAGATTGTAGGCTCTTCAAGCTTAATATTTGTGTGAGAACTAATCACATGTTGGAAGTGAAGGAAGCCAAGGGAGAGCTCATTTCTCAAGAGGAGAGAATGGAGCGCGAATGATGTTTTTTATGTGATTGAAAGTATTTAAAATGGTGGTGATGTCAAGGAGACGTCAAGGATCAAGGAGGAGCACAAAGAAGATGATCTTGAGGAGCCATCTCAAGGTTCAAGTGTGCCAAGAATTGAGGAGGAGAGTCCTTCTTCTCAGGTTATGATTCCATCTCTATGGCTCATCATGAGAGATGAAAAATGCACGATAAGAGGTGCCATCCTCCCCTTGCTTGCCTTTCTTCACATATATGAGCCTCCTTGGTTCAGATATTTCTCTCTCATAGATCTTCTTGGTGTCCTTAAGCCTCGACCCCTCCACATCTTGATTGACATCAAGATTGATAATAGAAGAAACTCCATGAGTTGGCTTGATCTTGACCCCATCCAAGTTGAGCTTTTGATCTTCATGGAAGATCGCATCTCTACTTACAACAATCTTGTTAGTAGAGGGAATAAATATTCTATATGCTTTCTTAGTTGATACATATCCAATCATTAGTCCTTTGATAGACCTAGGATCATCTTTTTTTCTATTCTTTAAAGGCAGATGCACAAAGCAAACACAACCAAAGATCCTAAGGAGATCTACCTTAGGCTTTTCCTTATACAACATCTCATATGGCGATCTTCCTCCTAGAGAAAGATTTGGAAGTCTATTACAAAGATAATTGGCACAAGAAATTGCTTCTCCTCAAAAAACTTTTGAAAGATATGCCTCTATTCTAAGTGCTTTTGCACATTCACATAGAGTTCTATTTTTCCTTTCAGCCGGATCTTCTTCTTTGAGTCTGCCTTTCCCTTGCTTGAGAAGTTGGTCTTCTCATCACCATCATGCAACTTTAAGGATCCAATCCTTTGCTTGACATGAAGGATCCTACTCTCCTCAGCCACAAGCACACTATGGAGCTTGTCAATGGAAGGTAGTGCATCTTGAATAGCAAGGCTTTGTACAAGATTGGAGAACTCATCTCCAAGGCCATTCAAAATGATTTGAACAAGTTCATCATCATGAATACCCTCACTAATGATGGAAGGTTCTTTGTTGAGATATTTTATTCTCAAGACATACTCTTGAGCACTCTCATCACTCCCTCTAATGCCTTGAAGAACTTTGTTTCTAATCATAAGCACTCTAGAGGTATTTTTGGATTCATAAGTCCCTTTGAGGTAGTTCCATGCCTCCTTGGCCGAGGTACAAGATGCCACTTCCTTTATAAACTCATTACTAACATTCATTTTCAAGCAATTTAATGCTAGTCTAGCTCTCGTTTTGTACCTCACTTGATCTTGCCCTCCTTGAGGTTCTTCTTCCTCTCCTATGACAAGATCAAACATATCTTGGAGCACAAGTAGTGACACCAATCTTACTTTCCAAGTTGAATAATTATTAGAATTTAGCCTTTCACTAGTCTCAAGAAGATAGGCTCCAATTGAACCCATTCTATCTAGTAACAAGTGCAATGTACTATTCAAAGGCTCTCCCTTCTTCCTTTCTCAGAATTTAGCTAAAATGCTACTCTCTTGAATCTCACTAGACTCAAGAAGCAAGATCTATAATGATCTTGAGCTCAAAAAGATTTGGGAAAGTGGATTCTACACAATCTATTCACTTAGAACCTTGGATTTGATTTTTGGAAGTGCCAATGCCTTCCTATGGTGTTTAGAATTGGTTTTAGTTTCACTCTTGAACTAAAAAACATAAGCCTCAAACTCTCTCTCAAGGATTTGTAGGTTTAATAAGATTATAACACCATTCACTCATCAAATCTATAATGGAAACAATGGTTTTTCATAAGCACATCACTAGTTTCACTCTACACAACTTGTTTGAAGCTCAAATATTGAAAAAACACAAAGTTTTGGTGAAAGTACAACTCCAGCAGCCTATCACATGTGTGAGAAGTACATCTGAACTTTACACACTAATCTAAACCTCAACATCACAAGTAAACTATTAGAAAAGGTCGCCCTCCTTCAAAGTGAATCTAGCACCAATGCTTTCACCAAAATGAAGATTTTTGGATCATCAACTAAGCTCTTTGTCTTGGTTCTAATAACATGTCAAATTTCAGAGTTTAAGGACTGAAATTGATCTACAAATGATCACAAAGAGTGATCGGTAGCTTGGGATCTTGATCTATATCAAGACTAGCTTCCAAATCTGGATCCTACTTGACAATCTTTGTGATTCCAAGCAAGAACAATAAAAAATGATGATCCACAGCTTCACACATGTGAAGTATAGCTACTGTATGGCCTGATAACAAAGAAATAGTTTACTTGTCATTTACTAAGCATTGATCCACAAAGAAAGTGCTTAAGAGAGTCAAAACACAAAGATTGCTTCACAAACCAAGATTTCTCATCATTAGCTCAACAATGGATCCATCATGGATCAAGTACCAAATCACCATAATCTCTCTCTAAGCTACATCCAGCACATGTGGGACAGCTCATTGTACTCATCTATATCCACTTTGGATAAGATCTATCAAGTTTGCCACATCATCCATTGGTGGTTTGTGTTGACCTTCTAGATTCCTACAATCTAGGACCTAACTCCTATAATTTAGGAGATGTCATATTAGACTCAAATGAAAGCTAATCAAAATGGATCTGAATATTACAAGTGTCATTTCACACGTGTGGACAGGTCCTCACACATGTGGATCCACATAGATGTCAAAATACATCAAAAACCATGTGAAAATTGCTTAATTCTAACATTTTGCTGCTAACTGTGGCGTTTGCAATCCATGGATCTATCTCGCTCCTAGCTTCCGCTCATTCCCACTGATTTTCGACACAAAAGGTCCCTAAGAGCAAAGGAAAAGAAGTGGCAAGAGGAGAAGACACACAAGAGAAATTAAAAGTTTCACACAAAAAAAATCATGAAGTTCCATCTTTTTCATCTTCTTATAAGGTTATTGTCAATATTAATAGACCAACACACAATAAAGCCAAAATAATCTCTTGAAGGAAGAATTAGATAAGGCAACTATAGATGACATGATTGACAATTTAAAAGCTATACACTAGAGAACGTCGTGATTATGTTGGCGAAAGCATAAAGGAAACTTGATGAGAAATAGTCAAAGGAACAACAAGTCTATGAAGGACTAACTCAAATGCAATCTATGAATCTAGCCAGGCCTAGTGAAAAGGACAAAATTATTCATGTGTGCACAACTCAGTCATTAGAGAAAATATGGGCCTGAAGAGGGCCTTTGTAAAAGATGCATGTTTATTTTTTTTCTCATTTGTGTCGCCATGTGGACCATTAGAAATATTGATATCAAGCTTGTACATAGCGTAGCTTGTCTCAAATCAAAAGAAACCAAAAACCTTTTAAGTAAATAAACGTTTCGTCGGGCAACATGTGGAAATGCTATTGGATGTTGAGGCCTATGCTTCCAACTCATCACTGCCCAAAGAGGCCCAACTAGATTTGAAATGAATATGCTAGAAAGTTATGTTGGCTTAAAATGAGTAAATTGATGTACCCTTAATGTGAATGCCTTATCAAATCATAGTTTACTAGTTAACTAGAGTTAATCTATAGTGCCAAAAAGTTAAGTGTTTCAAATATTTGTTTACACAGATTCTCAACAAGCTAACTTTCTACACATAATGAATGGTGTCATCAAGGAAACCGTGTTCCTCAATCCACTCTGTGCTTCTCTTCAATGAGAAAGATAACAATGGATTATGCGTGCCAACATAGTATTCAAAAAACTCTTGGGTTTTAATGCATCCATCATCAAAAAGAACATTTTGAAAGGGCAAGAAGACAAATCATGTCGATCTTATTGGAAGGCTAGAATTATGGATTTCAAAACATCATCAGGAGAAAAATCCATATCTGAAATATTAGTCCAACATGTGTATATGCATTCAGAGTTAAATGTGTAAGGAGTGAACAATCAGGATCACAGAAAAAACAATTGTGAGTATTGATATATTATTGCACTTGTATTTCTTTCCTTCTGAATCATTTCTTTTTCAAGCACTAATCTGATTATTTTGTCTTGTAGATCTATAATCTAGTGATATAATAAGTGACATGTTGTCAGAACTCCTATATGATAATGGCAACATCGAGTGCATAGTTAATAAATTGTCAATGAAATTTAGATGCCATATAGAGAAACAAATGTTCTATTTAACATTTTATGATAGAAAATGGTCTAAAATCTACAATGAATTGAAAGCAATAGACCAAGATCTTACATTGAATCATCAAGGTCAATAGAAATCCAAATGAAGAAAACAATAATTGAGGTGGAAGAGGATTGGACATTGAATCACATTCGATCAGAGCTTACGTTAATGCAATATGATATTCCTGAATGGTTTTGTTTTTGAGTCAATAAGAGATTGGTTTACGTGACTTCCAATGAGTTTATTTGTAATTATGTCTATGATTTTTTATATTTTTCTTTTCCAATTTATGGCCTGACATATTGCTTTGACATGTAAGACCAAAAGGGAATCGTTTACAGTGTGTGAAAGTACTGTACTTGAGGACCATAAATGGATCTTAGAAAGATCTACAAGAGTGATTGTATGCTTGCTTAACAATCTATCAAAAAACTAGTCATCAAAAAGTTGATCTAGATTGGCAATTTGACAAACAACAAGCATTAACAATCAAAAGTATTGATCAACATTGAAATTCGAGCCCCCACACGTGTGAACCACAGCCAAATGTACGACATGTAGACAAAGTTTGAAGTAGAAATCAATTTGGTTTCATTTGGATCACAAAAACTCAATGTACATAGTGAACTAGCTTGAGATTGCCAATGAGCTCCAAAAATAATCTATCTTCTCACTCTGGGAGCTTGGAATACATAGCAAAAGTGACTTCCTTTGTGAAGTCAGATGGATTTCCAGCATGTAATAAGGACGTTAACTTGGCTCTCTTGCCCTAATTTGTAACCCTAGAATAATTCCTAGAGTCATGTCTAGTAGGTGACTAGTTGGTCAATTTTTCACCTTAAACTTAGGTGTAGGCCCTATAATCTAGGAATCACTACCAAAATGATATGAGCAACCCTTTAGACTTGATCTAACCTTTATTAGGATAGGTTGACCACGCGGCTCCATGACCTCACACGTGTGGGACCCAGTTACGTACATTTTGCATGATTCTACATGGTTTTTGATCAAGCTAGATTTGCCAATTTTTGGCAATTCTTCACACACTGTAAGGATTTAAAGACAAGCATATAAGTTGTTGAAATTGCATAAAGTTTGGAATGACAAACATGCAACACATTATAAATACCAACACTAAGGTCCGATGGTTATTCAAGATTTGCAAAATATAAATATAAATATAAATATGTTATAGCTTGTTTGCATCTATTGAATGTCATTTTCATACTCAAAATTGGTTATACTCTGATAAATTTATTGTAATGTTCTAATATGCAAGTTCAAGAAAAAATTTCTACCATAATCAAATTTCATAACTTTCAACAACAATGTCTCAAATGACTTCAAGATTGTCTTTCAAAAAAAGACAAAAGACAATGTCTCAAATGACTTCATTATTGTCTCAAATACATAGTATTAAATATTTTCCAAAATGTACATGGTTCACAAAATCAATAAAATATATGTGGCTTCTATTAATAGCCATTTGTGTCGGTTTTTCTTAATAATGTCTATATCTTCTAATCATCATCTAGTGTGGTGATTTTTAACTATAAGTAATGATTTTTAACTAGATATAAAAAGTAATGATTTGTTTATAGAAAGCTCACTTATAGTTAAAAATCACCACACTAGATGATGATTAGAAGATATAGACATTACTAAAAAAAGACAAAAGACAATGTCTCAAATGACTTCAAGATTGTCTCAAATACATAGTACTAAATATTTTCCAGAATGTACATGGTTCACAATATATATATATATATATATACACATTTCCATCAAGATGGGAAGATTGGTGTTATTCTAATCGAGAGATTAGGATGGATGATGTGAAAATTGTGATGAATATCCATCATTGAATAAGCAATCTTTAACTGAAAAGAACAAAGAAAAAAATGTATTTAGGATTACATGCTTACCAAGGATCATATCACCTCAACATAAAGTACCACAATCGTATGAGAAGCTGGTATAAAAGAATGCCCAAGAAGTGCCATCCACAAGCCAATGTAGGTGAGATTAGAAGATCCATGAAGGAGCAAAGACCTCCATAAATGTTCCAGGTGAATCATGGTCTTATGATGGAAATCAAGAATTCCTATGAACATGATACATTTGAAGAAGCAAGAGAGATTAAACTTTGGAAAAAGATGATGGAAGACGAGATGGATTCTATCGAAAAGCACAACACCTGAGAGCTTGGAATTCTGCCTACAAGTAAGAAACCTATTGGGAATAAGTGGGTGTATAGAATCAAATATCATGCAGATGGATCTATTGCCAAACATAAAGCATGACTATTTGTTAAAGGTTAGGCTCAAAGTAAGGGGATAAATGATGAGGAGACATTCACACCAATTGCAAAATGGACTACATTGAGACTCTTGTTTGCCTTAGCAGCTAAGTTTGGATGGAAAGTTCATCAAATGGATGTTAAATCTCTAGTTTTAAATGGCACTCTAGATGAAAAAATATATATGGCACAACTTGTTGGCTTTATGATCCAAGGAGAGATCCAGGGAGAGGAGGCCTGGGTATGTAGATTACATAAAGCTTTGTATGGCTTGAAGCAGGCTCCTCATGCTTGGTATGGATGCATTAATGAGTATTTCATAAGCTAGGATTTTGTGTGTACTTCATCATATTGCAACCTATACACTCTTATCATGGATGGTTCTATACTCTTGATTGTCCTTTATGTGGATGATCTACTCATTGCTAGTAGTGATGACAATTTGGTGAAGGAAGTCAAATTAAATGTATGCAAGGACTTTAACATGACAGATTTGGACATGATGCATAACTGCTTAAGTGTAGAAGTCTAACAAAATGATCAAGGAATTGCACTAAACCAAACAAAGTATATTGCTAAATTACTCAAGAAATTTCACATGGGACCTAGTAAGGTATAGAAATACTCTTCCATCTCCTCTCAGGTACTATCTAATGGATGTAACCCTTTCAGCCTTATCAACCTGACACTTAAAACAATGCCTCACCTAATGGTTCAGTTTAGACTACCAAAAATTTATATCAACTCATAGGTCATCTACTACTATTGAAGTTGGTGCAAAATTCTCAAAGTTTGATGATAGTGAATCCTTTGATGCTACTGAGTATTGTTCTATAGTGGGAAGTCTTATCTATCTCACAATTATTAGACCAGATATATTAGACCAGATATTTTTCATTTTGTGAGTCTAGTAGGTCAATTTATATATGTTCTAAAACAGTCACAATGGAAAGTAGCTAAGCATATTCTTAGATATGTGTAAGATACAACGAAGTTTGGCTTATTCTATTCCCATGATGGTAACCATGTGAATCTTGAGGGCTATGTCGACGTAGATTGGGGTGGAAACATGGATGACATATGCTCTACTTCAAATTATGTTTTTCACATTGGTAATGGCTATTTTTTATGGTCTAGCAAGAAGCCGAATATAGTGGCTCTATCTACTATTGAAGTTGAGTACAAAGCTCTAGGAAGTGTCGTACATGAGGCTATTTGGTTGCGACAATTATTTGTAGAGATTGGACTTCAGTAGAACTCTGGAGCGTCATCTTTTGTGATAGCCAAAGTGGTATATAGCTTGTGAAAAATCCTATTTATCATGCTAGGACTAAGCACATAGAGATTAAGTATCATTTTGATACTTACAAGTGGCTTTCAATTGTTTCTTTTTTGATCAATCTATGTGTTTGATAGATTATGTGATTTTGTAATTGCACTAGCAATAGATTTTGTCAAGAATTGGCTGGAAAATCTAGGATGAATTGCCAGAGGGCCAGTTTAGAACCAGATGATAGAAATTTATTGCATAAATTTCTTGAGATGATTCCAAACTCTTCATTTTTATTTTGTAGTTGATCATTTTTTGATAGTAATATGAATCATCCACTACCACTTAATATTCGAAAAGTCATGAAAACACACTACTTTTCAAGCACTCATACAATTCCTACAGGCTACTGATCTTGCTCATAGCTCCGATTCATGAATTCAAAAACAAAAAAAACAATAAACATCTCCATTTTTTTTTTTTTATCGATGCAAGCCCAAAGCTATGAGCATCACTATGAATATTGCCAAGTGTAGATCCATCCATAAATTTCTTTTAATGAATCCCATGCCTCTTTGGATGTGGTACAAGATGAGATTTCCTTCAAAAGTTCATTACTTACATTCATTTTTATGCAATGTAATGCAACTCTACATCTCTTTTTGTACTTTAGCAATTCAACTCCTCCTTGAGGTTCTACTTCCACCTCAAGTACTATGTCATAAAGATCATGGAGTACAAGCAAAGACTCCATTCGAACTATCCAATTAGCATAATTAGTGGATGTGAGCCTTTCACTAGCTTCAAACAAAAATCCACCTATTGATGCCATTTTTGAATGTGAAAAAGCACTAGAAACTCTTATGGTTTCTCTAAGAGATCTGAACCTAAAGTCTTCTAGCAATTTGAAAGCTTATAGACTCAATCCTATCACTCATGAACCAATCTAGAATGATGGAAATTTAGATTCTAGTCTCAATCTTGCAAAATCACTCCTTAATCTATGATTTTTGGCAATATCTCTCTCAACTTCAACATGCACTCCAAAAATCAGAGAAACTCATTTAATGCACCTGAATCAAGCTTAAAATTTAATTTTTTGGCTGATCTAATCCAAGAACAAATCATAGGAATAGAATCTCTATAGAAAAAGCTTGATTTTGCACTAGAAATCTCTCAATTTGAATGTGTGAGTCAAATTATACAAATTTTTGAATTTTTTTAACCAAAACCGGACTTGTATGGCCTCACACGTGTGAAAAGTATTTCTACAACCCACAACAAGTTCTGGTCCAAAAATTTTGAGTATACCTATCAAATCCAACTCGCTACACAAAAATTAGCTAGTTTCCAAAAACTTGCTAATTTGGGCTTAGTTTTGGATCAACCCCATCAATATCAATAGATTCTCTTGTACTTGGCTCTGCTACCATGTAGAAATCTGCAAAATAGGACCAAGAATGGATCCTAAACTGATCCACAAGAGGGATTGGATGTTAGATACAATTGATCTATCAATCTACATAAGATTTAGATCAATCTAGATTAATTCTAGGCATGAAAATCTAACAAGAACAATCATTAATGAAGGTAAATGTACTTGCTGGTTTCACATGTGTGAAAACCTGTCAGAGTATGGACTCCAACCTGAAAACAAAGTACACTATGATAGAAACTCAAAACATTCAAAACAAATGAAGACAAATGGAGAGATTGACACAAAATCGCTTCCAAAATCAAGATTGAT
This sequence comes from Diphasiastrum complanatum, assembly GCA_029204225.1. Lineage (NCBI taxonomy): Eukaryota > Viridiplantae > Streptophyta > Lycopodiopsida > Lycopodiales > Lycopodiaceae > Diphasiastrum > Diphasiastrum complanatum. Next base: position 25,557,209 of record CM055113.1, on the reverse strand, counting down.
GTTTTATATTGATTATGGCCAAATATGCCTCTATATATACACTTCTTGGAGCTCGAGGTACTGATCATGCATCAGATCTCACACGTGTGAGGATGCTTTGTCATATGGTGAATCATCATGCAAAATTGACACTTGGATCAAACTTTCTATTTTGAGCACTTTTGGTCCATTTTCCTACTATATGGAGATCTACTTAGAAACCTTCTAGAAGTCAAAATTTGCCTACTTCAGCTTATTCCACATGTGTGAGCAGTCCTCTACACATGGGATGTGACACCTAACCTAAGGATGTGGCTCATGCAATCAATAGATTGATGCCATGTGTCATATGACTAGAAAACTAGTTTTTGGCCTTTTTAGCCACTAGAACTTGAATTAAGTCACATGTACAACCTATATGAGTATGGTACATGATAAGTACACTAATTTTACACGTGGAAACAGGCTCCACACATGTGTAATCATCCTATATACATGGATTTGGCCTTGACCAAGCATAATTTTTGCATTTTTCATGGCAAAAACACTTAAGCTTCTTCTTGTCCTTCTTGCTCTTGCCTTTTGAACTTGAAGCTCCATCCTTGCTCTCGACCTCCACATCTTGGGTCTTCTTGGATGGAATCTTCTTCTTCTTGCCTTTCAAAGAAAACTTAGCTTTCTCATCACCATCAATCAAAGAAAGAGAACCAATCCTATTCTTGATATGAAGCATCCTACTATCCTCAGAAACTAGCACACTATGAAGTTTTTCAATAGTAGGAAGTTGATCTTGAATAGCAAATGTTTGCACTAGATTAGAATACTCATTTCCTAATCCATTCAAGATGATTTGAACTAGCTCATTGTCTTGAATCTTGTCACCAATGGAAGATAACTCAATATTCAAAGATTTGATCCTAAGGACATAATCTTGGGCACTTTCATTCCTTCCTTTCATGCTTTCAAGTATTTGATTTCTTAGCATGAGTATTTAGAAGATCATTGAGAGAAAGATCCGAGCCTAAGAGGCTCTCATATGTTGACAAAGGCAAGCAAGTGGATCTGCATATTTTATATCACATGATGAGCCAAGTAATGTCCAAGAAGCAATTCCAAGGAGTGGTTTGAAGCAATAAAACGAGAATACGATGCATTGATCACCAATAACACATGGCAGCTCAGTGGATCCTCCATCCAACAAGCATATTATTGGATGCAAATGGGTATTTCATATCAAATATAATCAAGATGGCACAATCAACAAATATAAGACAAGATTATGTGAAAAGGGATTTGCACAAATTTATGGACTTGATTATGAAGAAACCTTTGCACCCGTGGCAAAGATGGTGACAAAAAGGACTATCATATCTCTTGCTACCTATTTCAAGTGGAAGGTATTCCTAATCAATGTCTCCAATGCTTTTTTGAATGGTTATCTTGAAGAGGAGATTCCCATGGAACAACCTCAAGAATTCATCAAGGATGAGTCCAAAGTTTGCTTGCTATTTAAAAGTCTCTATGGACTTAAGAAAGCACCAAGGTCTTAGTATGCTAGACTTAATTCCTTCCTTCTCTCACTAGGATTTAATCTTAGTGACTATGATCCTTCCTTGTATGTAAAGTTTCATGCTAGTGATATTGTCATGCTTCTAGTTTATGTTGATGATATTATCCTAAGTGGAAGTTGTATCAATTTAGTTGAAGAAACTAAAGTTCCACCTGGAAATGAATTCAAGATGCAAGATCTTGGAGAATTGCACTTCATCTTAGGCCTAGAGATTGACTTTCATAATGGTCAAACTTTTATATGTCAATCCAAGTATGCTCTTTCTATGTTGAAAAAATTTAATATGTTAGATTGTAAGACATATATACTCCAATGGAGCAAGTTGTAAAAGATCCTAATAAGGGAGATGAAAGGTCTTCATTGACATCACCCTTTTTAGAAGTCTTATTGGCTCCTTAATATGGCTTACCATATCTAGGCCTAATGTAAATTTTAGTGTTCATAAATTGAGTCAATCAATGCAAAATCCTACTATTTATCATTGGAAAATGGCCTACTAAGGTACCTATCTTCAACCTAAGATTATGGTTTGTTATACAAAAGTGAAGACCTTTCTATCATTGGCTATTCTGACTCGGATTTTGCTAGTGATAGAGTGGATTGAAAATCTACAAGTGCATATGTTATATATCTTGGTGGAAATCTAATATCTTGGCTCTCTAAAAATCAAGATACAATATCTCTCTCATCTTGTAAAGCTAAATACAAAGCACTTACTACTACAACAAAAGAAGTCCTATGGCTTTTGCTTTTGGAGCTAAAGACAATCAAGAAAGATGATCTACCATTGATCATGTACTTAGAATTTGCTTTGCACAGGAACACAGATCATGCTACACAGTAACACAGACATAAAACACTCTCCACAGCAAGCTCACATAGCAACTGTATTTCTCAAAATGAAATTACACTGTACATATAGTTGTTCGCTCAGGCAACCCATGCATGACCCAGGTTGCCGTTGGCGGGACGCGTGTCCCGTCGACTTGCCTCATGGCAAGGCCAACTGATTCTTATCCACTGATAGGACCCACAGTACAGTAACACAGTGATTCTACTTTAATTCTAACTCTCTCCCTTAAAGTAGAGTCTACTTCTTATACAGTCATATACATAGCTTTAAAGTCAACAAACTTGAAGTACAGAAAGCTTTGATCTAAACTTATCAAACTTTTCTCCAGTAAGTGGCTTAGTGAAAATATCAGCTAGTTGTTCTTCTGTGCTACAATGAACAACATGAATTTCACGACTCAGTAGCCTCTCATGTATAAAGTGATACTGAATCTCAATGTGTTTAGTTCTCACATGGAACACTGGATTCTTTGCTAGTTGAATGTCGCTCTGACTGTCGCTATGTAAAGTCGTGGGATTTTTTTGCTTCATGCCAATTTCTTCCAAGATTTGTCTCAACCATATAGCTTCTTGTGCTACACTACACATTGCCTTATACTGTACTTATGTGGTGGAAAGAGCAATTGTACTTTGCTTCTTACTAGACCAGGAAAAGTAACTACCACAAAACTGGAATACATACCCTGTGGTGGATCTATGATCATCATAGTCACCTCCCCAATCCGCATCCACATAGCCACACAACTCAGGTAAACCATCATGCTTCCTGTAAATCAAGCCATATTCTGAAATGTCTTTCACATAATGCAAAATGCGATTAGCTGCCTTCCAATGCATTTCCATAGGTGCTGCCATGAACTGACTTACAATGCCAACAACATAGCATATATTTGGTCTAATCGTGATAAGGTAAATCAGGTTCCCTACTAACTGTCTATACAATGTAGCATCAAATGACTGTGACTCATCAAGCTTAGAAAGCTTTTTGCCTGGTTCAATAGGAGTGTTTACTGGTTTGCAGTCCTGCAACCTAAACCCGTGCAGCAACTCTTTGACATACTTCACTTGTGTTAAACCCACTTCATGTCCTTTTTGCCACACTTCTACTCCAAGGCAATAATGCATTAGGCTGAGATCTGTCATCTCGAATTGTTCCATGAGGTCTTTCTTGATCATGTCTATCATCTCTTGATTATTTCCGGTAGTAATCAGGTCATCAACATAAAGAGCAATCAAAGCAACCATACCATCAAAGCATAAGACATATAGATTTGGATCAGAATGTGTTCTCACCATCCCCTTTGAACGAAAGTAGGCATCAATCCTACTATACCACGCACGTGGTGCTTGTTTAAGACCATAAAGCGCTTTCTTCAAGTGACATACTTTATTTTCCTGTCCCTTCGTTACAAAGCCTTCAGGTTGATCTATGAACACTTCTTCTTCTACCTCGCCATTTAGAAAAGCAGATTTCACATCCATCTGATGCAAAGGCCAACCAAAATGTGAAGCTAAAGCAATAAGTAGACGTAGAGTATTCCACTTACAAACCGGTGCAAAGGTCTCCTCATAGTCGATTCCTTTATTTTGTGCGTACCCTTTGATCACCAATCTTGCTTTGTGCTTTGCTATACTTCCATCTGCATGGTACTTAGTCCTGTATACCCATTTGCAACCAATGGGTTTCTTGCCAACTGGTGGTTCTACTAAGTCCCATGTGCTATGTTTAGCAATTGACTGCATCTCCTCTCCCATGGCCTTGACCCAAATGTCATCATCCTTCGCTTCACCATAAGTCGAAGGTTCTTTGCTTTGAATAATGCTAGATAAGAGAGCATAATTTTCTTCATACCTTTCAGGTAGTGTCTTCTCTCTTGTTGATCTTCGTAGCTCTCCCTGGTTAGATGATCCTGAAAAGTCATCTATGTCGCGGCTTAGGGAGCTTCATGTCAGGTGATCGGCTTCCTAGTGAAAATGTATCCCACGGTACATTCTTCTCCTTGCGTTTGTCACCTGTAACTTCAATCCTTCTTGCACCAAAAGGTTTGTCCCTACCTCTCCAACCTGTCTCTTGAGGTTGAGTAGCAGTATCTTGAGATGTATCCTCATGTTCATCAATCGGAAGGTCAATGAATGGATCATCATCAGGTGGTATCCTCACTATACCATCTTTCCCACTGGATGTGTCTATCTTCTCAGCATCCTCGTCTTCATACATCTTGGATTCATCAAAGATAACATCACGACTTATATGGATTCTGTTTTTGACTGGATCAAAACATCTATAGCCCTTCACACGATCATCATATCCTAGGAACATGCACTTGATAGCTTTTACATCAAGTTTACGTCTCTCTTCCTTAGGAATGTGTACAAAGGCCTTACATCCAAAGATTTGCAAGTGGTTCACCTTTAGCTTCTTCTTCATGAATGCTTCCTCAGGTGTTATCTTTGGTATGGCAATGGTAGGACTCCTATTTTGAAGATAGACTGTCGTGCTACATGCTTCTGACCAAAAATCTTTTGGTAGTTTCATCTCAGCTAGCATAGATCTGGAACTTTCCACAATCGTACGATTGTTGCGCTCAGCTACACCATTGAGAGCAGGAGTATGAGCTTGCGTAAATTGTCTTTAAATCCCACATCCATCACAAAGATCATTGAAGTCATTAGACTTGTACTCACCTCCACTATATGATCTTAGGACTTTGATCTTCCTACCTGTCTGATTTTCGACCAATGCTTTGAAGCTCTTGAAGTTATCAAATGCATCTGATTTCTTCTTCAAGAAGTAGATCCACGTCTTACGTGACATATCATCAATAAAGGTCATGAAATAGAAGGCTTTACCTAAGGACATAGTCCTCATAGGCCCGCATAAGTCTGTGTGGATTAAATCCAGGATGTTCTTTGCTCTTGCAACACCCCCTTTATTGAACTTCTCTCGATGTTGCTTCTCATATACACAGGATTCGCACATCGATATCAAGTGATCATCTATGGTAGGCAATCCTGTTACCATCTCCAATTTTCTCATCAAACTGAGGCTTCCCAAGTTCAAGTGACCAAGCCTCTTATGCCACAACTCAGTTTGCGATGGAATGGACGATACAAGTCTGTGTTGCCCCTTAATTGTAGCATTTAATCTGTACAATTTTGTATTGGGCTCTCTTACTCCATCTGCAATAACTTTGAACTTTTGGTTCACATCCTTCACAAAGCAACGATCATGGGCGAATTCTTCTTTCAACTTTTGATCAGTAATGACTCCTACAAAAAGTAGATTTTCCTTCAATTCTGGTACATAAAGTACCTCCCTGATCATCCCGCTTTTGTCATCAGGTAGTTGGATTGAAACGGTGCCTATCCCCTTGATCTTGCACACCTCACCATTTTTCTTGTGAAACAGATGTTCCATTATCCAACACCTTCAAGCTACTGAACCAATTCTTGTTACCTGTCATGTGTCTTGTGGCTCCCGAGTCAATATACCATGCTTGATCATTTTGATTAGATGACAATGCAGATATGAAGATGCTAGAGTCTTCAATCTCACCCTCATCGACAAGGTTACCTGTTGTTTTGGTTTCCCTTGTTCCGCCAGGAATTTGCGACATTCACTCTTCCAATGGCCCTTTTTACCACAATGGAAGCACTTGCCTTTCTTCTTAGTTTTACTGGAAGATCCCTCATCCTCCTGAGACTTGGCAAATTGCTGCTTAGACTTCTTCTTGCCCTTGCCCTTGCCAGCTCGTCAAAGGTTGGCAATCTTTTTCTTGATGCTATTCCGCTCACAAACATCTGATAGGGTTCTGCAATGCCGCACAATGCATCGTGCACCAGCTCCACATCACGTATGCGCTCACCAATAGAATGCAGTTCATCTCTCATTGTCTTGATTCTGGTCATGTATGTCTGAATGTGCTCTCCTTGCTCCATGCGGTCACTATTCAACTTTGACTTCAGAAACATGATTCTTGATAGATTTGATGTCTCGAACTGCTCCTTTAGCACATCCCATGCTTGTCTGGGTGTAACAGCATCACAAATGTGGGTAATGATGTGATCCTTCACTGACAAGTTAATGAAGGTCGTCAAGTGGCTTTTTTCACCTTTTACCGCAAATCTGCTAGGTTAACTATTTGGAGACAAATCTTTGACATAAACCTCAGAATCTCTCCATGGCTGGTTGACAATGTGATTAGCTTCCTTCCTGTCCTTACGACATCCAAAACGGTGCACAAACAGCGAAGAAATCACCAGTTATGTATAAAAATTGTAACCCCAAACCCGGTTTCAATTTTCAGCTGGCTTCAAAATTGTCAATTTTTCACCAAATTTTTCACTGCCCGATGCTATGCACAGGCTAATAATCCCTCTGCTGAGCTTAGCAAGCCTCTATAAACTAGAAACCATGCACCAGTGCTTCTCTTTTCGTCTTCAACCCGCTGTAAACCCCGAACTCTCAAAAGACAGTTCTCCCGAAGCTCTCTTCAACGGCGATGTTGTACTGTGTACACTCCCTGTACGGCTCTGATACCAACTTAGAATTTGCTTTGCACAGGAACACAGATCATGCTACACAGTAACATAGACAGAAAACACTCTCCACAACAAGCTCACATAGCAACTGTATTTCTCAAAATGAAATTACACTGTACATATAGTTGTTCACTCAGGCAACTCATGCATGACCCCCGTTGCCGTTGGCGGGACGCTTGTCCCGTCGACTTGCCTTGTGGCGAGGCCAACTAATCCTTATCCACTGATAGGACCCACAGTACAGTAACACAGTGATTCTACTTTAATTCTAACTCATGTGTGATAATATTTCAGCACAAGCTCTTGCCAACAACCCAATATTTCATGCAAGGAGCAGCACATTGAAGTTGCACACCACTTCATGAGAGAGAAGCTCATTGGAGGAGAAATCTATTTAGAGCACATTGACACATCATCATATATTGCAGATTTGCTCACCAAATCTTTGGGCAAAAATTCCTTCATCAAGCATAGGTCCAACCTTGGATTAATTCCAAGATCAATGTTCAAGTCAAATAGATAACTTTTTAGGAGGAGTGTTGAAAATGAAAAAGCCATCTATTTGGACTTTTGGGGGTTTGATGAAATTTACACCATCATGGATGTAGGTTTTCAACTTGAAAATGCCAAATTTGGGCAAGTAGAAACTCGAGCCACCACACATGCATAAAGTCCAAGTTTTCCAATGTGACATGCAAGGCATGCAAGAGTTGTTATGGACACATGCAAGTAGATTTGTACATTTGTACTTGAGAGATTGCCACATGTAGAAAGTAGGTAGAGGTAGGTGGATATACATGCATGTAAGTTGATAGGTCATGTCAAGTTAAGAGTAGAATTCACTATTAGATGTGTAAGAAAGTGGTTTGTGGGCTGCTCTACCTCGAGCTATTACATCCACCATAAATGTAAGTGAGAATGCTCACTAATTTTGATGATGAATCAAGCATTGAAGCTACTTCATATCATTTTGGATCTTGATTTGTAAGCTTGAATTCATATTCTCTCTCTAAACCTGAGTAGAAGGCTATGTCATACATTCATAATTCTTTGTACTTTCCCGACATGTGTGAAAGTATTCATGCTTTGGTTATTTGCATTCTTGATTATGTTCAATTCACGAAAAGTCAAAATGAATAAGTCAAACCTTGTCTAAAAGCCAATTTTCAAAACCAATTTATTGAATTGGTTTAAATCATGCTTAATGAGGAGCCTATGCTCAATCTCGAGGGTGTAGGCAAGGCCCACCCTCTTGCCTCATCCAATATTGGAGAATCCTTGAAAGATGCCTTCATGATCTCATGGAGTCTTCTCCATTGTTGGATGAGCATGCTAATTGAAACCTCACATTTGACTATAAGGTCGTCCTTTTCTAATATCTATATATTTCCTTTTGAAAGACAAACAATAAAAGACAAGTGCAACTAGAAAAAAATAATGAGCTTCATTTAAAAACTAAGACTGTGATGAGTTTTAAAATTCCAAGCCTAATGGTAGTGCATGGCTTACTCCATCAACATTATTTATTTTAAAATGGTCTTATGTTATCTTCATAAACACTTTATGAAACCATCCATCGATATTTCCAAAACTTCTTGTCCCTGTGAGTGACCTCTCTCCATTGAATAGTCGGTACCGGCCCTCGAAATGCCCTCGACTCCAGAATAGTAAAGCATGTCTCATTTTTTTTTTTGGGACCTTTTCTAAACCCCCCCATCCAAACTTTCTTCAATAAATAAAGGCTTTTTTTTTTACTCAAAAGCTAACCATAGATTATAGACTTTTCACAAAGTACAAGGTAAAAGCAAATCTTACAGAAGCAAAAGTTTATCAATCTCTTTAAAAAGGAGCAGGTGGGAGATGACAAAATCAATAGTCCCAAATTCCGTGCTATTCCGATCTAACCAAATGTTTCAAAGATTGATGACTCCAATACATAGAGGCTTTTTGAGACTTTCAAAACCTAGACAAGTTGACAGTGCCCTTGAAGCCCTTTTTAAGTTATCTTCCAAAACCTTGATTTTCATAAAGCTCTTCAATTTTTTGAGAACTATTACTTAGAAAAGGGTTCCATACCTATATAATAAATTGTCAAATAATGTATTTCCATTCCTATACATTGCCGATTTTTCGAGCACTGAAGATTGGGTCCTTCACTCTTATCTCCTTGATCACCCAAAGGCCTTTAAGACCTTATTCAGATTCTAGAATGAGTTGTCTGGTTGGTAAATTGTAGTGTACATAGGCTTTATAATAAAGTATTAAACTAATAGTTTAGTGTTTAAAAAAAAGGAAATTGTACTTGAGAATTTGGCATGAATCTCGCTGTCGATCGTTGAAAAACTTAACCAGATGTACGGAACTGGAGAGCCTATAGGGATATTGCGATGCTTCGTGAACTTTCAAGCGACGAGATGGACGGGATTCGAGATTTTGCGGTTTCTAAAAAAAGGGCGATGCGATGTGCCATGTGGGCCTCGCCCTTGCATCGTGCAGCCTTGCCTTAACTTTCGAAGCGTGGGTTGCATGTATGGCTCGTAGGACGACAGTAGAGCATTGATGCTACATTTACTTCTTTCTTAAATGCCGCCTTGAATGAGCTCTCTCACAGTCTCTCACCTTACTTACCGTCTCCGCGTCTCCTCTGGGCTGTGCCTGCCTGCCTGCCTGCCTGTCCAACGCCAGCGCCCATTTGCCCATTCAGTCCCGGGCCCTGAGGCCTGAGGCCTGCACTTCCAAAAGCTAACTCTGGACTTCTGAAGCTGGGCTTGGGCTCGTGAAATGGGAACTGGGCTCAATGCTAAAAGAATTCCACATTCTTTGAAAGGGGAATCTGAATCTTTTTTATAATATAGATGAATATTTCTTCAAAAATAGAATTTAGCATAGTGTTGACTTTCGAGAGAAACGGACAACTTTCTTTTTCTTATGTTCACAAAAAATAGTTATAGAATTTCGAATCTCAAATTTTTTAGTATAAAAGATTAACTGATCACTCATTTTAATAATCATATCATAAAAAATATTGATATTTATTATTGCATGCAAATGTCCATACTAGTTATGCTGCATGGAGGACTAACTTTGAGAAAAGCATAGTAGTAAACCCATATTGTACATGTTGAAAATCAAGCTGATGGTTGTATCTAAGGAATGCTTTTGGGACAATATTGAGCTTGGGTCACCAAGGTCTACTCAAGCATGGTAAACCACGTGTGAGAATATTATTTGAAAACAATGCATGGGCTTGAACCTAGGATCAAAGAAAGAAACTTTTAATGTCAGGTTAACCAAGGGATGGCAACCCCTTTGGAATTATTTCTAAACAATGACATGATTGATGAAAAAATTCACATCAATGACATGTGTCATGATTCATTTACAAATTCACATCGATGTTGAAAGGCAATCTTAAATGACACGACTGATCTACAAATTGTACACAATGACATAATTGATTTTACAGATTCATGTCAAAGCTCAAATGTCTCAATCTATTTGGGATAAGGTGCAAAGACAACGGGACTCGGGAGGTTTAGGTCAAAATTGATATCAGGAATATTTCAGGAATGTTATGAACTTATGCATAGCATAGCTAAAGTAGTTTAATCTCATTTCTAGTTTTTTTTTATCTAACAATTGATGTTAAGATTTAATTTGAATGGCTTCTTTTTTCTTACGAGAGTTGTATTAAGATTATAAGAATTTGACAACCTCTAAAATATGTAGGGTTTTACAATTAATCTCCACGTAATTTTCCGTGCACTGAGTCTGGCCTTGAGAACTTAGAATTTGCAAAGCTCAAAGGATATCAGAGAGTCAAGGACCAAGGTTCCTCGTGCCGGTGGAGGCTGGAAAGTGGAGATTCGAGGGGATGTCCATTGTCAAGCAGCCACATGCAGTGTACGGTCTACCAGGCTATGTCAAATTGCAATGGAAACTTGCTACAAAGAGCACTTTGTTAGTACAGCAACCAGTCGCTGTTGCAGCTCTCTCAGCTAATAAGGAGCAATAAGTTGTGCAATGTGCATTCTCGCAGCTGTCAGCCAGTCAAATAGCCAACACCGCTCCACCCGAGGATGAAAGGGAAAACCCAACAAAACCATCTCTAAAATCAACTTTGGAAAAGACAAACCAAACGGAAAATCAGACTAAGGATCGCCAGAGCACCAGCCTCCAGGCTAGAGTAACACGTTCTTCAATGCGAAGTGTAATGACGATAGCTCTCAAAACCTTTTTTAAAATCACCTCAAAACTTTGACATTTTGGAAGACCTCCCTTGAGAGGGCCCAATGCCCAAGGGCTTGTGCCCGAGCAGGCGGAACACCCGAGAGGAAGAGGGCCTTCCCCTGCATAATGTTAATGCGTGAAGGTGGACGGTTTCTTCTTCTTCTTCGTCTTCTTTTTTCCAGGTTTTTCGTACGATCGCACATGCGAACGCGAGTTTTTTTTATACATTCTTTTTTTTTTCTGCATTTTTAGTGCAATTTTTTTTTACACTTTTGTCAATTTTATTGTTTGGTGAAATGTGCATGTGACTGTCCACATGCACATTATTCCACTGTAAAGCTCATGTGCTCTGTGTCAATGATTGGCCGATTATGAGAAGAATGATCACTTAAAATTTTGGCTGTACAATTCACATGAACATTGTTTGGGAGGAGGTGCCTCCAAATACAAAGGAAACCTAAGCACTTGGCATTACGTTGTTGTTATGCTTTATTGGGGACTACCGATACTGCTATTTGTTTTGTACATATATACAAGATACATCAAATAATAGGCTGAGCGCCTAAGCAAAAAACTCGAGGATCACTACATCAATACACCCCACCCCAATATTCTATGTCAAGTATAAAAACACTTCAATGCTGGCCATTCTTCCTAGTGAGACATCACTTTTGACATCAAGCACATTTTATACACTTCAATGCTGGCCATTCTTCTTAGTGAGACATCGATTTTGACATCAAGCACATTCTGAAGCGCTAGAAGGTACTTGGGCAATACGACTTTCCAAAATTTGCAACGTTTGAAAGGCCAAGAGTGTTTGTAGGAACTCACAAAAGGATCTTAGATAATGTAGGTCTTATTGAAACTAGATATAAGGTCTCTTCTCTAGATGATAATCAGTATGATTGTACTCTTTTGTTGAGAGACTTACTTCCCCGATTTGCCGAGATTTATCCAAAAAGTTTTTACATTTTAATATAGCTTTATGCACATGCTCTTCTCTATATTTGTGAAAAATTAACATTTTTAAAAATATATAGAAAACAATTTGTGCGTCTCCTAGAAAGAGAAAAAGTATGTCCCCACCTTAGCGACTTTGGATGAGAGTGGTAGTTATGGCAATAAAGAGCCTCATTTGAATGTTGGTTTGCACAATTTAAGACCCCATGAGCTACAAAGATTGTTTGGTTTACATATGTGGATGTGTAGAATCAATATTGAACATAATATTTAGTAATAATGTTGCAAAGAAAATTTGATATGCATGTCTACAAGGTGAGATACTTCAAAAATTGCACGAATACAAAAGTTCATGTCATAACTTCAATAGAGCAATCTTCTTATGAACAAGGGGGAGAGACAATGTCATACTTTCGAATTGATTTGAATCATTTGACTAAGTCTTAACAAATATGGAGTAAGTCTCTCAACAAAACCATGAGTACAATCAAAGCAACTGGATAAGAGACCGCACGTCCTATTATTCATCTTACTAAATTTCTCAATGCTATTTTCCAATCTCATTGCCTTACTGATGATCCTTGTACGCACTCCTTGCAAATTCTTTGGCATTCAAGTTAATGTAGATTTTGGGAAGTATTGTTGCCCAAGTTAGGTTCTAGAGTTTTCGAAAGTGTTGGACATCAAAGTAGATGTCATTAAGAGAATGCCCAGCCTTGAAGCTTTTTTTCATTAAACATGAAACCTTCTTAGTATCTCCCCATAGAACTATCTAGCAATGATAAAGAAGAAAGTAATAGATTCTTCTTCTAGAGAGTAGTTGTTGTAGAGACTATGAGTAGTACCAATATATTAGATTTTGATAGGGAGAACTCGCTGAGGAACATTGGTTTAGTAACCTGGCTTTGTATGGAGTTTGGAAAAGCTCGGTCTCAATTGATGAGACAAATGATTGACATTCCACTTGCTATTGAAGCATGAGAAAGTGCTAATTGGTTCGTTTTTGGGCTTCATAGGCACTCCTATAGGTGATCTTTCCTAACTTGTAGGTGCCTTTGACAAGCCATTTTTCTTCAATGTCGTTTGTGGAAGTGTAAACTCCATCACTATTAGATTGATTATCGAAGTAGTTGAGAAGATTTAGCTCTTTGTCTATGATTTCAAGTAAAGCTATTAGATGATTGGCTTTCTCTTCTCATAGTATTTGATATATGTCTCATTTAGAAATCCCTTTGTTTGACAATCCCTTGCACATGTTTTTATTTATCTTTCTAACCTTTGGCATTCAAGGTGATTACTTTGGAGTAAAGTGGTTCATTCATGTTGACTTGGCTATTCTTTATCCACTCAAATAGCTAGTATTGTTATAGAAAGCAACTTGAGGAGATAGAGTCCTTTAAGGAGAAGAAGAAATTCAAAGAAAAGAGCTTCTTTGAGGATAAAATGAAGGGAAGCCCCTAAGGAGTATGCTATGTGACATGTAGAGGTTTAATAGAAAGGTGTGACTATGGTTGGAGGGAGATAAGGAGTTCATGGAATATTTTGAAGAAAAGTCTAAGGGAGGAAATGGATGCATTGAATATGCCAAGTGCTCTAATTCTTGAAAAGGTGGAGCTAATATTCTATTTTTGTAGGTATAGGCATTTGTTCCCCAAAACTTGCATCTTGGCAATAAGCAACAAGTATGATCGTGGTTCCTGGCAATGCTGGCATGAACCAAATAACCACAAAATAGGTGGAAATAAAGTCAAGATGATGGATTTTAGGACAATCATCCCATGGCATCAATAAAGTCAAGATGATGGGTTTTAGGACAATCATCCTAGTGGCATCAAGACTTAAAGAGGTAGAGTCTATGACTCTAAAAAATGAGTTTGGTCAATATTTTATTGATGAACTAATTCAATCTATCTTGGCATGTGTGTCATGATTTGTGATTTGAAGTACCCTTTTGTGACTATAAACATGCCTTGGGAACTGGACACCAATTTAAATATCAGATGACTTAAAAATATTTAAAAAAAAAGCTTCATCCTTAGACCTCACTTAAATTATTAAATACGACTTAATACCATGTAGTCTAAGTTTTCAGTCAAGGGACACCTTTCAAGGCCTATTGAGGGATCCCTTTCCAGCTTTTCAAAAGAGTCTATGCACTTTTATTGCAAGGCACCCCTTGAAGGGTCCCTTTTTCTTAAAAAAAGTCTATTTAAGTGAGTTTATGTACACTATGCATTGTCTCTTTTATTTGGAATTCAACTCTCTCTCTCTCTCTCTCTCTCTCTCTCTCACGTTTTCTTTCATAGTTCACGTTGAGCGTCTACATGGTGAAATAGGATTTGGAACATAAATGTCCATTCATGTTATGTATACATTTTTTTTTTATAAAAAGTGAATCAAGGGGCCTTTTCCCAAACTAGATGTGCTTGGGCCCTTAGTAATTATATTTCATAAACAAATTGTGAATCCTCCATTGTAGCTAAAGCATAAACAAGACTCGTGTCATGAGATAATGATACATGTCCTCTAACTCTATGTAATTCTTACAAGTATGACGTCC